>CM035802.1:4199963-4219963 GCA_020466265.1 Siphamia tubifer | reverse complement strand
CTGAACACGCTTTATCCTCACTAGGGTCACTGGGGGTCACTGGGGACCCAATCCAGCTCCAGCAGGTGAAGGCGGGGTCAGAGGTCACCCTGTATGAGTCTCCAGTTCATCTCAGGACTGAACATATATAAACAAACAATCACTGTCACTGTATGAGCCAGTTTTTTCCTTTTGTGTCTTGCAATGACGTAATTGTTTATTGAGGGGGGGGGTGTTACTATGTGAATGGGGTCATGGCTATATAGCCTTTGACCTTTTGCAATATTGATAGTTTTTTTTTTATATGTGTCAGTGTGTGTAATATTATGATAATATATTCAGTATTAAGTTATAGCGTGATATGACTATGTTTGACACAAGTTAATTTGGACACATGTCACCTTTGACCTCCAGAGATCTGAAAAACTATTGATCGTAGGTGATAACACCTATTATTAGAATTGTATAAATCTTTATTCTGCATCATTTGGTACCAATCTGAAAGTTCTGTGACCCTCTGTTCTGCAGTTAGAACTGATAATGTGATTTTGACCTTTTTTGTTTATTGTGACCTTGACCTTTGACCTTTACTCAAATGGATCATGGCATCAGATGCACATTATGTATATATATATATATATATATATATGTAATTGTAGTTTCATGGTGATATCTACAGTGTTTATTGGGTTATAGATGATACGTCTGTGTGGACAGGATTAAAAAAACAGTTAATTTCAGGTGAAATCAAACACAAACAGATTAAATAATAGTAATAATAATCTTTTATTCTGCTTATTATATTGTAACTCTTCCAGATGTGGATGTGCAGAGGTTTACAGACACACAAACATCATTAACTTTTTACGTCCTATCAGTTTCATTAGTTCCAGTGGAGGTTTTAAACTCTGGGTTTTTATTTTTCCACATTCAGGCTGATTTGATCTGCAGTAAAAATAAGAGAATAATCATCGAAAAATAACTACAATTCCATTCTTCTTTTCAGTTTAGTGCATAAAAACAAAAACAAACATTGTGAAACATCCTGAAAAAATTTAAGCAAAATAAGACAGACCCACATTTGGACTCGTCATTATTTTTGACTTTTTCTCCAATAGTTTTGACTTTTCTAGATTATTCTGTTATTTGACTTGATCTAATGTTCTGTATGTGGAACTTACTATTAACTACTAATTATTCATTATTATCAACCTTTACACATTCATCCCAGGGGCCGTGTTTGGCCCTCGGGCCGCATGTTTGAAACCCCAGAGTTAAAGTCAGTGCCGTTTTATTAACATTTCTAACCTTTGACTCAAAACTTCCAAAAAAACCCAAACAAATGTAAGTGCTTTTTAAACATTTTTTTTGATAATACTCATTGTGAATAAATCGATTGAAAAGCTCATTAATCTCCCATGATGCACCTGCACCTCCACCCAGTGACAGATGTGCATCAAACATCAGGGAGAAAGCTGATTGGTCAGCGTTAATGGGGGGGGCAGTGATTGGCTCCAGTGTGTGGCATCACTCGTCTAGCCCCGCCCACCTCGTCTTCACCTTCACTCTACCACCGTCTTCTGGGCGCCGTACATCTGTCCAATGGCTACCTGCGGACAAAACAAACCACAGAAGAAGAATGACTTTTATTTTATTAACCCTTTAACCGCTGGAGTTACATTTAAATAGATTAAAAAAGTAACTTAAATTCAATTCAATTAATTGAAGATAATTTGACTGTAGCACAAACAATATATAGACTTTTGCGTATGTTGAGTATTTGCTACATGCAACAAGCTAACAGGAAGTGAGCAGACACTACCAGACATGCTAACATACAACAAGCTAACAGGAAGTGAGCAGACACTACCAGACATGCTAACATACAACAAGCTAACACGAAGTGAGCAGACACTACCAGACATGCTAACATACAACAAGCTAACACGAAGTGAGCAGACACTACCAGACATGCTAACATACAACAAGCTAACATGAAGTGAGCAGACACTACCAGACATGCTAACATACAACAAGCTAACAGGAAGTGAGCAGACACTACCAGACATGCTAACATACAACAAGCTAACAGGAAGTGAGCAGACACTACCAGACATGCTAACATACAACAAGCTAACAGGAAGTGAGCAGACACTACCAGACATGCTAACATACAACAAGCTAACAGGAAGTGAGCAGACACTACCAGACATGCTAACATACAACAAGCTAACAGGAAGTGAGCAGACACTACCAGACATGCTAACATACAACAAGCTAACAGGAAGTGAGCAGACACTACCAGACAGACATAATATACCATAGACCCAGAACTAGGGCGGCCATCTTGAGTGATGACCAGGGTGATTCCTCCAGTCAAGGTTTACTTCATTATCTGTTAGTTTTTACATATTTAAGTTGTTTTTTTTTTGTTTTGTTTTTTTACAGATAAATATATTCTCAGTTCTGTAAAGTGTCAAGTGTGTAAAAAGCATGACATAAATATAATTCCCTGTGTGTTTGCATGTAACCCTAGGCACAGTGGGATATTATTCATCATATTTATTATGATGACTTCTGACTTATACAAAAAAAACTTTGGGAAAAGAAATGCGTCCCACACCGATGTAAATAGACCAAAACATTTGACGCTAAAATGTGCGTCCTGTTCTTGAAAGATGTGCTATCTATCAGGACAGTGAGATTCACAGATTTCATGTAAAATGTTAAAAACATTCAAAAACGTCCATCTGAAATTAACCAAGCCATGTTTACGTGGTTCTAACTCCCTAACCATACATCGTAGTGTTTTGCAGTAAATAGGAAAAATTTGTCAGATTGTCCCAGAGATTCCACCTGTGGTCTCATAATTCCGATATGTCGTACAGATTTCGCATTACTATGTCAAATAAAACTCCATTCATTCTTAATGGAACCAAAAAAAAGGGGTCTTTTTTTTTGCTAACACTACTGCTTCACCATACTTTCATTTAAATAAAATAAAAACAAACATTTGCCATTTGAGCAGGACATTCATGCGCAGTCGCTCCCACAGTCAAATCACATAAAAACAAGAACACAAGATAAACATAGGACTATATTATTGTATTTATTATCTCTTAGCTGTTTTAATAAATAATAAATACAACCAACTATTTCAACTTTAAATATTAAATAAATTTAAATCATTTAAAGACTAAAAAGGCTGTGAGTGCTCAGGACAAATGATATTTCCTCAGGTGCTCATCTGTTCCATTTGACGTTAAGGTCCAGAAGCAGAGGTACTGAGATTTAAAAACATATTAAAAACTATCGGCCGCAACACAGAGGCTGATGTGGTTTTAACTTCTGCATGGTTTTATTAAATATTTTGTAATATATATTTTTCAAATCTCAGAGTACCTCTGCTTTTTCTTCCTCTTCTGGACATTAATAATTTCAACTTTCAAACACAGTCATTTTTGTGGTGTCTTTAGGATGTGATTGTCATGAGGGTGTGATTTACGGTTGTCGATAGAGAACTCAGTAAATCCACCTTGAAAAGACCAAAATCTGACTTTTTATCAGTGGGTGATGTCATCGCTAGAGCACGAGAGAAGAAAAAATTAAGCTGAAAAATGTCTCAATAACTCGTCCTCACGGCAAAACCATAAATAGTAGACAAACAATCTTTTCCACAAATGTTGCCATGGTTGTGAGAATTCAAACAAACCAGGGTTTGAAGATCTAGCTCTTTTTAAAGTGAAATGACAGGAACCTGTTTGGGATGATGTCAGGGATTTCTGTCAATAGACTTCTATTGGAAAAATCATTTCTGTCTCATGTTGAGTTCAGTGTTTTTGAAATTGTTCTAACTCACTTATTTTTCACAGTACACACATAAAAAGTACATGTACTTGTTCCTCAGACCCTCCTGTCACTCATCATCAACTTTGTTTTCACCAATTCTTTACAGTTTTACCAAAAATGGCAGTAGTTCGGCAGTATGTTCACACCTATTTTTTCCATGTAACAGAGTGTGGAGCTGTCTATGAGTCTGCCCTTTGAAGTTCCCGCCACTGCTCATCACCATGGCAACAGTGCTCCTGGCACTATGAAACACCTGCAGACAATTAAGACTGTGGGAGGAGCTTTAACATGATTGACAAACACTGTGGGCGGGGCTTTAACATGACTGACAGACTAACAGATCTGCTTCATTTTGGTGAGTTCAGTGGTTTTAAAACTGCTGTATCTCACTTATTTTTCATGCTAGCACGAAGTGAGCAGACACCACCAGACATGCTAACATACAACAAGCTAACAGGAAGTGAGTGTGAGCCCCTGTGTTAAATTAATCCATCACCGTGGAAACCTCCATAGCTTCTGTGACAGTTGTCTATATCACACTCTCGTGGCTCAAATGATCATTTTAAACAATTCTATTTTAACAATGAAGATAAAACTGTTACAGAAGGTGAATGTATATCTAATTGTTACTGTTTAAAAATCTCAGAAGCTTCTGAACATGTTCAGATGTGTCTGGGTTAAATCTACTGTCACATGACCAGCAGAACACCCGTCACCATGGAAACGCCAGCGTCCGCAAAAACCACGGGTCAACAAACACCGATAAGATGTATCTGCGCCGATAAAAAACAACAATTGTGCCCACATGTCACTACGGCAACCAATCACAGCCCTGGGTCTGGACTGACACATTGAGGTCAAAGGTCGGAAAGTCAACACATACAGGAAGAAAAAGCCCAACTGTAATAAACTAAATAAAATAAACTATTTATTCATGTTATTCACTTTTGTTATTTTTTAATCATAATTCAGATTTTATTAAATTAATTTGTCTAATTTTTTTATTTAAGTGACTATTTCTGAAACTTTTGAGACTTTTATTACAGATAAATTTGTTTAAATTAATTAATGACTTTTGTCCAATAATAAACATTTTTACACATTTTTATTTATTTTATCCCAAGTCGTAATTCAAGTCATTTTTTTATTCTTTTAATCATTTGTTTTGTGTTTTTACAAGTTGTTCAACATCATTTTGACACATTTGTCTGACTTTTGTCCAATAACTAAACATTTTTACACATTTTAATTTTATTTGACATCTTTTTAATTCAAGTTAAAATAATTTCATACCTCTTGTACTATTTACTATTTAATTTTTTTGTTTGAATCATTTTTGTGTTTTCTTTTTAATTTCATTTTAAGCATGACACTTTTCTTTTAAAGTTCTAAATTATTTCAAGTTATTTCGAAGGCTGGTCAATTTTCTTCTATTTATTCACATTTAGAATATTTTTGTCAGTGATATTTTAATTTTGTCTTAAACCAGCAGTTTTAGTGTTGTTCTTCATGTTATGACGTCATTAATCCAGTTTAAAAGTAATTTAAAGTTTATAATATTTCAAGGGTTAGTTATTTTTCTTCTAATTTTTCACATTTACAATATTTTCATGTTTGGTCTTAAATTTCAGCAGTTTGTTTTTTTTCTTCTTCCTGTTATGACATCATTTGTCCACCAGGAGGTGCTGTTGGACTAAACATCAGCTGTCTGTTTGTCTCCTTCTACTCTGCTTTCTCTGTCTCCTGATTTGCCAGATGGTGGTGTAGGAAGAGAGGGGGTGTTGGCGAGCTGCGGGCCAATCAACGACAGGGGGCGTGGCTGTAATGTAAATTGTTGCGGCTGTGAAACCAAACAAAAGGGAAAAAAAAAACTGCCTGAATGAGACACATGAGTTAATTTAAACCAATAAAAACCAGTTTATTTAAACAAATAAAAACTATTTTTTTTTAAAAACAATAAAAACTAGTTCATTTAAACCAATAAAAACTCTTGTCACTCGTCATCCTCACTAGGGTCACTGGGGCCTAATCCAGCTCCAGCAGGTGACGGTGGGGTCAGAGGTCACCCTGTATGAGTCTCCAGTTCATCTCAGGACTGAACATATATAGACAATCACTGTCACATTCACACCTATGGGTGATTTAGATTAACTAGTTAACCAGTTAATTAGTTAACCAGTTAACCTATCAGTGCATATGTTTGGATGGTGGGAGGAGCCAGAGTACCTGGAGAAAACCCACGCAGACATGAGGAGAACATGTAAACTTCACACAGAAAGGTCTGGTGTGGGAATACAACCAACAACCTTCTGTCTGTGAGGCACCAGTGTTAACTACTGCACCACCAGTGTTAACCACTGCACCACCCTGTTAACCACTGGACCACCCTGTTAACCACTGCACCACCCTGTTAACCACTGCACCACCCTGTTAACCACTACACCACCCTGTTAACTATTGCACCACCCTGTTAAGTACTACACCACCCTGTTAACTACTGCACCACCCTGTTAACCACTACACCACCCTGTTAACTACTGCACCACCCTGTTAAGTACTACACCACCCTGTTAACTACTGCACCACCCTGTTAACCACTACACCACCCTGTTAACTACTGCACCACCCTGTTAACTACTGCACCACCCTGTTAAGTACTACACCACCCTGTTAACCACTGCACCACCCTGTTAACTACTGCACCACCCTGTTAACCACTGCACCACCCTGTTAACTACTGCACCACCCTGTTAAGTACTACACCACCCTGTTAACCACTGCACCACCCTGTTAACTACTGCACCACCCTGTTAAGTACTACACCACCCTGTTAACCACTGCACCACCCTGTTAACTACTGCACCACCCTGTTAACCACTGCACCACCCTGTTAACTACTGCACCACCCTGTTAAGTACTACACCACCCTGTTAACCACTGCACCACCCTGTTAACTACTGCAAAACCCTGTTAAGTACTACACCACCCTGTTAACTACTGCACCACCCTGTTAAGTACTACACCACCCTGTTAACCACTGCACCACCCTGTTAACTACTGCACCACCCTGTTAACCACTGCACCACCCTGTTAACCACTGCACCACCCTGTTAACTACTGCACCACCCTGTTAACTACTGCACCACCCTGTTAACCACTGCACCACCCTGTTAACTACTACACCACCCTGTTAACTACTGCACCACCCTGTTAACCACTACACCACCCTGTTAACTACTGCACCACCCTGTTAAGTACTACACCACCCTGTTAACTACTGCACCACCCTGTTAACCACTGCACCACCCTGTTAACTACTGCACCACCCTGTTAACCACTGCACCACCCTGTTAACCACTGCACCACCCTGTTAACCACTGCACCACCCTGTTAACTACTGCACCACCCTGTTAAGTACTACACCACCCTGTTAACCACTGCACCACCCTGTTAACTACTGCACCACCCTGTTAACCACTGCACCACCCTGTTAACTACTGCACCACCCTGTTAAGTACTACACCACCCTGTTAACCACTGCACCACCCTGTTAACTACTGCACCACCCTGTTAAGTACTACACCACCCTGTTAACTACTGCACCACCCTGTTAAGTACTACACCACCCTGTTAACCACTGCACCACCCTGTTAACTACTGCACCACCCTGTTAACCACTGCACCACCCTGTTAACTACTGCACCACCCTGTTACCCACTGCACCACCCTGTTAACCACTGCACCACCATGTTAACTACTGCACCACAGTGCTGCCCCAATAAGCACCAGTTTATTTAAACCAATAAAAACATCAATGGAACCATCCCAAACTAACCATCAACAGTTTATTTCTGAGAGTGAACTAAAGGGTTATAACGTTTATTTGTAAACAGTTTTCATTAGTTAATGTCACTCATGTTTGTTTTTACTCACGGACACAACGTCGTTTTTAACGACCACATATTCACTTCTGTCACAAAAACCTTCCGTTACAGATTCAAACTCTGGACTAAAAACATTTTTTTCCTTTCCAACACTCAGGTGAAAAAATAAATAAAAGTCATGTTTCATCTTCAGGTCTATTTATAAAGTTCTTCTATCACCAGGTGAGCGTTTCTATGGCAACGGCCAGACCAGCCAAACCAGACAAGACTGAACATGGAAGAACGTCGTGACTGAAGGATGATGATGATGATGCAAATGTCATCTTCATCAGGATGAAGGAGAAAGGTGAAGCAAACACAGGAGAGAAAGTGTTTAACAAGCGTAACAGAAAAGACCAGGTTCAACTGGGTTCAACTGGGTTCAACTGCAGATCCTCCAAACACCACTAGTGTCCACGAAAGAGGAACCTTCAACCACCCCTGAACCTTCTATCTCATTATTTTCACTTTTTATCTCATAACTTTGACTTCACTTAATGCACCTTAAATATGAAGAACCTAAAACGTCCCACAGTCGTTGACGCTGCGCCTCAATGTGACGAAAATACGCTAACTTGGATTTGAGCTGATGTTTTTGACACGCATGACGCCGTACGTTTCCTTCAGTTAAAAGCCGTGACGTCTGCTGTGTTTCAGATCCACATATTTCAGGTGTGAAGCAGAGATGGGCCGATGCTTGGAGCAGGAGATCGATATTCTGGACAGTTCTGGGATGATTGCTCTGGACGAACACATCACTTTGGCAGAAGTGACTTTTGACAAGAACGTCAATAAAACTTCACAGTTGGTTTGTGGAAACGAGTTCAGAGTGAAGGAGTGTGTGGGTAGGTTTGGACTCCAGTCTGGAAATGTGAGAGAAAAAGTCCAAATGTGACTTAAGTCAAAAGCACACTCTTCCTCTGAGCTGCTTCATCTTCTTCGGTCCAGTCCGCGCTGACACGAAGACGCCGTCTGACCTGAACCTGAGACCACACCCCCAGCCCTGGACGCAACCTAACCCTCCCCAGGCTCCCATCAGCCCCCTGCCCCCACAGGCTCCCATCAGCCCCCCCCTCACTTAACCTTGCAGATCGCCTTCACTAAGCCCCGCCTCCTTCACCAGACACCAGCCTTGGCCCCATGTGGACAGTGTCTGGTTTTCTCTATTTTTAGGACATTTTATTCCATTTACAGTGAATTTTATTTCATCCTTAGTGGTTTTTAATGTATTTCTTTTAACGTACGGTAACCCCCCCCTCCCTCCCTCACTTTGCAGATCACCTTCCCTCAGCCCCACCTCCTCCACCAAACCCTAACAAGCCTGTCCCTCCTCTCCTTACTTGGCTGCGGTGAACCGGTAAGCCCCGCCCACTGCCACCAACGGCCTTGGTGACCCCACGTGGACATTTCAGACTGTGTGTGTTTGAGTCGACAACTGACGGAGGCGATTACGATGCAGAATCAAGGACGTTACGCATTTCATGTCAAACTCACGCGGCGCTAATGAGCAGCTGCGACGAAAAGACGGTGCTTTTTTAACCGTAGTTTTCAGACTAATTAGACACAAACAAGAAACTGAGGCGGGAAATGCACGAGCTGACGCTGTGTGTGATCTGGGTTTGAGTTGGTGGCACAGTAAGAGGAGGGAAGATCAAACCGGAGGAGGGGGGACTCTCCCATCACCACCCTGTTCCCCCCTCTTCTCTTTTTATTTTAAACCAGGCGTCAAACTCATTCTCTTTCATGGGACACGTTCAGTCCAGTGGCTCAAACGGTAAAATAACAACAAATTAATTTTTACTACATTTTTCTCTACTTGTAGGGAAGTTTATTTTATTTTTGGGCGTTTTAGTCCAATTTGCTCCATCCATAGTCCGCCTGGCTCCATCCATAGTCCGCCTGGCTCCATCCATAGTCCGCCTGGCTCCATCCATAGTCCGCCTGGCTCCATCCATAGTCCGCCTGGCTCCATCCATAGTCCGCCTGGCTCCATAGTCCGCCTGGCTCTGTTTATAGTGCACTTTAGTGTATTTTTGACTAAACTTAACACAGGGGGGACAACTGTAAACGGACATGTTTTTCAGTCTCCATCTTTTTGTGTGTTAAAGTGTTTTAGTTCAACCTCCAGGTGTTTCCTTTACAAACAGAAAATTATTTCTTCTGGACTCCAAGAGGTAGAAGAACAGCTGATGTTTTTACACACTTTATTTTAGAGTTGTTTGCAGTTAAATGACATCAGAACAGTAAAGGGTTAAACTTTAGGGTCAGTGGGTCAGACATCCCATAAACCCAGGTTTTACTTCATCTAAGAACTCACAGACCTCAGAGGTCGACTGTAAATATGTCTGATTATCGCAGTAAAGATGAAAACTAGAGAAAACGAGCAAAAGATGAAAGGAGAAGAAAAAAATAAATAAAACTAGATGTTTTTCCTTTTGTTTTTGTTTCTATTTTTAGACATTTATGTCTGATGCAACTGTGATAAACTGAGTCTACACTGAGGATGATGATGATGAAATAGACTGGATGAAGAAGGCAACGACAGGACAGGACGAGGAAGAGGATGAAGAGGAAGAGGTGGAAGAAAAGGAGGAGGAGGTAAATGGTAAATGGACTGCATTTATATAGTTCTTTTCCACCTTCATGGTGCTCAAAGCGCTTTACATTAGCCTCTCATTCACCCATTCACACATACACTCATACACCAGTAGGTTTGTAAGGTCTACGGTAAGTCCTACTGGGGGCCTAAGTCAGGGTTCAGACACAGTCAGACACTTCGACACGTGGACAGCCAGAGCCGGGACGCGAACCGCCAACCTCTCGGTCATTGGGCGACCCACTCTACCAACTGAACCACAGCCGCCCATAGGTCACCTTCCTCTTCCTCACACCCCGCCATCGTCCACTGTCCTCCATCGTCTACCGTCCTCCATCGTCCACTGTCCTCCATCGTCCACTGTCCTCCATGTCCCCTTCTTTCAGTTGAACCCACATGTCCTACAGAAGACAGATCTTCTCATCAGATTCTCATCAGATTCCTCTAAACTAATAAATCAGTCTCATCCTGGTTTCTTTCAACATGATGGACGTCTCTGATCCTCCTCAAACCCTCCGTCTTTATTTGCCCCGCCTCCATTCGTCTTTATCAGCCCCGCCTCCACTCGTCTTTATCAGCCCCGCCTCCACTCGTCTCTGCGGTGCTCATGTCTCAATCCGGTAAAAGCGAGGACGGCGCTCAGGTGGGAAATCAGCTGTGAAGGCGTGGGATGTGAGTGGGCGGAGACAAGGAATAACCAACCACCAATGGGATTAAGAGGATGAAGGAGACGGAGAAGCTGCAGGAGGAGGAAAAGCCCAACTGGATGGAAAATACCGGAAAATAACTCCCGTCTCTGCCTGCAGGCTTTTACCGTCATGTTTATTTCTTCATTGTTCTGACATTTTCAGCTCAGTTTTATAAAACCATTTAATTTCCCGTGTTTTTACGTAATGAAGGCGCAGAGGAATATTATTATTATGATATGACTTCTGACATATACAAAAAACCTAGGAAAAAAAACTATGACCCACACCGCTGGAAATAGACCAATTTCACATTATTAAACCAAATAAAACTCCATTCATTCTTAATGTAACTGACATAAAAATGTCCTTTTTTTCCAACACTCCTGCTTCGTCATACTTTATCACACAGACTTCATTTAAACTTTCAAACGCAGTCATTTTTGTGGTGTCTTTAGGATGTGATTGTCATGAGGGTGTAATTTACGGTTGTCGATAGAGAACTCAGTAAATCCACCTTGAAAAGACCAAAATCTGACTTTTTATCAGTGGGTGATGTCATCGCTAGAGCACGAGAGAAGAAAAAATTAAGCTGAAAAATGTCTCAATAACTCGTCCTCACGGCAAAACCATAAATAGTAGACAAACAATCTTTTCCACAAATGTTGCCATGGTTGTGAGAATTCAAACAAACCAGGGTTTGAAGATCTAGCTCTTTTTAAAGTGAAATGACAGGAACCTGTTTGGGATGATGTCAGGGATTTCTGTCAATAGACTTCTATTGGAAAAATCATTTCTGTCTCATGTTGAGTTCAGTGTTTTTGAAATTGTTCTAACTCACTTATTTTTCACAGTACACACATAAAAAGTACATGTACTTGTTCCTCAGACCCTCCTGTCACTCATCATCAACTTTGTTTTCACCAATTATTTACAGTTTTACCAAAAATGGCAGTAGTTCGGCAGTATGTTCACACCTATTTTTTCCATGTAACAGAGTGTGGAGCTGTCTATGAGTCTGCCCTTTGAAGTTCCCGCCACTGCTCATCACCATGGCAACAGTGCTCCTGGCACTATGAAACACCTGCAGACAATTAAGACTGTGGGAGGAGCTTTAACATGATTGACAAACACTGTGGGCGGGGCTTTAACATGACTAACAGATCTGCTTCATTTTGGTGAGTTCAGTGGTTTTAAAACTACTGTATCTCACTTATTTTTCACAGTACAGGAAAAATAAATATATCTACTTGTTCCTCAGACCCTCCTGTCACTCGTGATCAACTTTGTTTTCACCAATTATTTACAGTTTTCCCAAAAATCACAGGAGTTCAGAGGCATGGTTTAACATTCAGACAGGCTTTACTCCACTCAGGTCTGTGTGTCTGTGTGTGGAACTACAGGCTGGTTTCTATGGCAACGGGGAAAGTCCTTTACTCACAGAAAATGGGAGGAGCTTTAACAAAAGTGACTCAGTCCACTAACACTGACAAACAGATTCCAGTGAACAGCAGATATTTCTTCCTTTCACCACAACTCCAGCGACAAGAGACAAACACACTGTTACATTTACTTCAACTGATGGATGAAAGTGGGTTTTTTTAATTTATTTTTTTATTGTTCTTTAAAATGTTGTTAGTTTATATTTTTGTTCTTGTTAAGTGTTTTAGCCAAAACTCGTGGGGTTTCCTTCACAATTTTTTTTATCTGGACTTTACTAGATTTTGGATCATTTTACAAATTTTTTCTCTATTTTTAGTGCATTTCATGCAGTTTTTAGTGAGGTTCAGTGTATTTTGGGCCGTTTTAGTAAATGTTTCTCCATTTTTAAAGCTGTCATTCCATAGTTATTTCATTAATATTACATTGTTCTTCATTGTTATTGTTCCATTAAAAAAAAAAATCCAGCTTGGTTCGTTTCCATTCTTTTTTTCCACGGTAGAAAAATGACTTGTGGTCGAACAACCGAGTTTACTTCTACTTCCTCATACATGTCCATGACACCATGGGCGTCACAGCCGTGGGGGATGGGGGTGTTGCTCCAACCAGATGATTTCATACCCCCCCACATTTTCCTGAGTTTATATATTGTAGTGTTCCACTGGATCCAGGAAGCGGATGGAAAGTTGGTCTGAGAGTTGTCAGCTGCAATCATGCCAAACAAACAGCAATAACATTGCAGGGCGGTTACAATATGTATGGTTTAAAACAGGGGTCCCCAAACTATTTCCAGTGAGGGCCACATAACTTTTTCCTTCTCAGATGAGGGGCCGGGGTCCATTTGTAACAGAAAAAGTGTGACGAATGCAGGAGTGGATAAATGTAAAAAAAATATTGTTTTCCAGAAAGCAACAACCCTTTCAGGATTCTTCACAGAACAAAAGTCAGAAAATTGATGATGACGACGATTGTTTATGAAATAAGTAACCCTTTGTGGGTTCTTCACAGAACAAAGGTCCATAGAACATAAACTTCTTGGTCTTAACAGGTCAAAGTTCAGCTTAGTTGTCAGAGCAGAATCTGTGACTTAAATGACTCATTTGAGCGTCTGTCAAAATGATAGTGTTAAACTAGTCACTAATAGTTAATTGTTAGAAAGCCCACACAGTTTAAATGTTTATTTGATTGTTTGGTTATATTTGTTCAGGAATAACTCCTTTTCTGTAAGTTTTCAAATGTCCCACGCTGTTGAACGCACCACTGATGTTATGAACGTAGTCCGTGTTTTATTAGCCTCTGTGTTGTAGGTAACTGTGCTAAGTTCACCATCTCTGCTTCTTTTTCTCTTTTTTATTCATCTATTCCTGGTTTATTACTGTGTGTAGATGCCACAAGGTCAGATAAATAACACAGTACAGTTCAGGTAGATGTTAGCATGTTGTACTGTATAAGCTAATGCTGTTTAGCGCCGGTGTGTTGTTGAAGCTAATACGATAATATGCTAGCAGCTAGCATTGCTAGCTGTCATCTGTGATTTCTGTGAGTGATGTGTGTGTTCCATGACCCATGTAATACATCTGAGTGACTCATATAGTTGGTCTTAGTTCATTTATTATTGTATGTTTATATTGTTATAGTGAGTGTTACTGTATTATTACAGACCACAGTAAATAAACCTTTAATGAGGACATCTGTATCTGTGTTCTTTAATCAGAACCACAACCCACACCTTGTCACTCTGAACCAAATCCTGGAGACAACCCCACACTATCTGCTTCATTAATAATGAAAATAGTTCAGAACTAAGGAACATTTTATTGCAAAAGTCCAACTTTATTATCAAATACAAATACACACATATAAAAAAAAATTCTAAATGGTCTCTGGTATTGTTCAGGGGGCCGGACCAAATGTGGAGGCGGGCCGTAGTTTGGGGACCACTGGCTTAAACTGTTTACCCGCCCGGGCTGCACAACAGCATATTTTTTAAATCCAAACTTAAATCAGTTTTTTTAATCAGTTTTTTTTTTATTTTTATCTCAGATGTTTTACTTTTTATCTCAGAATTTTGGCTTATAAATTGAATAAATGTTTAATTGAGGAAAAACATTTTAGTTTTTTTTTCAGCCATATATTAACTTTTTAATCTAAAAATGTAACCATTAATGAGTAATTGCGCGTTAATTTTCCAATGATAGATTCAGAATATTTTGCTCATGTGCCACAACCGAGGACACCCCCACATTTTAAATGGCTGTGACGCCCCTGAATGACGCAGTCACGAGGCGTCTGATTGAATCTGAATGTGTGAAGGAACACTCCCCCCTCCCCTCTCGCTGTGTATCTGTTTACTGTTACCAGAGTAACATCCAGCTAGGTTTGGTGACGTCACTTGTTTTGAAAACGTGCAGTAAAAAAACAGTCTTTATTTCCACAGAGACACATGAACCAGTTTGATCCAACAGTTTTTTACAGTTTGTGCAGCAGCTACTGTGGCGTTAATAGATGCTAATGCTACTTCAGATTGGCTGCAATGGGGGAGGGGCTTAACCCCACGTGGGTGGGGCTGAAGTGCTGGTGCCGTCAGATGGACTGTCTTTTCTGGATCCCTGGTTCCTGTTGTTGTTTAGTGTGAATGCAGAATGCAGCCAGTGGAGGTGTTACCATGGTAACGCTGGGTGAGCCATCACCATGGTAACGCTGGGTGAGCCATCACCACGGTAACGCTGGGTGAGCCATCACCACGGTAACGCTGGGTGAGCCATCACCACGGTAACGCTGGGTGAGCCATCACCACGGTAACGCTGGGTGAGCCATCACCACGGTAACGCTGGGTGAGAGCCATCACCACGGTAACGCTGGGTGAGCCATCAGCATGGTAACGCTGGGTGAGCCATCAGCACGGTAACGCTGAGTGAACCATCACCACGGTAACGCTGGGTGAGCCATCACCGCGGTAACGCTGGGTGAGCCATCACCGCGGTAACGCTGGGTGAGCCATCACCGCGGTAACGCTGGGTGAGCCATCACCGCGGTAACGCTGGGTGAGCCATCACCGTGGTAACGCTGGGTGAGCCATCACCGTGGTAACGCTGGGTGAGCCATCACCATGGTAACGCTGGGTGAGAGCCATCACCGTGGTAACGCTGGGTGAGCCATCACCATGGTAACGCTGGGTGAGCCATCACCATGGTAACGCTGAGTGAACCATCACCATGGTAACGCTGGGTGAGAGCCATCACCATGGTAATGCTGGGTGAGAGCCATCACCATGGTAACGCTGGGTGAGCCATCAGCATGGTAACGCTGAGTGAACCATCACCACGGTAACGCTGGGTGAGCCATCACCGCGGTAACGCTGGGTGAGCCATCACCGCGGTAACGCTGGGTGAGCCATCACCGCGGTAACGCTGGGTGAGCCATCACCGCGGTAACGCTGGGTGAGTCATCACCGCGGTAACGCTGGGTGAGTCATCACCATGGTAACGCTGGGTGAGCCATCACCATGGTAACGCTGGGTGAGCCATCACCATGGTAACGCTGGGTGAGAGCCATCACCATGGTAACGCTGGGTGAGCCATCACCATGGTAACGCTGGGTGAGCCATCACCATGGTAACGCTGAGTGAACCATCACCATGGTAACGCTGGGTGAGAGCCATCACCATGGTAACGCTGGGTGAGAGCCATCACCATGGTAATGCTGGGTGAGAGCCATCACCATGGTAACGCTGGGTGAGAGCCATCACCATGGTAACGCTGGGTGAGCTATCACCATGGTAACACTGGGTGAGCCATCACCATGGTAACGCTGGGTGAGCCATCACCATGGTAACGCTAGGTGAGCCATCACCATGGTAACGCTGGGTGAGAGCCATCACCATGGTAACGCTGGGTGAGAGCCATCACCATGGTAACGCTGGGTGAGCTATCACCATGGTAACACTGGGTGAGCCATCACCATGGTAACGCTGGGTGAGCCATCACCATGGTAACGCTGGGTGAGCCATCAGATTCCAAAAGGACAAAAGTGGAAAAGTAGCTTTCAACAGAATGACACCTTTAATACATTTTTCTCTGTTTTTAAGTCATTTATGTCATGTATTTATGTAGTACTTTAGTATATTTTAGTGCATTTTATTTTATTTTTAGTGAGTTAGTTCATTTTTGGCCTTTTTAGTAAATTTTTATCCAAACCTTTAGACTGACTTTAAAGCAGATTTAGTTGCAAACGCACGCTCCGTCATTAAACAGAGAACGCTGTTGAGTTTGTCCTCCACTAACAGCAGTAGCTCTGCAGCTGTAATCCATCATCTTTACTCTGACACTGAGGTCTGCAGGAAAACACTGGCACACAGTTAGGAAGCACGTCTACTTTCACACACAGCAACACAAATCTGATCTAATCTAAACTGTTTTATTTCACAACTGACACATTTAACACACACCAATTGTTGCAAATTTACAAAGATTATCTCCCGCTTCTGGGACACACTCATTTCAGTAATTTTTTTCCTCTATTAGTGCATTTTACTACATTTATAGGGTAGTTCATTTTATTTTTGGTGAATTTTTGGCCATTTTAGTAATTTTTTTAAATCTATTTTTAGTGCATTTACTTTCATTGATAAAGTAGTTGGTTTCATTCTTAGTGCATTTAAGTGTATTTTGGGCCAAATTAAGGCAAGGGGGGAAAAAAGTAAATATACAAGTGTTTTTCAGTCTCTATCATTTTCGCTGTTAAAAAAAACAAACAACAAACAAACAATAAAAGTGGGTGTTGTAGTCCAACTGTAAAACACTGGTCACTGCTCTGCTGCTGCTGCTGTTGGATTTTATGAATGAATGATAAAAACAACTATTGAACAGAATGAGGGTGGAGATAAACTCCCATATGCGATCATTAAATTACTACATTAATAAGCAGCTGGAAAAACTTCACACACTCAAACACACGGATTAAAGGAAAACACAAACTCATCCTATAAAAACAAACTGTGTTCATTAATTTTGTCACATGTCACCTTTGACCTCAAAAAAATTAAATACAATAAAAAAATTAAAATAAAAATTACAGGATAAAAAGTCAAAATAATGCAATAAAGTCAATGCGATAAAAAGTCAAAATAAAAAACTGGAAGCAGTCTTAAAGGCCTTGGCTGCCCCTCGCAACCGCTGAGACAAAGACAATGTCGTACCGTGGATGCAACATTTAGCCAGAAATGCACGCTTTTGTTTAAATATGTAGGAGGCGCTTTAGAGTGACTTATTTGAAATATGGTGTAGAACTGTGAGACTGACACAATCAAATTGGTGTTCGTATGCCCAATCTAATACCATTTTAGTAAAGGCAGGGGGTGCTGTAGAGGAAAATTGTAATTTCTATTGATAACTAGTGGAGGACAGACAGATGGACGTCTGAGTCAAATCGGTGTTCATATGTCCGAGCTGAAGCTATTTATGCAGTGGTCATTTTTCCTGAAAACTTCTTAAAATTTGCGACGTCGTAGCACAAAAACGACAACTTTTCTAAAAAATGTTGGATAACTTTTGATGTCCCACTCGTCTAGATCGTGTTTACTCATTTTGGGGCCATTGGACCCAATGGCCAAGGAAGAGTTCGTTAAATTTTGATGACAGCGAAAACCACGACTCAAAATTTTTTAAAATTTCAACTTAACATGGCGGACTTCCTGTTTGTTTATGGGCGTGGCCATCATAAGTGTGTGCAAAATTTGGTATGTTTTCGTGCAGCAGACTCAAAAGGCCTTGCAGTGGGCGTGGTCCACGGCGAAGGACTAAAAATAAGAAAGAAAAAAATGTTCTGCACTTCTATAGTTCTGTTCCACCTTCATGGTTCTAAGTTCTTTACATTAGCCTCACATTCACCCATTCACACACACTCATACACCAGTAGGTTTCTAAGGTCAAAGGTCAGTCCTACTGGGAGACTAAGACAGGGTTCAGTGTCTTGCCCAAGGACACTTCGACATGTGGACAGCCAGAGCTGGGACACAAACCGCCAACCTCTCAGTCATTGGGCGACCCACTCTACCAACTGAGCCACAGCTTTAACCTTTGACCCTAACGACCCACTCTACCAACTGAGCCACAGCTTTAACCTTTGACCCCAACGACCCACTCTACCAACTGAGCCACAGCTTTAACCTTTGACCCTAACGACCCACTCTACCAACTGAGCCACAGCTTTAACCTTTGACCCTAACGACCCACTCTACCAACTGAGCCACAGCTTTAACGTTTGACCCTAATGACCCACTCTACCAACTGAGCCACAGCTTTAACCTTTGACCCTAACGACCCCCTCTACCAACTGAGCCACAGCTTTAACCTTTGACCCTAACGACCCACTCTACCAACTGAGTGTGAGTGGTGCGAGTCGTCCCTGGCGACCGCGTCCCTGGCATATTTCGTCACCTGGCCATCACAGCAGAGTCAATAGGCCTTGCGCCGACGTGGTCCGCGGCGAAGGCCTAAAAAATGCAATAAAAAGTCAAAATAATGGAAAACACAAACTCATCATCCAAAAACAAACTGTGTTCATCCCAGAAACACAATAATGGAACCCAACAATAACAAAATAACTAAATACAGTTTTACTGGTAATAAGTGCTTATAAAGGCATTATTACCACGATGTTACGATGACCATAGAATTATCACCTCATTAATGATGTGTGATGCATAGCGTTAGTGAAAAAACATTCCATGTTCGAGTCAGTACGTGGTGTTTTATGAAGTGAAGCATCATGGGACTGTGACAGAGGTTGTAGAGGTTCACAGAGTCACACCGTTTCTTATAGAAGTAGATGGAAGTGAAGCTGAAGTGATGGGGTGGAAAGGCTGCACTGTCCGAAAAACACTAAACCTTCCAGTTGTTGTTGTTCAGCCCCAGTGGTTGTAGGTAGAGTTACTGGATATTAACGAGTTGTACAAAAACACAGTGAACCTTATAGATGGGTTCATTCTGGTAGAGCTTAGTGACGGGGAATCCACACTTCATCTGATCATTTGGACTTTAGCTCATTTCTCAAATGCAGTAACTGCTGTTTTGCTTTGTAGGCCAGTGCAGCTCAGCAATAACCACCCTCCTCTTCCTCCTCTTCCTCCTCTTCCTCCTCTGATGCCTTTAATCCATGAGTGAGTGTGGGTGGAAACGCAAACACATGTCAAACACTAACGGGGCGCACTGTGTGCAAACACAAACGCCTACGCCTTCGCACAAAAACACACGCTTGCATCACCCCCACCGGGAGCGCTTGTTTGTATCCACCTGGAGAAAAAAATAAACCCTACCCCCCCAAAAAATCCCAAACTTAAAATACTTCAAAACAAGAGGAGAATCACACTGTAAAAAAAGACTGAAAACCTCCTAAAATACAGTAAATTATACTGAAATACATTCCTAAAATACCTAAAAATTATACTGAAAAACACTCCTAAAATACCTAAAAATTATACTGAAAAACACTCCTAAAATACCTAAAAATTATACTGAAAAACACTCC
>CM035802.1:4097462-4199863 GCA_020466265.1 Siphamia tubifer | reverse complement strand
ATTATACTGAAAACCTCCTAAAATACAGTAAATTATACTGAAAAACACTCCTAAAATACCTAAAAATTATACTGAAAACCTCCTAAAATACCTAAAAATTATACAAAAAAACACTCCTAAAATACAGTAAATTATACTGAAAAACACTCATAAAATACCTAAAAATTATACTGAAAAACACTCCTAAAATACCGAAAAATTATTGTGAAAAACACTCCTGAAATACAGAAGAATTATACTGAAAAACACTCCTAAAATACAGAAAATTATACTGAAAAACACTCCCAAAATACCTAAAAATTATACAAAAAAACACTCCTAAAATACAGTAAATTATACTGAAAAACACTCCTAAAATACAGAAAATTATACTGAAAAACACTCCTAAAATACAGAAAATTATACTGAAAAACACTCCCAAAATACCTAAAAATTATACAAAAAACACTCCTAAAATACAGTAAATTATACTGAAAAACACTCCTAAAATACCTAAAAATTATACTGAAAACCTCCTAAAATACAGTAAATTATACTAAAAAACACTCCTAAAATACCTAAAAATTATACAAAAAAAACCCACTCCTAAAATACCGAAAAATTATACTGAAAACCTCCTAAAATACAGTAAATTATACTGAAAAAACACTCCTAAAATACCTAAAAATTATACTGAAAACCTCCTAAAATACCTAAAAATTATACAAAAAAACACTCCTAAAATACAGTAAATTATACTGAAAAACACTCCTAAAATACCTATAAATTATACAAAAAAAACCCACTCCTAAAATACCGAAAAATTATACTGAAAACCTCCTAAAATACAGTAAATTATACTGAAAAACACTCCTAAAATACCTAAAAATTATACTGAAAACCTCCTAAAATACAGTAAATTATACTAAAAAACACTCCTAAAATACCTAAAAATTATACAAAAAAACCCACTCCTAAAATACCGAAAAATTATACTGAAAACCTCCTAAAATACAGTAAATTATACTGAAAAACACTCCTAAAATACCTAAAAATTATACAAAAAAACACTCCTAAAATACAGTAAATTATACTGAAACACACTCCTAAAATACCTAAAAATTATACAAAAAAACCCACTCCTAAAATACCGAAAAATTATACTGAAAACCTCCTAAAATACAGTAAATTATACTGAAAAACACTCCTAAAATACCTAAAAATTATACTGAAAACCTCCTAAAATACCTAAAAATTATACAAAAAAACACTCCTAAAATACAGTAAATTATACTGAAAAACACTCCTAAAATACCTAAAAATTATACTAAAAAACACTCCTAAAATACCGAAAAATTATACTGAAAAACACTCCTAAAATACCGAAAAATTATTGTGAAAAACACTCCTGAAATACAGAAGAATTATACTGAAAAACACTCCTAAAATACAGAAAATTATACTGAAAAACACTCCCAAAATACCTAAAAATTATACAAAAAAACACTCCTAAAATACAGTAAATTATACTGAAAAACACTCCTAAAATACTGAAAAATTGTACTGAAAAACACTCCTAAAATACAGAAAATTATACTGAAAAACACTCCCAAAATACCTAAAAATTATACAAAAAAACACTCCTAAAATACAGTAAATTATACTGAAAAACACTCCTAAAATACCTAAAAATTATACTGAAAACCTCCTAAAATACAGTAAATTATACTAAAAAACACTCCTAAAATACCTAAAAATTATACAAAAAAACACTCCTAAAATACAGTAAATTATACTGAAAAACACTCCTAAAATACCTATAAATTATACAAAAAAAACCCACTCCTAAAATACCGAAAAATTATACTGAAAACCTCCTAAAATACAGTAAATTATACTGAAAAACACTCCTAAAATACCTAAAAATTATACTGAAAACCTCCTAAAATACAGTAAATTATACTGAAAAACACTCCTAAAATACCTAAAAATTATACTGAAAACCTCCTAAAATACAGTAAATTATACTGAAAAACACTCCTAAAATACCTATAAATTATACAAAAAAACCCACTCCTAAAATACCGAAAAATTATACTGAAAACCTCCTAAAATACAGTAAATTATACTGAAAAACACTCCTAAAATACCTAAAAATTATACTGAAAACCTCCTAAAATACCTAAAAATTATACAAAAAAACACTCCTAAAATACAGTAAATTATACTGAAAAACACTCCTAAAATACCTAAAAATTATACTGAAAAACACTCCTAAAATACCGAAAAATTATTGTGAAAAACACTCCTGAAATACAGAAGAATTATACTGAAAAACACTCCTAAAATACAGAAAATTATACTGAAAAACACTCCCAAAATACCTAAAAATTATACAAAAAAACACTCCTAAAATACAGTAAATTATACTGAAAAACACTCCTAAAATACAGAAAATTATACTGAAAAACACTCCTAAAATACAGAAAATTATACTGAAAAACACTCCCAAAATACCTAAAAATTATACAAAAAACACTCCTAAAATACAGTAAATTATACTGAAAAACACTCCTAAAATACCTAAAAATTATACTGAAAACCTCCTAAAATACAGTAAATTATACTAAAAAACACTCCTAAAATACCTAAAAATTATACAAAAAAAACCCACTCCTAAAATACCGAAAAATTATACTGAAAACCTCCTAAAATACAGTAAATTATACTGAAAAACACTCCTAAAATACCTAAAAATTATACTGAAAACCTCCTAAAATACCTAGAAATTATACAAAAAAACACTCCTAAAATACAGTAAATTATACTGAAAAACACTCCTAAAATACCTATAAATTATACAAAAAAAACCCACTCCTAAAATACCGAAAAATTATACTGAAAACCTCCTAAAATACAGTAAATTATACTGAAAAAACACTCCTAAAATACCTAAAAATTATACTGAAAACCTCCTAAAATACAGTAAATTATACTAAAAAACACTCCTAAAATACCTAAAAATTATACAAAAAAACCCACTCCTAAAATACCGAAAAATTATACTGAAAACCTCCTAAAATACAGTAAATTATACTGAAAAACACTCCTAAAATACCTAAAAATTATACAAAAAAACACTCCTAAAATACAGTAAATTATACTGAAACACACTCCTAAAATACCTAAAAATTATACAAAAAAACCCACTCCTAAAATACCGAAAAATTATACTGAAAACCTCCTAAAATACAGTAAATTATACTGAAAAACACTCCTAAAATACCTAAAAATTATACTGAAAACCTCCTAAAATACCTAAAAATTATACAAAAAAACACTCCTAAAATACAGTAAATTATACTGAAAAACACTCCTAAAATACCTAAAAATTATACTGAAAAACACTCCTAAAATACCGAAAAATTATACTGAAAAACACTCCTAAAATACCGAAAAATTATTGTGAAAAACACTCCTGAAATACAGAAGAATTATACTGAAAAACACTCCTAAAATACAGAAAATTATACTGAAAAACACTCCTAAAATACCTAAAAATTATACTGAAAACCTCCTAAAATACCTAAAAATTATACAAAAAAACACTCCTAAAATACAGTAAATTATACTGAAAAACACTCCTAAAATACTGAAAAATTGTACTGAAAAACACTCCTAAAATACAGAAAATTATACTGAAAAACACTCCCAAAATACCTAAAAATTATACAAAAAAACACTCCTAAAATACAGTAAATTATACTGAAAAACACTCCTAAAATACCTAAAAATTATACTGAAAACCTCCTAAAATACAGTAAATTATACTAAAAAACACTCCTAAAATACCTAAAAATTATACAAAAAAAACCCACTCCTAAAATACCGAAAAATTATACTGAAAACCTCCTAAAATACAGTAAATTATACTGAAAAACACTCCTAAAATACCTAAAAATTATACTGAAAACCTCCTAAAATACCTAAAAATTATACAAAAAAACACTCCTAAAATACAGTAAATTATACTGAAAAACACTCCTAAAATACCTATAAATTATACAAAAAAAACCCACTCCTAAAATACCGAAAAATTATACTGAAAACCTCCTAAAATACAGTAAATTATACTGAAAAACACTCCTAAAATACCTAAAAATTATACTGAAAACCTCCTAAAATACCTAAAAATTATACAAAAAAACACTCCTAAAATACAGTAAATTATACTGAAAAACACTCCTAAAATACCTAAAAATTATACTGAAAAACACTCCTAAAATACAGAAAAATTATTGTGAAAAACACTCCTGAAATACAGAAGAATTATACTGAAAAACACTCCTAAAATACAGAAAATTATACTGAAAAACACTCCCAAAATACCTAAAAATTATACAAAAAAACACTCCTAAAATACAGTAAATTATACTGAAAA
This sequence comes from Siphamia tubifer, assembly GCA_020466265.1. NCBI lineage: Eukaryota > Metazoa > Chordata > Actinopteri > Kurtiformes > Apogonidae > Siphamia > Siphamia tubifer. The sequence continues at coordinate 4,195,443 of CM035802.1, read as the reverse complement.
ACACTCCTAAAATACAGAAAATTATACTGAAAAACACTCCTAAAATACAGAAAATTATACTGAAAACCTCCTAAAATACAGTAAATTATACAAAAAAACACTCCTAAAATACCTAAAAATTATTGTGAAAAACACTCCTGAAATACAGAAAATTATACTGAAAAACACTGTGCTTCAGGGGAATAACTTTAGACGTAAAGTTTAACATCATTATTTCTTCTTCTTCTTCATGGTCAGATAAAATAAATAAATGTGAAGGAGTGGCGTCCAAATGTGACACTTCCTCCTTGGCTCATTTCCGCTGCCACAGTCAGATTAATTCTATCATTACAGAGCAGACTGGGCTCAGAGGTTTGTTTGCAGAAGGAGAAAGTTTAGCAGAAGGACAGACGTGTGGAAACTAAAGGATACGTCACAAACTGAACTGGAGCGTGTGTCGGGATAACGACGGATAATGATGAACGTTTCATCAAACAATTTTCAACAGAATAAGTTTCCACCACAATTCATGACATCAACAAAATAATATATGTGGTTCCAATCACATGGATAGAAAAAATTGGGTAGGTAGGTCGGTCATCCATATTTTATTTTATTTACAATTTTATATAGCCGTCTTCTAAAAAGAAGCTCCAAAAATTCTGATTTAATATCAGTTATTCTTTCCAGCAGTTAGAAAATCAACACATTGCCTCAGATTTTCCATGTACATGTACATGTATATTTACAGAATGTTTTAAGAGAGCATAAATGAATTTTAGATGATTGAAATACAATCAAATCTGATTTGACATCAACATTTTGTATTTTATTGATTTTTTTTAACAAAAATACAGTTTAACTACAAATGTAAATTCTATCCACATCTAAATATTATTTAATGAAATAAAGGCCCCAATATTGAAGGCTTTAGTGGACATATACAGCTATCTATTTACTGTTCAACTTATTTCCTCTTACCATACTGCTGTTTTGTTACTGGCTTCTTCACATTCCTCACAATCTTGACAGAGCGGGAGTACAGTTTTAAATTTATTTTTTAGCTCTGGAAGAGGATTTGTATTTGGTTCCCCACACCAGGCACACAAGTCTTTGTGACCAAGAGATGCTCCATAAAGATATGAAACCATCTTCCCAATGAATAAACAAACGCTGGTGTTTTTGAAACAAACCAAGTGTGAAGTGAGTGGGAAATTAACAGACCATGTACCAAAGATTCATCAAGAGGCCAACAGCCAATCAAAACTCGCGCAGCAATCACATGCATTGAGGGTTGTTTTGATGGACATGGACACCATGTATATGGTCGTCGTTTGTCGCTAGTCATAAATCGCGGTGGTCAGACAGGTGACAGATGTTGGTAAACATGAATACGGACTAAATACGGAGAAATAAATTCTCTCATCATCAGTCATTGGGAATTTCGAAGATAAGAGTCAGCAGTCGGCCGGTTCATTATATTTAATTTATTTTGACAAACTGATAAAATGTTTACATAGTCGGCATTTTCGTCGTAAAAAAAATTGGGTCGGTCAGGTGACCGGAACCACATGTATTATTTTGTTTGGCCTAAATCAAAATGACAAAAAAATGTAATGAGTATAAGTGACTACAAAAAAACAAAAACAAAATGAGTTACTAGTATTCACAGAATGTTTAATCTCACCCCTATTTTGTGCCAATTTCAAGTTTCTATGACAACCTGTTCTTGAATTACAGCCAATAGTGTAATAGTGTGATTTTGACCTGTTGACCTTTGACCATTGTATCTGATGCACATTAGTTAAATGTGTATGTCCATGTAATTCCATGGTTATATTTACAGTATTGATTAAGTTACAGCATGATATGTCTCTGTGGACACACACACAGATTACAATAATCTCACCTAACCGATGTTGGGTGAGATTATTGTTAAAGTGTTAAAATAATTAACAAAAAGAGTAAAAATTACCCAAAATAAATAAATAATCCACAAATTGAATAAAAATGACAAAAGACGCATTATTATAATTTCTGAAAGTTTCATCAATGTCTGTCCATAATGTTTTGAGTCATTTTGCTGACAAACAAACAAACAAACATGAGGTAAAACATAACCTTACGGAGGTAAAAATCGATAAAACCAACTAAAAATATCCAATAAAATTAACAGAATTAATTAACAAACAAAAAAAAATTGTAAACAAAATAATGTGTGTAAAATAAATTCTGCGCTTTTCAAAAGCCATTATCAAATAAATTATCAAATGCACTGGAAATAGTCAAAGCAAGCACGTCCCCACACACTTCCACTTCCTGTTTGGGTAATTTCAAAGTAAAAGCATCGTCAAAGTCCGACCCTCCTTGGAAACTGTGACATTTTCCTGGAGCGTTTTCTTCTGCGCTGGATTTAAGGTGAAACTCAACAAAAGGGGCGGAGATGTTCAGCAGTGGGCGGGGCTACTGATGCATTCTGGGTAATTAGAGCATACCTGTCTCTGGATCAGCTCCAGCGCCTGTCGACCCTCCTCCATCAGCCGCTGCACCGTCGGAGCGTCGTCTTCTGTCCGATGAGCCCTGAAGGCATCGCGCACTCGCCGAAGAGCGTAAGTCCTGCAAAAAGAAACAAAAAAAGCATGCGGCGGTCTGGTTACTATGGTTACCACGGTGATTTTAACACCCAAAATACATTAACATAATACATTTACAAGTAAAGATGGAACTTTCCTTTTCAAAGATCTGTTAAAAAACTGGCTACGGTCGTTCATTTTAAAAAGAGTTGGTTCGTTTGGGACCATCACAGCAGTACTAGCTAGTGAGCTAACCGTTAGCCTGAGGGGGAACTACTGCAAAAAAGGAACAATGCTTTGAAAACATTTGTGGTGTTTGAAGCTTCAGTTTCATTAAAATACAGGAAATGTAGTGAATTTAATTCACAGATAAAACACACTAACGACCAAAACTGTGTTTTTTATGATCAAATCTGTTTCAACAGCAGAGAGTCGTGTGTGTAAAGTTTTATGTTCTCACTTACAACCATCAGTAACCATAGCACCAGCCTGTTGCCATGGTTACTGATGTTTAATAGTGATCCTCCTCTAAAACAACCCAAAAGCAGCTGTGTCCCGCCCCTATATTTAAAATCTTACTAAAACATTTATTTTCATCTCTATACGTTTAAATAACTTTTAAAAACACATTTTAACATTCATGTGTTTTTACCTTCTTTTTTTAAAACACTATAACATCTGTGTTTTAACATCTCAAGATATTTTAACATTTTCACATCTGTGTGTGTATGAATACTTGAGAGATCTAGGGTTGTCACGATACTAAAATTTCCAACTCGATACCGATACTAAGGATAATACTCGATACTGGAGATGTGAGGGATTCCTCTTAAAATATCCTCCATGGACTGCTAAAAAAAAGGTAGTGAGTGCGGGTGCAGAATAAATACATGTCTATCTCTTGGTAAGTTAAGGTAGGCCTATCTTTTTGCTCAAGCCCTTCTGCAGTACTAACTGCAAGACTCTTTATGGTCGAGCGATTATGTGCGCGGGCGGCAGCGTATTGCATCATGTGACCACCGCGGACCCCTTGCGGGACTAGCAGCGCGCACGTCAAAAATGATAGGCTGACATGCTCACGGTGGCCTCCGTGGTGGTAACGTGATACTATGCGCTACCGCCTGGCTGCCGCCCGCGCGCATAAACGTTCGACTATATCGAGGCCTTTAAAAGCAAAGTTACATCGGATGGTCCAATCACAGACCTATAGAAATAGTGTATAGGTCTGTGGTCGCACTGGCGTCATCCCGTGTGCTGTCAGAGGCAGCTGGAGAAAAAAAGACACTTAAACTTACACGCCGGCATTACGGCTGTGCCAGAGCTGACCGCGTTGATGCCTGTTTAGAATTCTTAACGTTACCCGCTACAAAAAAGCGGCGACGCGCCATAAAAACAAAAATCGATTTTCCAGCAACTTAGTATCTAATTAGATACCAAGGGTCAATATCGATTTAGTATCTAAAATCGATTTTTTTGACAACACTAGAGAGATCACAATGAAATTATGCCCATATATATACAAACCGGATTCGGTTGAAGTTGGGAAATTGTGTAAAATGTAAATAAAAACAAAATACAATGATTTTAAAATCCTTTTCAACCTATATTCAATTGAATACACTACAAAGACAACATATTTAATGTTCAAACTGATAAACTTTATTGTTTTTTGCCAAATAATAATTAACTTAGAATTTCATGGCTGCAACACGTGCAGTAGAAGTTGGGAAAGGGCATGTTTACCACTTCGTTACATCACCTTTCCTTTTAATAACAGTCAATAAACGTTTTGGAAGAGAGGAGACTAATTCTCTTAGCTTCTCATGTGGAATTCTTTCCCATTCTTGCTTGATGAACCGCTTCAGTTGTTCAACAGTCCGGGGTCTTCTCTGTCGTATTTTACGCTTCATAATGCGCCACACATTTTCAATGGGAGACAGGTCTGGACTGCAAGCGGGCCAGGGGAGAACCTGGACTCTTTTACTTGGAAGCCACGCTGTTGTAACACGTGCAGAATGTGGCTTGGCATTATCTTGCTGAAATAAGCAGCGGCGTCCATGAAAAAGACGTTGCTTGGATGGCAGCATATGTTGCTCCAAAATCTGTATGTACTTTTCAGCATTTATGTTGCCTTCACAGAAATGTAAGTCACCCATGCCATGGGAACTAATGCACCCCCATACCATCACAGATGCTGGCTTTTGAACTTTGCGTTGATAACAGTCCGGATGGTCCGCTTCCTCTTTGGTCCGGAGGACACGACGTCCAGCGTTTCCAAAAACAATTTGAAAAGTGGACTCATCAGACCACAAAACACTTTTCCATTGTGCATCAGTCCATTTTACATGAGCTCGGGCCCAGAGAACCCGGCGGCGTTTCTGGATGTTGTTCATAAACAACTTTTGCTTTGCATGGTAGAGTTTTAACCCGCACTTACTGATGTAGTGACCAACTGTATTTACTGACAGTGATTTTCTGAAGTGTTCCTGAGCCCATATGGTGATATCCTTTACACACTCATGTCGGTTTTTAAGGCAGTGCCGTCTGAGGGATCGAAGGTCACGGTCATTCAGTCTTGGTTTCTGGCCGTGGTGCTTACGTGCAGTGATTTCACCAGATTCTCTGAACCTTTTGATGATATTATGGGCCATAGATGTTGAAATCTCTAAATTCCTTGCAATTTTGCTTTGAGAAATGTTGTTCTTAAACTGTTCAACTATTTTGTGGACAAAGTGGTGAACCTCGCCCCATCCTTGCTTGTGAATGACTGAGCATGTTTGGGGAGGCTCCTTTTATACCCAATCATGGTCCCCACCTGTTCCCAATTAGCCTGATCAGATGTGGGATGTTTCAAATAGGTGTTTGATGAGCTTTTCTCAGCTTTCTCAGTATTTTTTGCCAACTTTCCCAACTTCTACTGCACGTGTTGCAGCCATGAAATTCTAAGTTAATTATTATTTGTCAAAAAACAATAAAGTTTATCAGTTTGAACATTAAATATGTTGTCTTTGTAGTGTATTCAATTGAATATAGGTTGAAAAGGATTTTAAAATCATTGTATTTTGTTTTTATTTACATTTTACACAATTTCCCAACTTCAACCGAATCCGGTTTGTATACATACATACATACATATACACATATATATATATACTGTAATATATATATATATATATATATATATATATATATATATATATATATATGGGCATATCACATGATTTTGACTTTTTCTGGAGGGGTCAAAGGTGACATGTTGCAAAATTAACTTCTGTAACACTGTGTTTATCGCATTACTTTTTTAATCGCATGACCTTGACCTTTTCATCGCATTATTAGCTTATCTGATGAAGTCATGATGAGCTATTGCCATCGTGCTTCGCCCGTCGTCCACAATTCACTAAAATCTCTTCTCCATCAATTCTTCAGGTCAAAGGTGACATGTGTCCAAATGAACATATGTAACACTGTTTGTCAAACATACATCACGCTATAACTTAATCAATACTGGATATAATATCATAATATTACACACACTGACACATATATACATATAATTAAATTATCAATATTGCAAAAGGTCAAAGGTCAAGTTCAAATTGAGCAGAAAGGTCAAAATCACTTTATTGGCTCTAATTCAAGAACAGGTTGTGAATTCTGTGAAAACTAGTTTTTACACTTTTCCTCATATTTTAACTTTGTGTCATGGAACTACTTTGGCTTTGACCAAAACCGGACCAGAACTGGACTCACAGGACAGTGTGGGTGCACCAGAGTAAAGACACTGATGACAAACAGTACTCAACTGTCCCTTTAAGGACACGGGGGAAAAGATGCAGAGGAGTGAGAGTTGAATAAAATACAGTAGAAAGTCAAGATGTGAAGAGAAACGTGTGAAGAACAAAAGTAAAGTGCAGAGGAGATGATGGAAAAATGAAAAATTAATGACGGAGAAACTGCACACAAGTAATGAAGGACAATGGGAAGAAAGATGGGCCTTTGTGAGAAGAAGGAGGAAATGAAGCACAAGACAAATGCTGGCGTGGGACGCGTCCTGGCGAGACGCCGTCGCTCTGCGTTTGTCATTCATCCGTCTTGTGTTTTCGTGCCCGGCGGCGGCAGCAGCCAACCCGAGGCCTTCAGGCTCCTCCATCACACCGGCCTTCAGCTAATGTGCCTGTAATGAGCTCCGCCGCTAATGAGCAAAACAAAAGAGCCAAACCCAGAACGCCGACGAGGTGATGAAGGGCTGAAGGTGATGGACACTCAGGACGGACATGATGGAGAAGACGCCCAGGAGGAGCAACGTCAAGGTGAAGCAAATACTGCAGCCACAAAGTACCTGATTTACTGGACTATAAGGTCTACTGGACTATAAGGTCTACTGGACTATAAGGTCTACTGGACTATAAGGTCTACTGGACTATAAAGACTACTGGACTATAAAGTCTACTGGACTATAAAGACTACTGGACTATAAAGTCTACTGGACTATAAAGACTACTGGACTATAAGGCAGACTGGACTATAAGGCAGACTGGACTATAAGGTCTACTGGACTATAAGGTCTGGTGGACTATAAGGTCTAGTGGACTATAATGTCTAGTGGACTATAAGGCAGACTGGACTATAAGGTCTACTGGACTATAAGATGAACTGGACTATAAGATGAACTGGACTATAAGGTGAACTGAACTAGAATGTGAACTGGACTAGAAGGTGAACTGGACTAGAAGGTGCATTAAGAGAAATCAAAATAATGAGAAAATGTCAAAACCATCACATAAAAAGGCAAAACTATGAGATAAACAGCAAAAATTATCAGAAAAAGTTAAAATGAGATAAAAAGTTACAATTATGAGATAATAGTCGTATAACTATAATATTCAAATGACAAAAATTATGCCTGAACCTGCTGGGTCTGGTGGGTTCCCATCAGGTTAGGTCAAATATTCCCAGACTTCATGTGTTTAATTTAAAATAGACACAAGTATTTGACAGTTTCATCTAAGGCTGTAACTATCAAATATTTTTGTAATCGAGTATTCTGTACATTTTTTTTTCATTATTCCACGGTCCTCTAGAACAGGGGTCCCCAACCCCTGGGCCGCGGACCGGTACCACTCCGTGGATCAATTGGTACCGGGCAGCCTTAATTATTTCTCTTTTATTTATTTTCTGAGTCTGAACAATCTTTTATTTTGAAAAATGACCGGATTCTGTCAGATACGTCAAACTGCAGTTCCGTTACAATTGGAAATTCAAAAAATATAAATATCGCTATAAAAACCGGTATTGGAAACACCTTAATTTAAAAAAAAAAACCCACTCCAATATCAAAAAAAAAAAAAAAAGTTTTCACGCTTTCATGAGGTGTTTTTTCAGACGTTTCGATATTCTAATATATCGCAAAAGCGCAATGGAAACACTTTTTCCACAATATATGTCACAGGATGAGACTACATATTCACATGACCACTTCTCTCAGAGTGAAAATGACAGCCACAGTCACTGTAACCATGACAACCATTGACTGTTTATAATTTGTACATTTACACTTAATATTTCGGTCTGACAATGTAGGGACCACATGTACAGACCCTTATAATGTGAGACAGGTGGTTTGTTTTACATGTTAGGGTCTTTAAAGAGTTCGCCAGTGACTTTTACTGATGAGAGAATTAGCAGATTCATTCATGCTAACATCAGGGTTATATTGCAGTCAAGTGATTTGAAGCCCTGAAGGTGACGGCAGTGAAATGTGGTGGGATGATATTTCACAAGAGTTACGGCACTCCTGCCTAGAACAACCGTCAATGGAAACACGTTCAAAGCATAAATATACTTTGTTGAAATCTGAGGAATATCGATATTGTTTTGCGAAAAACTGTAATAGAAACACAGTTTCTGTCACTTGAATGCCAAAAATGTAACCCACATGTTAGCAAAATAAGTAAAAAACGTCTTTGGAAAGTTTCTTTTCGAAGAGGAAAAGGCTACTGAAGAGAGAAGAAGAGCCTCGAAAGATATTAACAGACAATACCAGGAGTTGGACTTGAAATATGCCCCCCCCCCCCGTCCATGGCAAAATTGTGAAACGCTGACCGGTCCACGGTAATAAAAAGGTTGAGGACCACTGCTCTAGAATGTTGCGATAGCTCCCATTTATTTTGAATGGATGTTCCCAGTGTTCCACGGGCGGATCTTTTTCGATAACCGGCTGCTACGTCGTTAACGCCTGCTGCCAATGGCAACGAGTTTTGTCACTTCAGATTCACGGTACCATATCACTCCACAGGTAGTTCAGCCACTTTGAAAGTAAATATTCACTAAGTTGTAACAGCTATTGTATTCAACCTGTTAGAGTAGTAGCAGGAATAACCTGGAATAACTCCAGAATAAGCAGGATAATGTATTGACCTGTACATTATCCCTTGCCTGATTAATCGAGTAATCAGATGAATTCCATTTTTTTTTAAAACCCTTTAAATTCTGATGCATCATGGGTGAGTGTTCTATAGGTATGAGTTATTCTAAATATTCGTAATTCTGAAGATAATAACAAATGCTAGTACTCACCAGTGAGGCCACATGCTAACAGAAGTTAGTACTTGCCACTGAGGCTACATGCTAACAGATGCTAGTACTCACCAGTTAGCAAATCATACTTAAGTGCCGAGTCCACTTTGACAAAGTGCTGTTGAAGTGTGGATGCGTTGGGTTCAGGTGTGCAGCGGTGCTAGGCAAATGCTAATGCTATTTAGCTGTGGGCACACAAAATTATGCAGCTTAAAATGGTCCCAAACTTCTACTATTGATTAACTATATTTTAAAAAGTATAGAAACAGTCCAGACCAGATGAACCTGTTCTGTAGCGTGTTTGACAGTTTGAAAATGGTCGCTAATAATTTACATCATGCGATCGGTTTTTTGATTGGCATATTTTTCCGATCAGGCTATTTCTAGGCAATATAGGCTGATTATGATCGGCAGCCAATTGATCAGTTCAACAGTAATGAAAAGTGTTTTATAAATATATAAATCATGTTTGATTAGTTCAGATCATGTGTGGTTTATACTGATGTGTTCAGGTGCACGACTATGACTCATGCATTTGGATCCAAGGTTTTTCATTTACTCAGATCATTAATATTTATACAGTTGTGTGTTGGATACAGAGTAGGATGTGATATTTTTAGACTTTGAGCCTAAAGGCAGTAAATGAACTTATCTGAGCTTTGCTGCTCTGATTTTGACAGATGTTTTATTCAAGTCTGTATCTGGAAACACTACAACTGATGGACTAGACCTTTAATATTAATGATTATTCTACAGTCTTCTGCTGTGAATGAGGCGAACGTCTCATTCAGAGCTGCTGCTGCGGTGCATATATTAGTTTCTTTTTACACTTGGGGTGTGAATCGTCGGCTTCATATGCGTGCGTTCGTCTCGTCAATGAAACTTCAGAGGGAATTCTGCCGTGTGATGTTTCCCAGATGAGAAGGAAGTAAAGGAAGGAGACGAGGAAAGGAGGGATGAACGGGGAGGTTTCTACCATCGCTTATTCATCACAAGCCTCATCGTCTGCGCTGACATGACAGCTTTCCACCACACGAACCCCAGACGGCAGCAAACGCTGCGTGGGGCCGAAGCCCAGAGGGAGTCGGTAAAGAGGACGGACACAGAGCAGAAGAGACGGACGGGCGGAGGACGAGTCGCCGGTTCTGACTGAAGCCGGTGACCGCAGACGTGGCCCGGTTCTGACCAGAGAAGGTCTGTGGAGAACCACAACATGTCCTGCATTTACAAGAGTGCCACAGACACCAACACTGACCAGTGACTGACGATCACAGATGCCCTGGACCGGACCACTGCATGACATTCTACACCGATTCCCAACTTGACACTAGGGGTCTCAAACATGCGGCCTTGGGGCCAAATCTGGGCCCCCCAAAAAGGTCCAAATCCCTCTGGGAAGAATTTACAAAGTGCAAAAACTCCACAGTCAAGACAGTGGAACTAATTTTAGTTCAGGTTCCACATAAAGGCCGGTGTGGTCTACAGCTGGGGTCACCAGTCCTGGTGAACCACAGTCCTGGTGAACCACAGTCCTGGTGAACCACAGTCCTGCAGGTTTCAGATGTGTCCTTCTGACAGTCATTATCAGTCTTCTGCAGAGGTGGACACAGGCTGTGTTAGAAGAGGGAAACATCTACAGTAGGAATGGGCGGTATGTAAGGTATCGTACCTTATGAGGTTTTTTTTTCGTCCATGGTAGAGAATTTTGTCATCCCGTTCTACCATCCATCCTGTAGATGGCAGTAATACAAAGTTTAGAACATCCGCCGGCTGCTTCCAAGAAGCAGCTAGCGCCACAGTCTTACTAGATGTTGCATTAGCAGAATCATTTAGTTTAAATGATCTACAAATATAAAATATTTACTGTACTATTGGTTATAATGGTATGTGATCCCAACATATTTCTTTTTTCTTTTTTTTCAAGATTTATTTCGAATACGAATGTAAAAAAAAGTAACATAAGCAAATAAACAAAATAAAGAAATATAAATACAACGAAACAAATTTACAAAACAAAAAACAAAATACAACACATAATACATATTTGAAAAGGAGTGAGAAGAAGCATAGCTTATAAACTCCCACCCCTTTTCCTTTGAAATTAATTACAATAACGATCTTCCGAGTTCATACATATGTAAACACACATTCATACACATGCATACATACATACGTATATACACACATATACTGAACATATATATATATACACTTACCTACAAACGCACACAGATATACTTACACACACCTATATATACTTCTACATATAAACACATACCCTATAGTTTTTCATCTTTATAACACCCAGTGATACCAAACACCTCCCTCGTCCCTGTATCTCTGGAAAACTGTGTCTCTGTACATCCTTTTAAATCGCTTCATGTTTAGACATTGCTTTATCTCTATGTTGAATTTGTTCCACAGTCTCACTCCACTAACTGAAACACAAAACCCTTTCCTAGTTGTACGCAATATACAGATTTTAAAGTTAATTTTCCCTCTTAAATTATAACCTCCCTCTTGAATACTGAATAATCCCTGTATATTTGTTGGTAATAGATTCTTTTTAGCTTTATCCATAATTTGGGCTGTTTGATCGTCCACACTGTCTATAAATGTAAGTAATTTGGACTGTAGGAATAATGAGTCTGTGTGTTCCTGCCAACGTTGTGAATAATCCATATTGCTCTTTTTTGAATAATGGTTAGTGGCTGTATTGAGGTTTTATAGTTGTTGCCCCAGATTTCGACACAGTATTGTAAATATGGTGCAATTAAAGAGCAATATAGAGTATGGAGTGATTTGTGATCTAAAACTTTCTTGACTATTTATTATTGCAATATTTCTTGAAACTTTGGTTTGTACATATTTGATATGTGCTTTCCAACCCATTCTGTCATCTATAATTACCCCAAGAAATTTGATTTAATCAACTCTCTGTATTTCATTTCCATCAATTTTTATTGTTGTGTGAATTATTTCTACAATTACTGAACAACATCATTTTTGTCTTGCTCAGATTTAATGATAACCTGTTTCTATCGAACCACATTTTTAGTTTATTCATTTCTATAGTAACTTTCTCCTGCAATTTTTGTAAATTATCCTCAAAGCAAAAAATATTTGTATCATCAGCAAATAACACAATGTACAATACCTGAGACACTTTACATATTTCATTAATATACAAAAGAAAAAACTTAGGACCAAATACTGACCCCTGGGGGACCCCACAAGTATTGTCCAAACATGATGAGACACTGTCACGCAATCTCACAAACATTTAAATAACTTTTTACCCAGTCCAGCACTATTCCCTTTATGCCATATCTTTCCAGTTTCGTAAATAATATTTCATGGTTGATAGTGTCAAATGCTTTTTTTAAATCCACAAATATTCCAACAGCATATTGTTTATTATCTATAGCATTAGTCATTTCTTCTGTAGCCTCCATTAGTGCTAGTGCTGAACATCGGTTTGACCTGAACACATACTGATTCTCTGACAGTATTTTGTCTTTATCTAGAAATGTGTCCAATCTGCTGTTGAAAATTTTTTCCAGTATTTTTGAAAAGTGTGGTAGAAAGGAGACGGGTCTATAATTTGTAAAATGGTGCTTGTTTCCTGCTTTGTATAGAGCTATGACTTTAGCTATTTTCATTGTATTTGAAAATGACAAATGTAAGTTAATGGTTTTGAAAAACTCCCGATGACCTCTTTCACTAATGACATGTTGATATCATTAAAGTCAACTGACTGCTTGTTCTTAGATTTTCTAACAATATTAACAATTTCATCTTCATCCACTGCTTTAAAAAACAATGAGCAGGGATTCCTCTATGATAAATGCTCCATATTTCCCTGGATCAGGTATTTTTCTTGAAAGGTCTGGTCCTACATTTACAAAGAATTCATTGAAGTTGTTCACTACATCTTCCATGTTATAGTTTTCAATACCCTTATCAATAAACTATTTAGGCAGACTATTGTGTCTACGTCCATTTCTTATAATATTGTTTAATACATTCCAAATACCTCTGGTGTTATTTTTTACTATCATCGAATATCTACTTACAGTAATCTTTCTTACTTACCCTAATAATATTAGTTAATTTATTCTTATATATTTTATATTTATGCTCTGCCTCTTTAGTTCTCTGTGTTACGAAATCTTTATACAATTTATTTTTCTTTTTACAAGCAGTTTGGAGCCCTTTTGTTATCTATGGACAATGAGTATATGATGATAACTTTCTGTTACATTTTTTAACTGGACAATGTTTATTATATAATGACGTGAATATACTTAGGAACTCATCATATGCAAGATTAACATGTTTTTTTTATGTAAATGGTATCCCAGTTCTACTCCAGTAATTCCTGTTTAAGTGCATTTATGGCTGTCTCCGATTTGACTCTTCTATAAACTGTTTGTTTGTTTACCCTATATCTGCATTTGACGTCATAGACTATAAATACCGGCAAATGATCACTGATGTCATTAATTAGTAGTCCGCTTATTGTCTTATTATCCATGTCATATTATCAATGAGAGTGGCAGAGTGGGATGTAATTCTGCTGGGTCTGGTGATTCTTGGGAGTGGGCTCATACTGTAAACTGTGTTGATAAATTCATCAGTAGTCTTCTCTGTGTTGGGATTCAACATGTCAATGTTCAAATCCCCGCAAATAAAAGTAACTTTATTGCTGATTTTTGAAAATACTGAATGAACCAATACTTGATCGTGGTGCTCTGTAAATGCAGCTAACAATAATATTATTGTTTTTCCCCCATGCAGACTTCAATTGTTAAACATTCAAGTAAATTATCCACCACAGTTGTCATTTCATGCAGAACCCTAAAGTCTAGAGATTGATGAATATATAAATCAACTCCTCCACCACTCATATTGAGTCTGTTATTACATCTAAATTCATAGCCATCTAATTCAAAATCTGTACCCTTTTAAATGCTGATCCATGTTTCTGATATTGCTATTATACTGAATGGTTGTGAGAATGTGTGTAAATAGTTCTTAATATTATTGAAGTTTGCATATGAGCTTCTACTGTTGAAGTGAATGAGTGAAAATCTACCTTCAGATAGAATGTTGTGGTTGTACTGCTCATCTGTGTAGTAAGAGCAGGTATTATTTATGGAAGAAAAAAAGTTATTGTCCAGGTCTATGTCATGTTCCAAATCCAGATGTTTCCAGTTCCAGTTGTTTATTCTTTATGATATGGATTTATTTTCCTCAGGTGCAGAGTCAGTTGTGTCATTGATTGTCATGGTTGAGTTCTGTTGGTTTCCTCAAATCCAGTACAGATCACCCAGATGGTCATGACCAGCCTTGTTCCAGTAGTCCAGTTTACAGTCATTGGTATTTGTCCAGTTTCTAATGCAGATGACTTTGGCTGCCTCTGGGGTCCCGTTTAATTTGATAAATATTTTGCTATTGAATGTCCAGGTGTTTTGTATTTTTCTTGGTTTCCTTAGCTGTCGTGCTCTTCTGGCTATATCAGCATTGTGTTTAGCTACGTTCTCCTTTATAAAGACGTCCGTTCCTTTTAACCGTTTTCCTTGTGTTAGCAGCGCGATCTTATGTTTCCTGTTCATAAATCTCATTATTACCACAGGCTTGTCACTGACGTTTCTCTTTGGAAGCAGGTGGCAGGCCTCGATGTTACTACAGTCCATCTTTCGCCCTTTAGACTGAAGAAATCCATCCACCTGATGCTCCACAGACTCAGCATCCATCTCACCAGGGTCTCCTCCGTTGTCCATGGTCACCAAACCCCGGTCATGGTATGACCGGGGTTTGATTCGGGGGGCGGTGATTATCACATCATTGATCCGCGTATACTGTTCCAAGTCTGCGACTCTGCTTTCCAAGAAGGCAATACGCTTCTCCTTTTGGGCATTCAGCAGTTTCAGTGCCTTCACCTCCTTGACCAGATCCATGATGTTCTGCTGTTGGAGTTGAACAGCGGAAACTTCCTCTATTAAAAAATCAAGTGATTTTTTAATATCCTCGACTTCCTCGGCCGTCGGATTCTTCTTCGGACCCATATTTTTTCTTTAACTGACAAAAAAAACTTCTGATACTGCCACATACACACACACTCTGCATCCACCACGCCACGTCAGCCGTTTCGACTTCCTGATTCAGTCTGATTCAGGACTCGACAATTTAATTTACAGGGTGTCTGAAAAGCAAGCTAACAAGCTAACAGCCAAAATCATGACAGCCATAGAGTTTATGATGACAAAACAATTGTGCTAAACATTAAAGGTCTCTACATGCTCTTGTGGCAAAGTGTCAAAGTTAATGTGTCTTAGATATTTGTAATTTAGGCCAGTGCATGGCATGCGCCATTCACAAAACATGAAAGTGTGTGACATTTGTGTAACTTAGCAACAAAACGCGCTCTTGGAAAGCACCAGTTTTTAGCGCTCTCTGCGCTAAATACACATCCTGTGGACACAGGCCTTTACGTGGAACAACACAAGGGGCACTCTCACCATGATCCCTACTCCTTTAGCAGGGTTCTCACCAGGAATTTAGTACAGCGCAACGTTAACCAGGACGACCCGACACGATGCGCATGTGCAGTAGCCATCATTAATTTAGCCATCAACTAAATTGCAAAGTATCTCAATTCCAACTTCAACACAGCTGTCAGCACGACAGTAGTGACATCACTCACATTAATGTGAAGCACAATAACAACATTCTGTTTTTTCCAACCCACTTAACGTTCCAGTCACATGACATGTCACTGATGTTTCCAAATTAAAGTTGGGTGGGTTGTAGTTTTCAGGGCTGTTCACTCAGTGGGGGAGGGGTTACACGGCAGCCCTCGCAGGCCTTCCAGCAACACAGAGCTGATCATGAATATTTGTCAATGGGGGGGGGGGGGTGAATCTGCGGAACCGCATGCAAATCGACCAATGCCAAATATATCGACCAGCTGATGTATTGTTCGACCCTTAGCAGGGGTGTAAAGATAAATGATTCAAATCAGTCGTCGGTCTGTGTCGTATGAGATCTGAGTGAGTCGGTCTATGGAGCTTCAATCAGTAAAACTACGACTGACGACAGACGGTCCGCTGGCTGTGAATATGTTCGCATAGTGTCGGGATGTCTCGGTTAACATGACGCTGTACAAACTTCCTGATGAGAACCCTGCGGAGGTTTCGTTTCATAAATTTAATTTTCTTTCGTATTCAGAGATGGAAAAAAATGAGGTAAATGTTTTCCGTTCCTTGCATTATTGTTAGCTGGGTCTGATGTCAGGAGAGGTACCACTGTATTTGTGTTTCCTGTCTCCATTCGCTGCTGCACTGATCCCATTTTCTTGCACTGAGTCTGTTTTTCCATTTCACAGACAGTCATGAATGTTTCACCTCTGCTCCGTTTATTTCCATGTTTCTTTCTCTCGCTGGCAAATCTCCCAAAATCCAAGTAAAACCCCCTCCTGTGGTAGGAGGTGCGTAGAGCTCCTGCATCAGCTGTTATTGTAGTCAGAGAGACACACACTACGTAACACCGCCTGCAGCACCGTCTGGCAGATTCAGGTCATCCGCAGCGAGCTTGATCACAGCTTCAGGAGGGAAGCCCACAAACACATCACCTGTTCCCCAAAAATAAGCTCTTTGTCAAGTTCACGTTACTGACTTTAACAACCGTCATGGTTGACAACACAGGTGTCAAACATGGGGCCAGGAGGCCAAATCTGGCCGATGAAAGGATCTGCCCGTGGTGATCAATTTGTGAAATGTAAAAATAGTTATTGATTGACCCCGATTTCCTATATGATCAGATTAGGACATGGTTCATTAATCTGTCCCAACATTGCTTGTGTGTGTCCACAGAGACATATCATGCTGTAAGTCAATGAATACCTGAGATATCACCATGAAATTACATGGGCATAGACATGTAACTAATGCACATCAGATGCAATGACCTGTTTGAGTAAAGGTCAAAGGTCAAGTTCACACTCAACTAAAAGATCAAAATCACATTATGGGATATAACTCCAGAACAGAGGGTCACAGAACTTTCAGATTGGTACCAAACAATGTGGAATTAAGATTTCTACAATTCTCATAATTGGTGTCATCACCTATGAGCAATAGTTTTTCAGAACTCTGGAGGTCAAAGGTGACATGTGGCCAAATTAACTTGTGTAACACTGTTCGTGTCAAACAGACATAACATGCTATGACTTAATCAATACTGGATATATTATCATAATATTACACACACTGACACATATATACATATAACCAAATTATCAATATTGCAAAAGGTCACAGGTCAAAATCACATTATTAGCTCCAATTCAAGAACAGGTTGTCATAGAAACTGGAGATTGACACAAAATAGGGGCGGGGTTAAACAATCTGTGAATATTAGTTTAAACAAAAGGTATTAGTTGGTTTTTGTCTTGTAAAGGTTGATGGTGTCTTCCCAAAGATACTTACAGTGTCCACAGGGATAAACGCACCGCATCGACAAAACACTGCAAACAGCAGAAAGATGCAACAACCAAAAATACAAACACATAAAACAAATGAAACACAAGTCAAGCTGCAGGAGAAAAATGATGTAACAACAGAAACCAAGCAGAAGCAAAAACGTACAAACCCCCAAAACAACTGGAAGAGAGAAATGCTGATAATTCACTCCACAACAAAACACCAAAATAAAACAGAAGGATAAGAAGACTGTGGATGTTGAAGTTCATTAATTTAACAGTTTAACATTTTTTCAGTTGTTTTGGGCGTTTGTACGTTTTTGCTTCTGCTTGGTTTCTGTTGTTGCTTCATTTTTCTCCTGCAGCTTCACTTGTGTTTCATTTGTTTTATGCATTTGTGTTTTTGGTTCTTGCATCTTTCTGCTGTTTGCAGTGTTTTGTCGATGCGGTGTGTTTACCCCTGCCTACTCATCCGTCCCCTCATCCATCCCTCCGTCCCCTCATCCATACCTCTGTCCCTTCAGTGCAGTAGAAATGCAGAGTGTGTCGTCGGCGCTCTGACAGAACACAGAGGGCTGATGGGACACGAGCAGAGGGACGTCTGCAGACAAATGGGGTCAGCACTCTGGTACAAAGTAGGCCACGGAGAGCAGAGGTAGCCAATCACAGCCCAGAGAGAGCAGAGGCAACCAATCACAGCCCAGAGAGCGCCACGCCCCATCAAACACACTGTCATTTCACCACGATCTGTGGCGACTACGAGTCCCCCCCACACACACACGCGAACGATACGGATTGGGGTCCATATCCCCCCCACCCCAGTCTCAGCCCAATACGTGCATCAATGACACACATTTTGCATCGATGACATTTGATATTTGCAGTCAACATCGTGCGCATGTGCGGTCGACGTCGTGGGTCACGTATGGGTCATATCTGGGTCGCGTGTGGGTCATATCTGGGTCGCATGTGAGTCATATCTGGGTCACGTGTGGGTCACGCATGGGTCACGCATGGGTCACGCGTGGGTCACGCGTGGGTCACGCGTGGGTCACGTGTGGGTCAGCTGATCTGTGATCCGTCATTCAAACACTTCCTGCGTGTGCCACAGATGTAAAGTGTTCTTCTTAACCACTGCAGACACTTATTGATTTTCCATCAGGCAGAGTCAGGGACAGCCCTTCATTTCCTCTGAGCAGAAAAAAAAAACTGTCTTTAACGAACTCCAGACTGGGTCATTAAATGCAACACTGACCTGCTTTGGCCTGAGCTCAGTAGAGTTTAGTTAGATAAAAGAACTGAACACTGATGCTGAACTAAAAACAAGTCAAAGCCTCATTAACACAACACAGCTTTAACACTATGGACATTTAACACATGTCAAAATTTAACCCTTTACCGACTGAAACTTTGGAAACACCCCAGCAGCTGCATTTATATGACGGTTTTTATTCAAAATAAAATAATTCTCTCATTTATTTATGAAACTTATATTATTAGGACTTTTCATCACTCTTATTGGGATATTTTATCTCATAATTACAACTTTTCATCTCTAATAATTACGAATTTTTATCTTATAATTGCAACTCTATTGCATAATTAGGACTTTTTTTTCTCTTTTTCATAATTAGGACTTTTTATCTCTAATAATTAGAACTTTATAATATCTTAATTACAACTCTTCATTTCATAATTTGGGCTTAAAATAAGTTTCCCATGTATAGATGTCCTATACGTAGCAGAACACCTGTTGACATTTTAATCCTACTTTTAATCCTAAAGCTCAGAATGTTCCCAGTATTTTCCTGAACATCTATTTAGTTTAGTCCAGTAACACTCAGGAAATTTGGGTTTCGTTCTGATTCACGTGATAACTTTACACAGATGATGTAACTGTGCCTATGATGCAACAGAAAAAAAATACATTAAACTGACAGAAACACAAAACAAAAGGTGCTGTTTTAACACATTCTCTTCCAGATGAACGCATTACACACATCAGTCACACTGTGTGAAAATAAACCAACTCAAACCTGTTAGCTTTCACTTAGTTTGGGGCACAAACACCCACTACCCGCTACGTTAGCATTATCATTTAGCATTAGCTCTGTAAGGGCTTTAAACAGCCTTGACAACAACAATCACCCCAAACCGACAAAAGCTCTGACCTGTAGTTGTAGGACGCGAACTTGCTGCTCTCCCTCAGTAAACACCTGTACAGAGAAACCACCTGTACCCGAGAGGATGTTGCCATCATGTTGCTAACAATGCTGCCGCTTTTGTAAATGTCACAACACGTCAGGACCTATTTATATGAATGACCTACGAGCGCCTGAGTAAAATGCTAGTTTTATTGTGTATTTTCTACCTCAATCATCACTTCTTTGAATACACAATTTCACTATTTAACATGGAAGTTGGTATTTTTTGGAATAAGCAACTAAATTCAATTTTTAAAATGTATTTAACGCTGTATATGTTAATAATCCAACAGGCGCTTTTCGGTTGTCTAAACGTCAACTCAACGCTGCAGCCTGACAGAAGGTGAGTGAGCTTTGCTGATTTTATTCAATTAAAACTGTACGAAAGTAAGATATTTACACATTTATCCGAAAGAGCTTCACCCATGACTTTATAGCGACTTCGTCCAGGAAACAAACAGCTATTTTTGCGTTGTTAAATCGCTTTATTTCAACCCAGAATGTCCTTGTTGTGGGTCGCATGTTAGCTGCTATGCTACAAACAAACTAAACCCAGAGTCAAGAGGTGGATTTAAGGTCTTTATACATTCAGGTGGGACTTTTTATAACAGTATTATATACTTGTTTAATGGGGAATGAACGGTGGCGCGATGAATGGTAATGTTTCGGTCTAAACTCTGTGAATTTCGTGCTTTTTTGACCTTCTGAAGTAGACTTTTCCATGTTTAAATTATAATGTAGCTACTGTATCACATTCCTAGGTTGTGTAAAACATCGTAAACCCTTTTTACCCATCCCCATGCAACCAGAAATGCAAATCCATCTTTTTAAAATTTTATTATTATTATTATTTTTTAATCAAAACTGTAATTGTTAAATATCCTGTCCATTGTAATGGACACTGGGTCCCAACAGTTGTTAAAATACCAACATTATCACATTGACATCACGTGGAACACGAACTTCAGTTGTCAATATATGCTTTTTTTAAGGTGCAAACTGGTTTAAAATATAACAAAATTGTTTTGTTCTTTTCTTTGGTTACAATTTACAAAAAAAACAAACAAAGGACATGTGGTCATCTTTGAAACAATATCTCTGTGACACAAAATACAGCCCACCATACCCTTGTCACAGTACACAAGCATTTTTCCTGAACAGACTGGACATTTACACTCTTGGAAATCTATCAGCATCCCCATCTTCCTCATCACTTCCAAAAATGTTAATATCAGAGATATTTCCATCTCTAATCAGTTCAAGGACTGTATATTCTGCATATGGAATATTTTCAGCTGATTATCAACTGATTGTCTTGTTCTGAAGTACTGTTTTTATAGCAATAAGGTCATTCATCAATACTGGATCATTCAATTCAACAACATGCTTTCAGACCCACTGTCCACTGGAATGAACAATGTTTGAAAAAAATCCTGTGTAAAAAGTTGTGCTAATACATTTGATATTACACATTATTAATTCATACATTCCATCTTTCAATATTATGGCAAAAGTATTAAACCAAATTACAAATGTGAATAAAAGTGTTGAAAAATGATCCTCACTTTGAAGTGTGGAGTGAAGCCCTGACATGCCTCTCTTCAGTGTGGAAAGCTATACTGCTGTTTGATTGGTTGGTAAGAGTCCAATTAAATGGACTTCAGGGTTCAAGTGTTAAATGTTGTAAAAGTAAAGAAAACAGCTACTGTCATGTGACGTCCATTATAATGGACGCAGGGTCTGAAAGGGTTAAATCTGCCAGTTTTTCACCTGGAGGAATTTTGACCAGTTGGAGCCGTTTGATTCAGAAGCAGAGCAGATAATACAGAAAGATGTAACATGTACAGATACACATAATACAGATACATCCAACGACTGAAAGTTATTAGAATGACTTTTGAAAATATTGATTGGGATATTATTTGCCTTGTACAGGGCCATCAAAGTGCAACATTTAACCTAATTTTATTTTTAGCCTTTGACTCATATTTAACACTACTGCCTTTGACCCATATTTAACACCACTGCCTTTGACCCATATTTAACACCACTGCCTTTGACCCATATTTAACACTACTGCCTTTGACCCATATTTAACACTACTGCCTTAAACCCATATTTAACACTACTGCCTTAAACCCATATTTAACACCACTGCCTTAGACCCATATTTAACACTACTGCCTTTGACCCATATTTAACACTACTGCCTTTGACCCATATTTAACACTACTGCCTTTGACCCATATTTAACACTACTGCCTTAAACCCATATTTAACACCACTGCCTTAGACCCATATTTAACACTACTGCCTTTGACCCATATTTAACACCACTGCCTTTGACCCATATTTAACACCACTGCCTTTGACCCATATTTAACACTACTGCCTTTGACCCATATTTAACACTACTGCCTTAGACCCATATTTAACACCACTGCCTTAGACCCATATTTAACACTACTGCCTTTGACCCATATTTAACACTACTCCCTTTGACCCATATTTAACACTACTGCCTTAGACCCATATTTAACACCACTGCCTTTGACCCATATTTAACACTACTGCCTTAGACCCATATTTAACACCACTGCCTTAGACCCATATTTAACACTACTGCCTTTGACCCATATTTAACACTACTCCCTTTGACCCATATTTAACACTACTGCCTTAGACCCATATTTAACACCACTGCCTTTGACCCATATTTAACACCACTGCCTTTGACCCATATTTAACACTACTGCCTTTGACCCATATTTAACACTACTGCCTTTGACCCATATTTAACACTACTGCCTTTGACCCATATTTAACACTACTGCCTTTGACCCATATTTAACACTACTGCCTTTGACCCATATTTAACACCACTGCCTTAGACCCATATTTAACACTACTGCCTTTGACCCATATTTAACACCACTGCCTTAGACCCATATTTAACACCACTGCCTTAGACCCATATTTAACACTACTGCCTTTGACCCATATTTAACACTACTGCCTTTGACCCATATTTAACACTACTGCCTTTGACCCATATTTAACACTACTGCCTTTGACCCATATTTAACACTACTGCCTTTGACCCATATTTAACACCACTGCCTTAGACCCATATTTAACACTACTGCCTTTGACCCATATTTAACACTACTGCCTTAGACCCATATTTAGCACTACTGCCTTTGACCCATATTTAACACTACTGCCTTTGACCCATATTTAACACCACTGAAAAAATTGCATTCAGTCCAAACACTTTAAAAATCTAAATATATATGTAAATGAAAACAGAAATAAATAAAATACCTTCTACACATTTATCATGTCAATTAAATCATAACTGAATTTAAATATAAAGGTTGATTTTTAGGGAGAGTTTTAAAATGAAATAGTTGAATTTAAATGAAATGTTTTTTATTTGTTTTAAAGGTTCAGTTTCACATTAAATCTGTTTCTTTTTCTGGACTTTAGAACACTTCCACTTTTCTCCACATGTCACATATTTCTGTTATTTTAAAACCAGAACCATCACCTTTTTATGTGACATTGGCTTCAATTTGTGGAAATAAATAAATGTACGACAGTGTTTATGTTGTAGAACAGCAGAGAATAGTGCAGTAATGGACCAGTTTTATTTAATTACTTCCACCTGTGGATAAAAATGCAAACATTGCACATTAGAGTGTAGCAGGCACTGAAAAGTCTATTTATTTTTTTATTCATTTAGTTTTCTTTTGTCAGTGTTAATATCTTTGTCTTTTGTTTTCTAGTAGTAGTTTTCTAGTTTATTACCTCTGTGTTACATTCAAGTCTGTTTGTTATTTGACCAAATCTCGACTTGGCCTTTTGACTTTTTATCTCATCATTTTGACTCCGTTCTTGAGTTATAAACCCATAATGTGATTTTGACCTTTTAGTTATTTGGGACCTTGACCTTTAACCTTTACTCAAATGGATCATTGTATCTGATGCGCATTAGTTATATGTATATGACCATGTCATTTCATGGCGATATTAACAGTATTTATTGAGTTATAGCATGATATGTTTCTGCTGTTGATGCTGCTGCTGCTGTTGATGCTGCTGCTGTTGTTGATGCTGCTGCTGTTGTTGATGCTGCTGCTGCTGTTGATGCTGCTGCTGCTGCTGATGCTGCTGCTGCTGTTGATGCTGCTGCTGCTGTTGATGCTGCTGCTGCTGTTGATGCTGCTGCTGTTGTTGATGCTGCTGCTGCTCATGTATGAAAGGTCACAGACACTTCCTGTTTGTTGATGTCCTGCTGTCTGAATGGAAAGGTCATATAGGAGGGGGGTCTGCCTGTGATGCCTTCAGGGACCCGCTGGGATTCATGGACAAATGGCTTCTGATCAGCCCTCAACAATCTGTCCTTTTAGACAGAAACTCCAATTTCATATTTCTTTTCCTGTTTTTCCACAGTGTTCCGAACTTTGTTTCATCAGTTATTTTACTAGCAATTGAAAGATATGGATTTTTTTGGGGGGGGGTAGCTTAATAGTTAGAATTTTAATTTGTATTTATTTTTCCCCATCAACTTTGAGCCAATGACTGATACACACGGCTGAAATTTCTAAAGTGATACTTGGAGCCGATACTGATTATTTTCTGTCTTTTCTTTCTTGAGTTTGAGAAAAAAGTCTGAAAATACGGTAATAAAAACGGGATTTAAACAGAAAACTATAGAATAAAACGTGAAAACCATCATCAATACCAGTGGCAGCATCGCCTGTTACATTTTCATCACACTTAATTACCCATGATTGCACTTTAGAGATAACGTCATTATTGGCTATCTTTTTGGCTTGAAACCACACGTCATGTTTCTCTTTTTCATCAGTTGGCTACATACTCATTACAGATACATGAATACCCTTTGCTTCGTCACACATTTTCAGCAAGTCATTAAAGCACATTCAACCTGTACATTGTCATTTTTCTTCATACAGCATTGCAACACATCTCTTAACTTAGAAGCCTTATTCAACACATTTCGTCTTTCAGTTAGTTTAATCGCGCGTTTTTGTTTTTTCTCGACATGTTCAATGTTCGAATTTCCAGACGCCTCAGTGGCCTGTACAGCGTTACCCTCTTCCATATGTGACCCGCCACCACGAAACCAGGCATAAGTCGCGCTGACCCGTTCAGAGCTACAGCCAAATTTAGGCTGAAAGGCGATTTGTTATTTGTGTTTACACCTTATCAAAAAACGGTACCTTAACACCTCTATGTTCAGTTCCTGTGGTCATTACATTGAAATCCAATCAATAAAGGTGTTTATTGAGTCAATTATTTAAGCGGCGACAAAAGTTCAGAGATTGCTGAGCAAAGACAAAGACGACTTCCACCTCTTTTCTCCGAACAAAACGATCTCCGTTCCGTGGGTAAACACCCAAGTGTTTGGTACGAGGTAAAAGCTTATATTGAATGTTCTGTCCAATGGTGTAAGCCAAATGATTATAATACGTCACACTTCTGTCCTATTATTATAATATATAAAACTTCTGTGACATGTCCATCAGAGTGTCCTTTAACATCTGTGAATATTTTTTGTCAATCGGATACGAATTATTATGCGTTGCTAAGGACTTCCTACCCCAAAACAGTCCAAAACTTTAACGGACAATATCTAAAAATATGCAAATTGCAAAATATGTCCAAATGTGGATATTAAAATGACCATAACTTTGGTTCTACTTGTGATAGAAACATCATTTTTTCACCATCTTAAACCTTAGTTTCCACTCTACCAAGCTACACAGATAACTCTGTTTGGATTTACACACACTTATGCCTGGTTTCGTGGTGGTGGGTCACATATTAACATAGTCCGAGTGATTACTCGCAGTCTCAAAAGGCTTGCTACAAAGTCAAATAAGTTGAAAACGAAGCGAAGGAAAATCTGCAACAAAGTAGGTTGGTTACCCGCCCCAACTGTCACCAATGCATTGGATTTTAATCTATGTGCACACAAACCGAATAGCCATTCATTCATAGGTAGCGCTACACATACCCCTCGTTGGGCGCCGTCACTCCAAAGCATGTAGATTTAGCAGATTTTCGGGTAGGGTCATCTCTGCTGTGTTGATCCAAATATGTAGCGATGCTAACGCAGCCCCCTGTAGCCTCGTCCTGTAACTCCAGTCCTATCATACGATGAACAGCTGATCCGCTTTGGTAAATCTTGTTCCGTGTCGATGGCGTGAGGCAACAGTTTTGACTTTGGATATAGAAGCTAAGACTATCACTTGAAGCCCCTGAGGGTTGCTTGACTAGCGCCACCAACTTGACGCGCTTGTTCGTCAGATGAAATGATATGTACGTGGGAATGAACAAACGTAATGTCTTCTTTTCATTTGTTTATTGTGCTCACTGCAAGGTTAAAGTGCATCCAGCATCCCTTATTTGATAATCCAGTTAACGCCAGAAAGTCCCCCACATACGCTTGCAAAGCGGTCAAAACTGTATGGGTCCCTTCCGTCAGGCAATACCTGTCACCTGAACAAAGGTTCGGCCCTATATAGCCATGACCCCATTCACATAGTAACACCCCCCCCCCCCCAATAAATAATTATGTCATTGCAAGACACAAAAGGAAAAAACTGGCTCATACAGTGACAGTGATTGTTTGTTTATATATGTTCAGTCCTGAGATGAACTGGAGACTCATACAGGGTGACCTCTGACCCCGCCTTCACCTGCTGGAGCTGGATTAGGTCCCCAGTGACCCCCAGTGACCCCTGTGACCCTAGTGAGGATAAAGCGTGTTCAGATGATGAGTGAGTGAGTTTTAATGGTTAAATGTGAATGTTCTAGAACTGAAGGTTTTTCGTTCTATTTTATTGGATTGTTTTGTGATGGGACTGAAGCACTGCAGTTTGTGTCATGGATGGAGCTCTTTATCCCAGTGTTGTCATGGATCAATAAAAACAGGATTTGATCGATTCCCGGTCGAGCAGAAGCGACGGAATCTGAATACTGCGGCTCAACGGCGCTCTGTCACTTCACTACCGACTGGTTTGATCCACTCACACCTGCACCTTTTCTGCAGCACTGGGGATGGAAGTTACTTATTGACTTATTTATATATTATAGTAGTTTGAAATAATGTGATGAAGTCAAATTCACATGATAAAATGTCAAAATTCCAAGTCACTAAGCACAACCAGAATTAATCCATATGCGATAAAACTTGACCCTACTCCACTACTGTCGTCCACTGACTCTACCCCACTACTGTAGTCCATTGACCCTACCCCACTGCTGTAGTCCACTGACCCTACCCCACCGCTGTAGTCCACTGACCCTACCCCACTACTGTAGTCCACTGACCCTACCCCACCACTGTAGTCCACTGACCCTACCCCACTGTTGTAGTCCACTGACCCTACCCCACTCTCATCCACTGACCCTACCCCACTGTTGTAGTCCACTGACCCTACCCCACTACTGTCGTCCACTGACTCTACCCCACTACTGTAGTCCATTGACCCTACCCCACTACTGTCATCCACTGACCCTACCCCACTACTGTCGTCTACTGACCCTACCCCACTACTGTCGTCTACTGACCCTACCCCACTGTTGTAGTCCACTGACTCTACCCCACTACTGTCATCCACTGACCCTATCCCACTACTGTAGTCCACTGACCCTACCCCACTGTTGTAGTCCTCTGACCCTACCCCACTGTTGTAGTCCGCTGACCCTACCCCACTACTGTAGTCCACTGACCCTACCCCACTGTTGTAGTCCACTGACCCTACCCTACTGTTGTAGTCCACTGACCCAACCCTGTCGTCCACTCTTCACATGTGTCTTTTAACTTGTTTTTAATCTAAATTGTTTTAGGCTCTTTTCAGCACTATCGATCTATCTATCGATCTATCTATCGATCTATACATCCATCCACACATGCAATATTACACGCACTGATGCATACATAGATATAACCAAATTATCAATATTGTAAAAGGTTAAAGATCAAAATCACATTATTGGCTGTAATTAAAGAACAGGTTATCATAGAAACTGGACTTTGACACAAAATAGAAGTGAGATTAGACCTTCTCTGAATACTAGCTCCGCCTCCACACTGCTGGCTCCGCCTCCTGGAGCCAGCAGAGCAGAAAAGTACACCCTGTGATCTGAACCCAATGACCGCCGTGAACCAGCACGCTGATCTGGGTGGGGTCAAAGGTCACACAGTCCAGACGGGATCGTTCTTGATGCGTGAACGCCGGTGGAAGCGATCGATGGCAAGCGCCGCATGCTTTGATCATCCGGTCAAAGAGACGAGGAAAAGTCGATGTGAGGTGGAAGAGGAGGAGGAGGAGGAGGAGGAGGAGGAGGAGGAGGAGGAGGAGGGGGTGCAAGTTTAGGAGGAGGAGGATGAGGTGGAAGAGGAAGAGGAATGAGAGGAGGAGGAAGAGTAGGAGGAGGTGAAAGAGGAGGAGGCAGAAGGGGTTGATGAGGAGGAAGAGGAAGAGTAGGAGGAGGTGGAAGAGGAAGAGAAGGGAGAAGAGTAGGAGGAGGAGGCAGAAGAGGCGGAGGAGGAGAAAGAGAGGAAGAATCATCAGTGTCGGTTGTGTGTGGAGGCTTTTATTCTGAAACGACACGTCTACCTTAAATTGTGTAAAATGTGAGTGACGCACATTCCTCAGGAAACACGACTAATTAACGTGTGAAGTCGATAAATGTCATAAAACTAACGACAAACGACTGGAGGGTTCGTTAATTGAGGCGTTAATAAAAGCACAGGAACTGTAAATAACCGCATGAGTTCGTAAAGAACGGCGCGAATCCCAGAACCAGAACTAAAAATAGAACTAAAACTAAAAATACAACTGGAACTAAAACTAGAACCTGAAGAAGAACCAGAACTAAAACCAGAACTAGAACTAGAACCAGAACTAGGGCTAGAGCCAGAACTAAACATAGAACCAGAACTAGAACAAGGACCAGAACTAGAACTACATCTAGAACCAGAACTAGAACAAGGATCAGAACTAGGACCAGAACTAGAACTACATCTAGAACCAGAACTAGAACAAGGATCACAACAAGAACCAGAACTAAAACTAGAACCAGAATTAAAATTATTACAGCCACTTCTCCCATCTTCCAAAGCTCCACCCACTTGTCCCCTGTCCTCCAAAGCCCCGCCCACCTGTTCAGTGAATTAACTGCACATATTTGGTCCTGGCGGCGTTTGCCGACTCTGACAGATGGAAGTGAGAAATAGTGGACTGAGCGCGTGCGGTCAGCGACTGCAGAGGATGATTGATTCAGATCAGCTCTCGCTGTCCCTGCGGACGAAAGCTCAGCGCGATCGATAACGCCGCTGTCCTCCTCCAGTTCTCTGAACCCCCCCCAGACCGCCACGCACTAGAGCTCAACAGCGTTCTGTGTTACAACACAATAACTAACCAACATTACTAACCTACATCATTAGCCTACATCAACCTACATTACTAACCTATATTATTAGCCTTCATTATTCGCCTACTTTAGCCTACATTATTCGACTACATAATTAAGTTACATTAGCCTACATTATTAGTCTCCATTATTCTACTACTTTAGCCTACATTATTAGACTACATTGTTCACCTACATTATTATCCTAAATTATTTGCTTACTTTAGCCTACATTATTTAGACTACATTATTAACCTACATTGTTCACCTACATTAATAACCTTAGCCTACATTATTCAGCTACTTTAGCCTACATTATTTAGACTACATAATAAACTTACGTTATTCACCTACATTATTAACCTACATTATTAACCTACATCATTAGCCTACATTAACCTACATACTAACCAACATTATTATTCTACATTGTTCACGTACATTGTTAACCAACATTATTAGCCTACATTGTTCACCTACATTATTAACGTGAGCCTACATTATTCACGTACTTCAGTCTACATTATTAGACTACACTGTTCACCTACATTATTAATCTACATTGTTAGACTCCATCATTAGCCTACTTTAGCCTCCATTATTAGACTACATTATTAACCTACATTATTAGTCTACGTTATTCTCCTACTTAAGCCTACATTATTACTCTGTTATTCTCATACTTAAGCCTTTATTATTAGACTGCATTATTATCCTACATTATTAGTCTATATTATTAAACCACATTATTAGCCTATATTATAAACCTACGTCATTAGCCTACATTATGAGCCTACATTATTAACCTACATTAACCTACATTATTAACCTACACCATTAGCCTACATTATTAACCTACATTATTAATCTTTATTATTAAACTACATTATTTGCCTATATTATCCACCTACATTATTACGATATTAGCTTACATAAACCTACGATATTAGACTACATTAACCTACGATATTAGACTACATTAACCTACGATATTAGACTACATTAACCTACGATATTAGACTACATTGTTAACCTACATTATTAACCTACATTATTAGTCTGGATTATTAAAGTGATTTTGACCTTTCAAAGTCACTCAAGGTCAAAGGTCATGGTGTCATGTCAATGCAATGTTTTTTCTGTCATAGTCTGAGTTTTTCTTAGGTACTGACCCAGTGACCTTTGACCTCTTGGCTCAACAATAGGTCAAATCTTTTCACACAAGATGCAGAAGTGAAAGAGCAGCACATCGGTGCTGATTGAAGTCGTTTCGTCTGAAATAAATGGCAACTTATTAGAGAGAAGAACATCCCATAATAATGGCACACATCCATAAAACTATGACCCCGCCCCTAAAGGGGAGGGGCTGTTGTGCTTGAGCCATTCTATTTGTCTGTCTGTTGGCTACAGTAAAGGTGTGAGGTAGTCCAGAATACATCCCATTGAATGTTGGTGAATTTAGGTCAAAGGTCACAGTCACTAAAAATTTATTTCACAATCAGAGTAAGGTCAAAGGTCATGAATGTCCTTAGTTTAGCATATAGCTTGTTTTTGCATGTTTGTGTGTGTGTGTGAGTGTGTGTGTGTGTGTGTGTGTGTGTGTGTGTGTGAGTGTGTCAGTGTGTGTCAGTGTGTGTGTGTGTGTGTGTGAGTGTGTGTCAGTGTGTGAGTGTGTGTCAGTGTGTGAGTGTGTGTCAGTGTGTGTGTCAGTGTGTGTGTCACTGTGTGTGTGTCACAGTGTGTGTGTCAGTGTGTGTGTCACTGTGTGTGTGTCACAGTGTGTGTGTCAGTGTCAGTGTGAGTGTGTGTGTGTGTGTGTCTATGTGTGTGAGTGTGTGTGTGTGTGTGTGTCAATGTGTGTGTGTGTGTGTGTGTGTCACTGTGTGTGTGTGTGTGTGTGTGTCAGTGTGAGTGTGTGTGAATGTGTGTGTGTGTGTGTGTGTCAGTGTGAGTGTGTGTGAATGTGTGTGTGTGTGTGTGTGTGTGTGTCAGTGTGTGTGTGTGTGTGTGTGTGTGTGTGTGTCAGTATAAACTAATCAGATGGTTCAGTTTTCAGCAGCGTTGGCACTTTTACCTCCACAAGAAAAACTACAGCCTTCATCACCTCTGTCCTCCTCTTCCTCCACTTCGTCCTCTTCCTCCTCCTCCTCTTCCTCTTTCCTCTTCCTCCTCTTCCTCCACTTCCTCCTCTTCCTCTTTCCTCTTCCTCTTCCTCCACTTCCTCCTCTTCCTCTCCTGTGGTTCACTCTCATTTATTTCTTCATGAATCACAGATTTTCGTGGTTTTGTTGGTTCAACAGTTTGGTCAGACATGTTTATCTGTTTGTATCTGTTTGTTTGTTCACACTCTACCATGATGGATCGTTCTGATATTTGATGTGTAGAAGGAGACAGATACGATGATTAAACTGACCGAATTTCCGCCAATGTTGTTTATTTTCAATATTTCTACTGACCACAGACCCAGCTAACGAATGATCCAAGTTACGAAAAACCTTTACCACGATTTTTCGTCTCACAATACGAAAGAAAATGTAATTTATGAAAGGAAACTGAAACCTCCCAGACATAAATACAGTACTGTATGTACAGTACTATAGTACACATAAATACAGTACTGTATGTACAGTACTATAGTACACATAAATACAGTACTGTATGTACAGAACTATAGTACACATAAATACAGTACTGTATGTACAGTACTATAGTACACATAAATACAGTACTGTATGTACAGAACTATAGTACACATAAATACAGTACTGTATGTACAGTACTATAGTACACATAAATACAGTACTGTATGTACAGTACTATAGTACACATAAATACAGTACTGTATGTACAGAACTGTAGTAAACATACATACAGTACTGTATGTACAGTACAATAGTACACATAAATACAGTACTGTATGTACAGTACTATAGGACACATACAGTACTGTATGTGCAGTACAATAGGACACATAAATACAGTACTGTATGTACAGTACTATAGGACACATAAATACAGTACTGTATGTACAGTACAATAGGACACATAAATACAGTACTGTATGTACAGTACAATAGGACACATAAATACAGTACTGTACGTACAGTACAATAGGACACATAAATACAGTACTGTACGTACAGTACTATAGTACACATAAATACAGTACTGTACATACAGTATTATAGGACACATAAATACAGTACTGTACGTACAGTACTATAGGACACATAAATACAGTACTGTACGTACAGTACTATAGGACACAAATATAGTACTGTATATACAGTACTATAGTACACACAAATACAGTACTGTATGTACAGTACAATAATACACACAAATACAGTACTGTATGTACAGTACTATAGGACACATACAGTACTGTATGTACAGTACAATTGGACACATAAATACAGTACTGCATGTACAGTACTATAGGACACATACAGTACTGTATGTACAGTACTGTAGGACACATACAGTACTGTATGTACAGTACAATAGGACACATAAATACAGTACTGTATGTACAGTACTATAGGACACATAAATACAGTACTGTATGTACAGTACAATAGGACACATAAATACAGTACTGTATGTACAGTACAATAGGACACATAAATACAGTACTGTACGTACAGTACAATAGGACACATAAATACAGTACTGTACGTACAGTACTATAGTACACATAAATACAGTACTGTACATACAGTATTATAGGACACATAAATACAGTACTGTACGTACAGTACTATAGGACACATAAATACAGTACTGTACGTACAGTACTATAGGACACAAATATAGTACTGTATATACAGTACTATAGTACACACAAATACAGTACTGTATGTACAGTACAATAATACACACAAATACAGTACTGTATGTACAGTACTATAGGACACATACAGGACTGTATGTACAGTACAATAGGACACATAAATACAGTACTGCATGTACAGTACTATAGGACACATACAGTACTGTATGTACAGTACTATAGGACACATACAGTACTGTATGTACAGTACTGTAGGACACATACAGTACTGTATGTACAGTACAATAGTACACACAAATACAGTACTGTATGTACCGTACAATAGGACACATAAATACAGTACTGTACGTACAGTACTATAGGACATATAAATACAGTACTGTACGTACAGTACTATAGGACACATATAGTACTGTATATACAGTACTATAGTACACATAAATACAGTACTGTATGTACCGTATAATAGGACACATAAATACAGTACTGTATGTACAGTACAATAGGACACATAAATACAGTACTGTATGTACAGTACAATAGTACACATAAATACAGTACTGTATGTACAGTACTATAGGACACATACAGTACTGTATGTACAGTACTATAGGACACATACAGTACTGTATGTACAGTACTATAGGACACATACAGTACTGTATGTACAGTACAATAGGACACATAAATACAGTACTATACATAACTACATAATGTACGTAAATACATCACGTACAGTACTGTACGTATCATCCCTTTGGCTATGAGGGAGCTAACCATGATATTTTTGGTGACCTTTGACCCTCATTCATCACAGACCAGCTGCTGTGTCTCCATGGTAACACACACACTTTAACGCTCATTTCTCCACATAGACCAGCGCTGTTAGTATCAACAGTTGAGCCCAACGGTGCAGAAGAGTATATGACCCACACACTATCATCAGCTTAACCACAATTGGTCCAAATTTCTCAAGCCCGGAGACGTGGACCGTTCTACAGAACCTGGGTCTGCTACGCCGCTCAGATCCAGCGTCCTACAGCGGAGTCTCCCCCTACAGAGGCTCCGCCTCCAGAGACATGGGAGGTGGAGCCAGAGGAAGTAGAAGTGCGTCTGTGGCGGTGGATTTACAGCTAAGCTAAGAGCTAACCCGTTCAGACCGTCCTTCCATCAGTCCTGCTCGCCAACGTACGCTCACTGGAAAACAAAGTGGACTACCTGAAGATTTAACCCTTGTGTGGTCCTTCAGGTCAAAGTGACCCAGTGGCTCACAAATGTACCTTTTCATACGTACTGTATGGTGCCATTGCTTACTACTGAAAACAGTGAAATACCCTTGGGGGGTGGGGTGATGAGTCTATGGAACTAAACTTTGGAATCTGGGTCTTTAAGACCCGATTGTAGGACACAGCCAGTGTGCCTTTTACGAAGGACCGCACAAGGGTTAAACACCAAACATGATCCACCAGACTGATGTATCCTCATTCTGACCCAGACCTGGATCAACTCTTCTGTCCCGGACACCCACATTAGCCTGGACCCACTAACAATACATTTTATAACACATATTTATTCAAAATTGTACATTTGTATAATTTTTAAAGGGTTTAGGGGGTAGTATTGGTGGTTTAGGGGGTAGTATTGGTTGTTTAGGGGTAGTATTGGTGGTTTAGGGGTAGTTATGGAGGTTTAGGGGTAGTATTGGGGGTTTAGGGGGTAGTATTGGAGGGTTAGGGGTAGTATTGGAAGGTTAGGGGTAGTATTGGTGGTTTAGCGGGTAGTATTGGTGGTTTAGGGGTAGTATTGGGGGTTTAGGGGGTAGTATTAGTGGTTTAGGGGTAGTATTGGTTGTTTAGGGGGTAGTATTGGTGGTTTAGGGGGTAGTATTGGTGGTTTAGGGGGTAGTATTGGAGGTTTAGGGGGTAGTATTGGGGGTTTAGGGGGTGGTGGTTTAGGGGTAGTATTGGGGGTTTTAGGGGGTAGTATTGGGGGTTTAGGGGGTAGCATTGGGGGTTTACGGGGTAGTATTGGGGGTTTTAGGGGGTAATATTGGGGGTTTAGGGGGTAGTATTGGGGGTTTTAGGGGGTAATATTGGGGGTTTAGGGGGTAGTATTGGGGATTTTAGGGGTAGTATTGGGGGTTTAGGGGGTAGTATTGGGGGTTCAGGGGGTGGTGGTTTAGGGGTAGTATTGGGGGTTTTAGGGGGTAGTATTGGGGGTTTAGGGGGTAGTATTGGGGGGTTTAATGGGTAGTATTGGGGGGTTTAGGGGGTAGTATTGGGGGTTTAGGGGGTAGTATTGGGGGTTAAGGGGGTAGTATTGGGGGTTTAGGGGGTAGTATTGGGGGTTTAGGGGGTAGTATTGGAGGTTTAGGGGGTAATATTGGGGGCCTTGGAACCAATCAGATCTTTTACATGAAAAATGCGACTCCCTTTCCCCCTCTTCCTTGTCTTTCTCCTCGTCGTCCTCCTCCTTTTCCCCCCTCTTCCTCTTCCTCTTCCTCCTCTATTCCTCCTCTTTCTCTTCCTCCTCCTCTTCCTCCTCCTTTCCATAAATCACAGTTTGATCTAAAGCCACTTGTCACAGATTCCCACAGACATGACTTAATTATGGGGGAAGAGGAGGAGGAGGAAGAGAAGGAGATAAATCTACTTCACTAACAGAGAGAAGGGAGATGGAAAACAAAGTGAAGACGAAGAGGAGGAGGAGGTGAAGGGATGATGATCAGAATCAGGAAAAGGAGGTGAAAAAAGAGAAAGAAAGAAGATAAATATGAAAGACTTTTCACACAGATCTGATCTGGATCAAATGTCCTAAAGGCACAAGCAGATCACACATGATCAATAAAAGGATTGAACCAAAAGGTTTAAGGCTGAAGCTAATTTAGCACCATTAGCATTAGCATTAGCATTACTTCAATGCCATATGAAAAACAAAAACAAAACAAAAAAACACAATCCAAAAGCAAACAGAACACAACTAAGTAAGTCACATTTTTCTTTTTATTCCCTATTTTACCTTTTCCTTTTCTTTTGGTGTGGAGACAAATTCAAAATTATGTGATAAAAAGTCAAAATTATGTGAAAACATTTCAACATTATGTGATAAAATGCCAAAGTTATGAGACAAACAGTGTTTCCATCCTGGTTTTCTCTGCAGGTGCAGCTGTCACTTCCTCCTGTAGGAGGTGCTGCTTTGGGCTTTTTCCAGATGTTTCTCTCAAAGGAACTCTAAGTGCTTTTGACCTTCAGACGCCTCGGGCTGAACCAACACTTTGTGTGTTTGTGCGATCGTGTGTCTGTTTGCGTCCAGTCGGGGGGAGAAATCTGACACCGGCGTGCGTCGAGCGGAGTGGCGGTGGTAAAAAGAACGAGCAACCGCACGGATTTAAGGAAGAATAATCTATTTTACTGCAATGCCACTGCAATGCAACAGCCCTTTGTCTGTACAGGGATGCTGCCCCAGAGAGACAGGGACTGGAGATGGACAGATATTTATGGGAGGGGGGAGGGGAGGGGTGCTGGGTCTCACCTCCCATCAGAACATGAATGATAGAGACAAAGGAAAAGACGTTTCTCATCTGAACCTCTGCTGGTGGTTTTGTACACGGGGGGAAAATTGTGATGTGATGCAGCATTCACCTTATTTGACCTCCACCGTTTTATTCTTTTCACCCATACCTGATGACACACGTCTGATCTCAACATGATTTGTTACTCAAATATGGTGAAACCTACCCAAGAGTTAGTGAAACTATATCACAAAAAGTGGTCAAACGCTCAGAAATATACCGAAACACGAGTGAAAGAGTAAAATCAGGTTAGAAAATGTATTAAAATGCAACAAAAAGATTATTTAAATCAGACAGAAAGATGATAAAACCTGTTTAAAATAAGCTAAAGCCAACACAAAAGCTGGAAAACTCCAAAATAAGATTTTAAAACCCCATGAAAATATCATAAAAGTACACAGAAAGATGGTAAAACTTTAGTAAATGGACTAAAACCTTTAAAATCCAACCTGACACCAGAACAAACGGTCGTCATGGTAACCGTTTGGTAACAAAGTCAAAGTTTCCATTTCTGCTTCTTATTGTTTCAGCTTCATGGATCAATCATCATGAGGCTCCGCCTTTTCCTCCTCCCCTCCCTCTGGTCTAAGCTCCGCCCCCCACCCCGCCACTGCTACGTGTCATCCCTGATAACCAATGGCGTGGTGCCGCAGAGATGCTTGAGCACAGAAGGCTCCGCCCACCCACCTGTGATTGGTCCAGACTCGGTGGAAGTGTTGGGTCATTCGTATCCCTGCGACGACTTCACCAACGTGACGCAGAAGATCCTGGAAAAAGTCGGACGCAACCTCCATAATCAATCCCATCATCCACTGTGGCTTATCAAAGAGCGAATCAAAGCTCACTTCTACAGGTACAAGAGTTGCCATGGAGACGTGACCATGTATAGCAGGGGTCTCCAAACTGTTCCACAAAGGGCCGGTGTGGCTGCAGGTTTTTGTTCCAACCAAGCAGTAACACACCAGACTTCAATCCGTTAATCAACTCATCTCAGTCTTCAGAGTCAATTGGTCAAACTGTGAACTCTGGTTGGTTGGAACAAAAACCTGCAGCCACACTGACCGTTTGTGGAACAGTTTGGAGACCCCTGATGTACAGGATCTGTTCTGGTCAATGTGGTGCCCAAGGCCCACACTAGGCCCACACTTGGCCCACACTAGGCCAACACTAGGCCAACAGTAGGCCCACACTAAGCCCACACTAGGCCAACACTAGGCCAAAACTAGGCCAACACTCGGCCCACACTAGGCCCATACTAAGCCAACACTAGGCCGACGCTAGGCCAACACTAAGCCCACACTAGGCCCACACTAAGCCCACACTAGGCCCACACTAGGCCCACATTAAGCCCACACTAGGCCTACACCACACTTGGCCCACACTAAGCCCACACTAGGCCCACACTAGGCCCACACTAAGCCCACACCAGGCCCACATTAAGCCCACACTAGGCCCACACTAGGCCCATACTAAGCCCACACTAGGCCAACACTAGGCCCACACTAGGCCAACACTAGGCCAACACTAGGCCCACACTAGGCCCACACTAAGCCAACACTAGGCCAACACTAAGCCAACACTAGGCCAACACTAGGCCAACACAAGGCCAACACAAGGCCCACACTAAGCCCACACTAGGCCAACACTAGGCCAACACTAAGACAACACTAGGCCAACACTAGGCCAACACTAGGCCCACACTAGGCCCACACTAGGCCAACACTAGGCCAACCCTAGGCCAACACTAGGCCAACACTAGGCCAGCACTAGGCCAACACTAGGCCAACACCAGGCCAACACTAGGCCCACACTAGGCCAACACTAGGCCCACACTAGGCCCACACTAAGCCCACACTAGGCCAACACTAGGCCCACACTAGGCCCACACTAGGCCCACACTAGGCCCACACTAGGCCCACACTAGGCCCACATTAAGCCCACACTAGGCCCACACTAGGCCCACACTAAGCCCACACTAGGCCCACACTAGGCCCACACTAGGCCCACATTAAGCCCACATTAAGCCCACACTAGGCCCACACTAAGCCCACACTAAGCCCACACTAGGCCCACACTAGGCCAACACTAAGCCCACACTAGGCCCACACTAAGCCCACACTAGGCCCACACTAGGCCCACATTAAGCCCACACTAGGCCTACACCACACTTGGCCCACATTAAGCCCACACTAGGCCTACACCACACTTGGCCCACACTAAGCCCACACTTGGCCCACACTAAGCCCACACTAAGCCCACACTAGGCCCACATTAAGCCCACACTAGGCCCACACTTGGCCCATACTAAGCCCACACTAGGCCCACACTAGGCCAACACCCCTCTTTCCTTTTAGTGTAATTCTAAATGATCATGTGTAAACATAGTGTCCTACATCTGATGGAGTACGTACTGAGTGTCCATGAATAATCACTGTCAATGTTAACTTTAATGATTTATTTACTGTATTTTCACACTATAAAGTGAACTGGATTATAAGGAGCATTAAGTGAAGATAAACACTAACAATAACTATAAACCTTGTTGAGTTGGAACAGAACAAAACACACTGATTCTGATAAATCAAACTTTAAAAGAGTCTAAATTTTGGGATACAGTAAATATTCAAAGTAATGGGATAAAAAGTAAAAGTTATGATTTAAAAAGTAAAAATTATATGATAAAAAGTCAAAATTAGGAGATTAAAAGATAAAACTGATACTGTGGCCCAAACCGTACATTGTTTGAAAGAGGTCTTTGGTTGTTGTTGTCTGGTCCAGAATACTGACGGTAATGCAGACACAAAACAATTACACATGTAAACCAGAGGGTGGCGCTATACCAGAAAAAAACAATGTTCGGGGCTATAATGGGCAAACCGTACGTCACACATTCAAAACACACACATCCACAGATTCACTGATGAGTACTGAATCACATGGGACAAGCCACGCCCATTTGCACCTGGAGTTTTCTTCCCTCCATAATAAGCCATGCCCACATTGGCCCACCATAAGCCCCTTCTGAATATAGTCTCAGGATTGGCCCTTGATCATACCCATGAAGTTCCGTAAACATCTGTTAAGCCATTTGAGACATACATTTACAGTTTTTATAGCACCCCTAGTGACCAAAATTCACCAAACTCAAGACATACCCTCTAAATCATGTCAACCTCGAGTAAAAAAATAATAATAATAATAATAATATATATATATATATATATATATATATATATATATATATATATATATATATATATATATATGTGTGTGTATTTAGTTTAGCAAGCTATGAGTCAACATTTGTTCATAAATGTCGCATTTTTAAGAATTTTGAAAAAAAATAAAATTTTCAGCTTGAAGTGCTGAGCATATGTACCATATTTAGACAGTTTGGATGAAAACCTGAGGAGGGGTATTGAAAATAAGGTTTTACAGGAAACTGGACCACATCACACCGGTCCTCAAATCCTTACATTTTCTTCCTGTGGGTCAAAGGTCACAGTTCTAAATCTTCCTCCTGGTCGAACGAAATGACCTTGGACCCAAATCCATCCTAGACCTGCTGGTTCCATATGAAGCATCCAGAGCCCTGAGGTCATAGGTCATCAGGACCAGGTCTACTGTGTGTTCCCAAAATCAGAACCAAACATCCTTCATCATCATTCAGTTGTTCTGCTCCTCACCTGTGGAACAAACTACCTGAACACCTGAGGTCTGAGAACAACTGTCAGTTCATTTAAATCAGATGAAAACATTATATTACTGTTCAATGGAGCTTTGACTGACATTATTAACTGTCTTTTTAATGTTTTTGTCTCTATTTTCATTGTCTTTTAATGCATCTTAATCATTTGTATTTTTATTTTCATATGAAGCACCTTGAATTGTCCTGTACATCAAATGTGATAAACAAATACATGTGTCTTGCCTTACAGTTATCACAATTTTACGGGGAGAAAAGTCTATGTGGAAGTGGGCGTGGCCTAGCCCATGTGATTCAACAATGTGTGGTTTGGGCCACAGTATCGGTATTTATGGACGGAAGAATAAAAATAAAACAAATCTGTAGAATTCCAATAATGTTCCACGGCACCGCTGTAACTGTGGACGAGGACGCTTGCAGTTGTCTTCCCTCAGCCCCACTGGGAATAAATAACCTGAACACAATGACATTTGTTAAAGGGATTATCCGAAGTAAAAATACGACACTTAGAGGGTATACATGGACGTAACAGTGGACTGACGGTCAGTGTATCCATCCCTCGCCCCAACACGTCCTGGTTTCACCGTTTTCAGGCTCGATGTTAAATTCTGCTGCAGTGAAACTCGTCCTGCTCATTTGTCGGTGGTAACATATGCACCGAGCACTGCAACGAGCTGCCACCGCAACGAGCTGCCGCCGCCACCGCTGCGTTAATGCGTCATTAATGCGTGTTAGAGTGTTGTGTGACAGTGGTTTATGACTCTGCCATTTCACAGGTCGTGAACTTTACTCTTTCCAAAAGCCTGTGTTCTCTGGCAGCAGCTCCGAGGACACCTGAGGACTGCTGGGTAATATTTATACGGCAAGCAAATGTCATGACCTCGGTCTGCAGCGCTTTAGCTCGCAGCTCTGGTTGGATTGTTACTAACCACCCCCATAATTTTGACTTTTTTTTCATGATTTAAACATTTTAGCTCATAAGTTTGACTTTTTATCCTATAATTAGCTCATCCGGACGAAGTCACAATGAGCTTTTGCCATCGCACTTCGTCCATCAGCGTCCGTCGTCCACAATTCACTAAAATCTCTTCTCCTCCCTCAATTCTCAATGGATTTCAATTCTGTTTTATGATCTATTCAATGACTCCCTTTTGTTGATAGTAAGGCACCACAGCTGTGAGGACCTGATGAACACAGGGACATTGGAACTATGTTTCTGTCTTTGCTTAATGTGCTTTATTGTGTGGAAAATGTTATTATTATTATTATTATTATTACTGTTATTGTTATTGTTATTGTTACTGACTTATTGTCACTACTTCTCTAACTACCTGTTCACTGAGTGCTTCTCTAGTTTGTGTTGTTCCCGTTGTGGTAAAAGTCATTACTCTGGTAATAAAATTAAAATCAAACCATCATTTGGGAACTGGGTGATTATGGGTTAATGAAAGTGTCAATACCTGATCAATAACTCATTAACACACGTTTTCCTAACGCGATGTTTTTTTGGCAGTTCATTCGTGGGCCGCTGGGGCAACCCACTGTTCTCCGTCCACGACAACCTGAGCCCCGTCGTCACCGTGGAGCAGAACTTTGACAGGTCAGAACATCCACTTCATCAGCATTGATTAGTTATTGATCAGAGGGAGTTCATCTAAGATGAACCTGAATCACTTCATCAAACGCAGATTAGATGCGACTTTTTTATTTTATGATAAATGAAATGAGAACGTAATATTTTTAATTTTTGGGGGGTGGGGGATATTGCAGCATTAAGTGAAATTCTAAGTTCTGATTGGATGAAATTCTAGGTCATGATCATAGCATACAATGTCTTGTAGACTATATTCAGACTGCAGGTAAATGTTCCCACATCTGACTTTTTTACTTTTATTTGACCTTCAGCGTCACTTTAGGGACATTTAAGGGATCATTTCAGGGTCAGGTTGGTGTCACTTCAGGGACACATGTCGTTCACACTCCAGACTGATAAAAGTCGCATTTATTGTGTCATATCAACAAAAACACAAAAATATCGTAATTGTCCGTTCAGACCTAAAAAGTCCTAATTGTGTGTTCAGACCTAAAAAGTCGTAATTGTGCGTTCAGACCTAAAGAGTCCTAATTGTGTGTTCAGACCTAAAAAGTCGTAATTGTGTGTTCAGACCTAAAAAGTCGTAATTGTGCGTTCAGACCTAAAAAGTCGTAATTGTGTGTTCAGACCTGCTTTGTGAATGAGCTCTCGATAGACAAATTTAACCCTCTCAGATTTCCGTCAGTCTGATTGGTCTGTCTGTTTTGATTAACAGTTTACTGATCCCGCCCACCCACCCGAGCAGGAAGAAGGGGGACAACTACTACCTGAACAGGTGACACCTTCAAGACAAAACACCGCACTTCTTCTCTGTCTTCTTCTTCTGTGGTGGGAGTAGTTGTGTGAGAAGGGAGTGAATTTTTCAGAGTTAGTTCACTGTTATTTATTGGGTGTTTTAAACTGTGCCTCAGGGTGAGGATGGCGTGTTCACCACTGTCTCTGAGGCATGGCGTTCATATAGTCCCACAGCCCAGCTGCACGGTGGAGCAGGTGTTGTTGGCTGTGAGAGAGCATGTGGGACACGCTAACATCTCCTATGACTCCTGTATGAACAAAGCAGTTGTTGTGTTTTTCAATGAGCAGAAATTTGTTACTGAGCTAATTGAAACCGGGATCATCCTGGATGAGGAGTTGATCCCGGTGTCCCCGCTGGCGGTGCTCTCTACGTGGGTCATCGTATCTGGTGTTCCTCCAGCTTCTAATGAAGCGCTGGAGCGGGAGCTGAAACGGTTCAGCAGGTTGGCCAGTGACTTCTGAAATGTTGGGTTGGGATGTAAAGACGATAAACTGAAGCACGTATTTATGTTCCTTGATTCACCCGATCAGACACTGGAGGTTTCTTTTCATGTCTGTCATGAGGAGGGTTTATATTTGGTTTATGCTAGCTCTGGGAGCATTAACTGTTTTGAGTGTGGGGATGTGGGGCATAAACGGGTGTGGCATGTCCCCATTGGGGGTGAATATTGTCCGGGCTGATCCGCCAGCCGGGGATGCGGCCGCTGGGGATGTGGGGACCGGCTCTGTACGGACCAGCTCTGTAGGGACCGGCTCTGTCGGGACCGGCTCTGTAGGGACCGGCTCTGTGGGGACCGGCTCTGTACGGACCGGCTCTGTAGGGACCAGCTCTGTAGGGACCAGCTCTGTGGTGGAAGTGTGTCCTGTTGATGTGATTGTATTAAAAATGTGTGTATGAATGATGATGAAAGTGTTGGAGGTGTACAGGTGGAACAGGT
Source organism: Siphamia tubifer (assembly GCA_020466265.1). Lineage (NCBI taxonomy): Eukaryota > Metazoa > Chordata > Actinopteri > Kurtiformes > Apogonidae > Siphamia > Siphamia tubifer. The sequence goes on along the minus strand of CM035802.1, from coordinate 4,151,773 downwards.
TCCAGATAGTCTGGGAACATAAATGGAAACAGAGGATCAAGAAGCTGATGTTGAATCTGATAGTGCTTCACATAATGCAGATCTGTATTCACTATCAGATATAAAGGAATTCCCAGACATTTAATTTGGTCGATCAGTGAATATTTTCCAGATAGTAGAACATTTGTGAAGGAAAGGATGTGTTGGATGAAAGGAAGAGATACAGATGAAGAACACATGTGACCACTGTCAGTAAAACTGTGTCAGGTGGTAAAAAAGACCTAAAATAAAAGCTTGTGTATGAACTGTAAATGGGTCCACATCAGCTGGTGTTTTATATGTACTGTCGTCTTCTGGTGCTTTGGTTTCCGTCTGTTTTCCGTCTCCACATGAATTCCTGAAGAGTTGCTTCATTAAATATTAATGAGGGTCAAAGCAGAGAAAAGAGTGTTAGTGTCAGAACTAATAAAGTTAAGGAAAATAAATATTGTGTTTTTTACTGGAAACACACAGTGATAGAGAAGATGAGCCAGACTGGGGTCTGTGGTGGGGGGTCAGTATTCCTTCAGTCATGGCTCTAATCTGAGCGCTGGGGTGGCCATTTTATTTGATCCAACTCTTAACGTGACAGTTTTATCAACCATAGAATTAGTTCCAGGTCAGGTTTTAATTATTAGAGATGCAGATGCACAGGGGGTAGTTTTTAATTTTATTAATGTTTATGCACCAAACTGTGGCCGTCAACCTGTAGCCTGGTTTCAGGTGCTGAAAGGGTGGCTGTGGTCAGGTGTGTTTTAATGGGGGGACAGGAACTCCATCCCCAGTCCTCTGTGTTTCTGTCCAAAATGGTGGCAGAGTTTGACTTGGTAGATGTTTGGAGGATGAAGCATCCACTGGTCAAACAATACATGAGGATGAGGATGTTTGGGGGCCGGATCAGTGCAGCCAGGTTAGGCAGATTTATTTATCTGGGTTTTTTAATACTCGTGCTGTGAGCTGTAAAATTCACCCTGTGGGTTTGACAGATCACCACTTTGTGTTAGTGGATCTGGTTTTAGATCACACTGACAGGCCCAGGTGTTTCTGGCATTTTTATATAAAATGTTTAAATGACTTAATTTTTTTTTGTTCTGGGCCAACTGTAGGTCCAAGAAAGAAACTTTTCCCTCCATTTCCCACTGGTAGGAGGTGGGAAGAAACCAGATAAGTGTCTTCTGCCAACAGTATGTTTCATTAGCTTCTGCTAACATAAGGAGAACCATGGAGCAGTTGGGGGCAGAGGTGGAAGACTTGGAGGGTATCACTCCTGGAGACAGAATAACACAGAAACAACAGATGAGACTTTTCCTCCAGGAGAAGGCAAAGGGAGCTCTGGTCTGGGCCCGCATCACAACCATAAGGGACAAGGATGCACCTACTGCCTTCTTCTTCGGCCTGTAGAGGTCTGCGGGTCAAAGGAAGCAGATGGTGTGTCTCCGTCTGCCTGATGGGACGCTGACCTCTGACCCTGCAGAGGTGAAGAGGATGGCAGAGTCTTTTTATTCAGACTTGTTTGAGGCAGGACAGTATGATGTGGACGCTGCTAAGGAGCTGCTTCAGGGACCTCCACATCATGGTCCAGTGGAGCAGGGTCTTCTGGTCGCAGACATCACACTCGAGGAGTTGGGTTCTGCACTGGACTAGATGGAGTCAGGGAAGGCCCCAGGGTTGGACGGGTTACCTGCAGAATTTTATAAACACTTTTGGAGTCTTTTTAAACCTGATCTGCTGGAAGTTTTTAAAGAGTCTTTTAATAAAGGGACTCTTCCAGAGTCCTGTCGGTGAGCGATCATTTGTCTTTTACCAAAGAAAGGGAATCTGACCTAATTAAAAAACTGGACACCTATGTCTTCATTATTATGTACGGACTATAACATGTTATCTGAGGTTTTATCCAACAGACTGAACGTTTACATTAATGTATTAATTGATAGTGATCCGTCATACTGTGTTCCAGGCAGATCCATGTTGGACAATTTGTTTTTAATGAGACATTTTTGATGTGTGTAAATTATATGGTTTTAATATTGGCATTGTTTCTATAGATCAGGAAAAGGCATTTGATTGTGTTGATCACTGCTTTTTTGCAGCACTGCAGGCATTTGGTGTAGGGGAGCACTTTCTGTCCTGGGTGAAGTGTTTGTACAGGAATGCCTGTTGTGTGGTGAAGGTGGGAGGAGGGCTGAGTAGACCTGTACCAGTGACGAGACGGATCAGGCAGGGGTGTCCCATCTCAGACCAATTATATCGAGTGGCTGTTGAGCCTCTTCTGGTCAGACTCAGGGACCATCTAAGGGGTCAGTGTGTGCCAGATGTGGTTCATGGTCCCCCTGTCATAGTCTCAGCTTATGCTGACAATGTAAATATTTTGATCCAGGGACAGGAGGACATCCAGGAGCTGCAGGGCTGTCTCTCTTTATATGAGAAAGCATCCTCCTCAAAAGTCAACTGAGAGAAGAGTGAGGCTTGGTGGGTGAGTAAGACACCCCAGGGGAGTATGGTCTGTCTTCCTGGTGGTCTTAGATGGGGACATGGTGGACAAAGATTCTTTGTGGTCTATTTAGGGAATGAGGCCAGACTTGCCATAAATTGAGAGGGAGTGCTGGGAAAAGTGGAGGCCAGGTTGTCTCAATGGAAATGGTTTCTCCCACAGCTGTCCTCCCGGGGAAGGGTTCTGATTGCTAATAATCTTATTGCCTCTCTCAGCTCTCTCCAAGTCCAGCCATACATGTGCAAGGACAGCACATTACAGATCCATCGGATTTCACAGCACACCACACAGATCTGTTAATCTTTAGGAATGTGATACCTGGAATGAAGTCATAAATATTCAATGATAAGCAATTCAACCACTATACTGAAGAAAGGAAATGTAAAGATGAAAATTACACAATAATAAAGTGAGCATATGACAAATAAACACTTGTTACTGTGTGCAGTGATGAAATTTGAGACTCAGCTGCTGCAGCTTTTTGTTAAATAATAAGAAGAAGGTAGACCCCCAAATTTTAGACCTCGGCCTACATACATTTTCACATAGAAGTATGGTTAGGGACAATTTGTTCAAATAAATGTGGGAAATAATTCCCTTTCATTCATTTTCCATGACATTTTAGATGACATAGCTGCACCTGCCCTAGTACACTGTACAATACACAACTAAATAGGCCTTATATATAAAACCAAATTATTTTTGTGTCTTTTAATAGTCTAATTTGTGTGTGGAAGGTAAAAAATTAAGTGTATTCATCTGTACTCGGGTCTCCTCTGTTGTTTACCTTGCTTATGATAATGAACAGAGAATTGGACAATGATGAAATTTTGACGTGTAATTCGTTGATCCAACCTGCCACCAAGTATCTATATCCATCTAGGCTTTAATGATTCTTCATTGCCTCGGCTGTGTATGTAGATGTTCTGTTGATCAAATAGTTATAAATGTCCGGATACCCTAAATCAGGAACTGTTGGCATCGTCGCGCACACATCATCATACCAGTTGAGAAAACCGGCTTTAACATGACTCTTGGTGGCATGTACGGGTCGACACATCATATCTGCTCAATATTTGATCGGTAGTGATGCTTATGTGTATCAGAAAACTTTGAAGCATAGTCAGAAAGATGATCATTTTCAGCCATAATACTGTACAATAATAAAGAGCTGTTTTCTTGCAGTCCAATATGGCGGCACAGCGGAATAATGTGATCGCATGATGTCACTTGCATTCCCTTTATAGACCTGACCTCCAGGACTGCTGCCTTCCGTCTCCAGGCGGTGCAGCAGCTGCTGTACTGCTGCACCCTCTGCTGGTCATTGGTGGAGGGCTAGGGTATGATAAACAAGTGTTCCTGTTGTTGAGCACAGAAAGACTGGAAGGACTGACACCATTTTACCCATCAGTGTTGGACCCTTGGAAGACTAGAAACAGTGAGGGCGAAGAGGATGGACATTTTATTTTTACAGGAAGTGCATGGAGATGAAAAGGTGGAGGTTGAGTGGAGGAAGCAGTGGGAGGGACAGGTGGTCCTGAGCCACAACACCTACCTCAGTGGAGGAGTAGGCCCCCTGTTCTCCAGGACATTCACTCCGTCCTCCATGGAGGTGGAGCACGTAGTCCAGGGGAAGTGCATCCTGGCTAAGGCACAGTTCCAGCAGCACACCCTGGTTTTTTCAATGTCTATGCACTGACCAATGGAGCAGAGAGGAAGAGCTTTTTACAAAAAGTGAAGACAAGGTTGGACTGCTGTGGTTCAGAGGAGGTTTTATTCTTGGGTGGGGATTTTAACTGCACGGAAAATTAACTTTTAGATTGTAACCATGCAGAGCCTCATCCTGCCTCCCAGCACACACTGAAGCAGCTGGTCACATCTCATGGTCTGGTGGATGTATGGAGAAGGATGCATCCAGACTGTAGACAGTATACATGGTCCCACCTAAAAGAAAACTCCATCTGTTTAGCTAGACTAGACCGGTTTTATTGTTTAAAGGATCATTTTTATATTGTAAAATTTTGCCAGTTGGTTTGACAGATCATTCCTTGGTTTTATGTAATGTTTTATTAAAAATATTTTAGCTAAGACTGCATACTGGCATTTTAATTCAGTTTTAACTTTTGATAAAGGTTTTACAGAGGCTCTTAAGTTTTTTTGGACTGCTTTTAGACAAAGAAAAGATGATTTTATGTGTCTTAGGCAGTGGTGAGACCATGGAAAACCTGAAATAAAAGTTTTATGTCAGCAGTATACTGTCAATGTCACTCGTGATACTTGTCGATCTATTAGTGACCTGGAAACTAAAATAGTTAAGTTAGAAGCCATCACTGATTCCACAGGAAACAGAGGGTATATTAACACCCTCAATTCCAAAAGAATGGCCTTGGCCAAGGTACAGGGTGCACTGGTCAGGTCTCGGATCCAGAACATCACACAGATGGATCCTCCCTCTAGCTTCTTCTTCGGCCTGGAGAGGAAGCTGGGGCAATGAAAAGCCATCCACACAGTGTTATCGGACACAGGGCAGGAAATCAGCGAGCCGGTCGACATAAGGAAAAGAGCGGTGGAGTTGTACTCTACCCTCTACAGCAGTGAGTTGGAGGAGGACAATGAACATTTTACCTGGTTTTAAAAAGAATATTGTTTCATCTCCGTATGCAGATGTCATGGTTTTCATAAGAGACCAGACTGGTTTGCTCCATATGTGTTGGAGAACCAGTGTTTTGGATTTGCTTTGTGTTTGTGCCGGCTGTGAGCCCTAGCTTAGTTACCCTTTTGTTAATTTTTGTTAAATAAATTGTTACTTATCCAATTTTACAAGTTTTGTTACATCCCTTATTCTTCCCCTAGACTCCACCATCAACTGGGTTGTAACACTGATATTGAAATTTTAAAAGTTTTAACCAATTTGTTTAAACATCAGTCATCAGCAAAGGACAACTGGTCAAAAAGCGAGGCCTGAGCTGTTGGCAGGTGCCGTGGCGGCCTCGCGGTTCTTCCCCAGGGGCTCCCATGGAAAAGGGAATAATAATAAAATACCTGGAAGTATTCCTGTTGAAGAACAAAAAAAAGAACTGGGAGGAAGTCACTGAAAAAATAGAAAACAAATTGAATAAATGGAAATGGCTTCTCCCACAGATTTCATATCGAGGTAGAGTACTAGTGCTCAACAATTTAGTTGCGTCCCTCCTGTGGTACCGTCTTGCTACCATGGAGCCCCCCAGCAGATTTACTGGCAAAAGTCCAAGTAATGTTTGTAGACTTTTTCTGAGGGGCTCGGCATTGGATGCCACAGGGGCTGTTGTTTTTATCAAAAGAGGAGGGGGCCAGGGCCTTATCCACCTGGCCAGCATAACAGCAATTTTTAGATTACAGTTTAATCAGAAGTTTTTAACAGGGCTCGCAGATCTTGTGTGGCGAGAGACTGGACATCTCCAGTGGAGCCACTTCTGGACTGACAGCGGCACTGCTCCACATCGGGACGCTGCTGCTTCAGCAGCTGGTGAACATGGTGGGGCCAGAGCTGTGGGACGCCCAGGCTGTGGGTTCTCTGCTCAGGGTGCAGTCCACCAGGGTGTGCCAGAGCATTCTACAGTTATGGAGGCAGACACTCTCGGGGAGAGAGAGGGGTCTCCTCATGGACTTCACCAGAGGGACTGAACCCGACCGAAGAGACCCTTCCCAGAACTGTCCCTTGCTCGGAGACCGTGGCGGACCTCTTCTCGAGAGTCTGAAGAACATCGACCTTTAAACTATGGAAAAGGAAGAATTGTACAGGAGCTGAACTGGACTAAAAGGCCATCAACAAAGACAGACTGTGACACTGTGTGGGAGGAGACTACCAGCCACAGTGGAGAGCTCTGGACAAACCTCCCCTAAAGAAGAGGACAGCGACCTCCAGTGCAGAATATTACACGGAGCCTTCGCCTCAAAAGCTTTTATCTCCCACATCGAGCCTGTTCTGTAATCTTAGAGAAACAGTGTTGGATGTTTTTAGTGAGTGTAGAAGACTGTCAACTCTATTCACTCTTTGAACCGATGTTTTTAAACTGTCCGAGTTTTTTTTTAGGATTCCAGTTTTTATTAATGGACTAAAATATAGGAAAAAGAAAAAAGAAAAAAACTCAATTGTTAAATTTTATCTCGAGGGAAGCAAAGATTGTCATGACCTCTGCTCCGTTGACCTTTCCCCCTGTGCTCTCATACTCACCTGGTCCCGCACTGCACAGCTGCAAACCCTTCCTCATCTGCGACTAGAAAAGCAGTGAGGCTTACAGTTGCCAGTGCGGGACCATTCAGTAACGTCACCTCCATAATCCGGACATTCATCATCACCACAGACTCTGGCCGATTCTATCCCCATGTGATGGTCATTTTAAAATCTAGAAAGAATAAGGTGGAGGGGAGGGACGGAGCGGCCTCAGTCTGGTGCTGTAACGTCAGGTGCAGAATGAGGCTGGAATTCTCTTTTTATAAAATAACCAGTGATTTGAACAGTTTTAAAAACATTTTGGGCTTTTAATAAACCATTGTGCACTGTAAAAGATAACATGCTTGTTTTTTACAGATCGCCTCTGGCTAAACATGTTCAGTGTTTTTGTATTTAATTTATTTATGTATTTATTTACAAACCACAGAACACTATTTATTTATTGTGTGTATGAATAACTAAACATGTAAATAAATGTGGTTGTAAAAATAAGTTCTTCTTCTTTTTTTTTCCAGGGCGACGATGCTCCGGGCTCACACCTCCGCCCACCAATTAGACCTGATCCGATCCGGCCTGGATGCCTTCCTGTTGGCCGGTGATGTTTATAGGCGAGATGAGATCGACGCCAATCACTATCCGGTGTTCCACCAGATGGAGGGGGTGCGACTCTTCTCCAACCACGAGGTTTGCTTCTGGAGATACTCAAAATCTTACGATGTTTGTCACGTTTGACGGGTTTTCCTGGGTTCTAACAGGTTAGGGTTACCTCATAATTTTGACTTTTTACCTGATGAATTAGATTTTTTACCTCAGAATTTTTACTTTTTATCTCATAATTTACACTTTTTACCTCGTGATTTGTACTTTTTATCTCAGAATTTTGACTTTTTTATCTCACTGATTACAGTTCTAAGTTGTACTAATGGGTTTTCCTGGGTTCTCAGTTGTTCTCTCAGGTCCAGGGCGGGGACCAGTTGTCATTGTTGGATTCGTGCGGTCGGCGAACGCCTCAGAAACAGGAAGTTCACACGTTAGAGGCGACGAAGCTGCTGGAGTTCAACCTCAAACAAACGCTCACGGAACTGGTCCGCCATTTGTTCGGAGGTGAGTCCACGACAACCGGGGCGGAGTTGGAGCTAAGCATGGCAATGGTTGGCAATGGTTACCTCTGGTAACCTCTGGTAACCTCTGGTAACCATGGTTACCAATTATACATTAGCGTGAAACTTCAGAAAAAGAAAACTAAAGTCAACTCCAACTGTCTAGAACAAAACTGTGACCTTTGACCTATTGTTGACCCCAGAGCATAAAGGTGACAGGGTCAAATGGACTATAACAGAAACACCAGTGCAGACAGAGACTTAATTATTTTTGACAGGTGGAAGACCTGGAATGGGCTTCAAAATTACACCCTGGCCTTTGACCTTGAGTAACCTCGAAAGGTCAAAGTCAAGGTCACATGGCTCTAAAAGCTTTTAACTCCAAACCCAGCGGTGGTCAGTAATCAGTTACTATTGGAGACAGACAGGAAAGACCATGTAGGCTCCAAAATGACACCATGACCTTTGATCTTGAAATATCAAGGTCACATTGAGGGAGGGGGTCCAATAAGAGATAAAGTATGTGTGCTTCTTTATGTTCATTTATTTATCACCCAAGCTACACCTCTTCCTCTTCTCCCTCCTTATCTTCCTCCTCCTTCTCATCCTACTCTTCTTCTTCCTTGTCTTCCTCCTTGTCTTCTTCCTCCTTTTGCTCCTTCTTCCTACTCTTCTTCCTCCTTCTCCTCTTCCTCCTTTTCTTCTTCTTCCTACTCTTCTTCCTCCTTCTCCTCTTCCTCCTTTTCTTCTTCTTCCTCCTCTTCTTCCTCCTTCTCCTCTTCCTCCTTTTCTTCTTCTTCCTCCTCTTCTTCCTTTTCTTCTTCTTCCTCTTCTTCCTCCTCTTCCTCTTTTTCTTCTTCCTCCTCCTTCTCCTCCTCCTCTGTCTTTTTCCTCTTCCTCCTTTTCTTCTTCTTCCTCCTCCTCTTCCTCCTGTTCCTCCTCTTCTTCCTCCTTTTCCTCCTCCTCGTCCCACCCTTCCTTCTCCTCCTCTTCGTCCTCCTTTTCCTCCTTCTCCTCTTCCTCCTTTTCTTCTTCTTCCTCCTCTTTTTCCTTTTCTTCTTCTTCCTCCTCTTCCTCTTTTTCTTCTTCCTCCTCCTTCTCCTCTATCTTTTTCCTCTTCCTCCTTTTCTTCTTCTTCCTCCTCTTCCTCCTCTCCTTCCTCTCCTTCCTCCTCTTCAGATCTGGAGGTCAGATGGGTCGACTGTTCCTTCCCCTTCACTCATCCCTCTTTTGAGATGGAGGTGCGTTTCCATGGTGACTGGTTGGAGGTTCTGGGCTGTGGAGTGATGGAGCAGGAACTGTTGAACTCTGGTTAGAACATACACACACACAGAACAAACACAACATGTACAGGTATATATGTGCAGAAATGTTTCATATCATATTATTTTAGGAGGTTTATCTTTTTATTATAGTTTAGGACACAGGCTCAGAAAGACTTGAGGAAGCAACTGAGTAGAAGTACTTCCTTTATTGAACTGAACTGATTATTTAAGAAATAATAAGAATAAAAACTGAAAAAAAATCTCATTTTAATTTACAAAGTCAAATGTTTCAAACTCAGACTTCAGCTGTTAAACAGTGTTAGCACCTTGAAATAAAGTCAAAAACATGGTTTACCAACTTTTCCTCAGATTTGCTTCTAGAACTGTTGTTTTGTGAAAATTGTGAGTCTACATGTTAATCAATGTCATTTAATGACCTCGCCAAGATCCGTTTCCATCATGGTCTATGTTTGACACTGTGTTACACAAGTTAATTTGGCCACATGTCACCTTTGACCTCCAGAGATCTGAAAATCTAGGGGTGTGATGAGGTCTCGTGTGACGCGTAGAGGAAATGCACCTGGCGGGGACTTCCACAGTCAAGCGCCAGATTTGATTTTGAAAAGAGGAGAAATATATAATTTTATTTATTTTATTGTAACTTTTCTATTATTTTATTTTAGTTTTAAATTGTAGGGGAAGAAGTTAATTAAAAGGTAACTCTTACAGAGTTCTAACGTCCATGTGCAGCTCAGTAAAATAAAAGTCTGTTCATTCATTTGTAATCTACTTTCTTTAAATCTCATCTCGATTTCGTGAACCCAATCTCGTCTCGTCTCATGAGCTGAGTGTCTCGTCACACCCGTAGTCGTAGGTAATAACACATAATGTGACCTTGACCTTTGACCTTTACTCAAATGGATTATTGCATTTGATGCATATTAGCTTTATGTATATGCCCATGTAATTACATGGGAATATTAATGTCTCTCAGCCAATGTTAGGGACATTACGTGCATTGTGGGGACTCCACATATACATCCATTCATGTTCCTTAGACTAGAACCAACCTGAAGAGTGTGTGAATTTGTCCCTGGACTGGAAATTTCTTTCTCAGATGTAGATAAATCCTCTCTAATCCTTTAGATGTGAGGATGACAGTGTGGGGACCTGTGTGTGTGTGTGTGTGTGTGTGTCCATAACACACTCCTTCACGCTTCCTTCATTCTCATTCTCACTCTTTCAACTCTCCACCTCCCCTCCGGATCCACTGCGGCAGTGTGGCTGTGTTGCCGTGGAAACCACTCATTCGACCCCCCCCCCCCACACACACACACACACACACACACACTCTCACACTCTCCCCTTTTTCCATCCCCTCCACACATACACTTTACTGTAACGACAGAGAGAGAGAATGGAAAGGAAGAGGGAAAGTGGGCGAGCGAGTATTAGAATGATTGAGGTGACAGCAGAGAGAGAGAGAGAGAGAGAGAGAGAGAGAGAGAAAAATGATGGGGGTGGAGGGGGTCTGGGGGGGCAGATTAAACGGGTGGCAGGACCTGGTCTCCACATGGAGGCGGAGCTTAGGGATGACAGTTGGCGTGTGTGTTATTTAATGATGCTGAGGCGTGAACGCCATCTGTGACGCCTGAGGCCTGATGGAGGTGGGGGGGGGGGGGGGGGGGGGTAACGAGGAGGGGGGGCAGATCAGCAAAAGAAGCAGAAATTAAGGAGTCAGCGTTTAATATGAAATGAGTGAAATAATAACTGATCATTAATATTAATAATTATATTAATAATACTAATAAAATACTAAGAATAAACATTTGTTAAAACTAAAAGATGAAAAACATGATGAAGATGAGAACCACACCTATGACCTTTGACCTCCAGGAAATCAGCTGATTAGGTTCTTGTGAATTCTCCTTTAGGTTCTTGTGAATTCTCCTTTAGGTTCTTGTGAGTTGTCCTTTAGGTTGTTGTGAGTTGTCCTTTAGGTTCTTGTGAGTTGTCCTTTAGGTTGTTGTGAGTTGTCCTTAAGGTTCTTTTGAGTTGTCCTTTAGGTTCTTGTGAGTTGTCCTTAAGGTTCTTTTGAGTTGTCCTTTAGGTTGTTGTGAGTTGTACATTTCCGTTGTCATTTTGCGTCCCTTACATTGTCCTTTTACGTTTTCCTTTTGAGTCCTTCACATTGTCCTTTTGCGTTGTCTTTTTGTCCTGAGAATGGCACCTGTGATGGACAGGCGGATCAGGTTGCAGATAAAGAGGTAGAGGTGTCAATCAGGAGCCAGAGGTCAGAGGTCAGGAGGAGGGGGCGGGTCTTTACAAGTCTGTAAACACAAAGGAGGCGAGGGGTCGCCACGGTTACAGATTATTTATCTAGAGCTGAAAGCGGACGATTGGACATAAAAGGCGAAGGGGCGGAGCCACATGAGTTTAATGAGAGATGGATGAGGGAGGAGGGGAGGGGTCACATGATTTATTCAGAGGGACGGGATTAAGACAGAGCTGCCACCTGAACCACACACACACACACACACACACACACACACTGCGTCCCTCAGGACTGGGGGGCGGCGGCTCTGAGAGGCTGTTAATTGTCACCAACACGACTTTAATCAGATTTCAGCTTCTACGTCCTCACACACACACACACACACACACACACACACACACACACACACACACACACATTATGCAGACACATGGACAGCGCCGTCCCCATGAGGCAGTGTGTGTGTCTGTGTGTAAATCAGGTTTTGGCGAAGAGGTGTGGTCATTACCGCCAAGTCCCATATGCTGTCCGCCGACACAACGGTAAACCCCTGGGACTACACACACACACACACACACACACACACACACAGACACAGACACACACACACACACACATTTACACACACAGACACACACACACACACATTTACACACACACACACAGACACAGACACACACACACACACATTTACACACACAGACACACACACACACACACACACATTTACACACACACACACACACACACATTTACACACACACACACACACACATTCATTTACACACACACACACACACACATTTAAATAGTGAGACTGGAACTGGTTTAATCCAATTATTATTATAATTATTATTATTTAATGTGGAAAATCTTATTAATAGTGTTTGTGTAGAGATAATAACATGTGACTTGTCGACTTGTGCTACAGAAGTCGAAGTCGGAAGTCTGCCCTAGTGCATACTACTTTGTATTAGCATGTATTAGTGTGTACTAGGGTGTATTAGTGTGTACTAGTATCTATTAGTGTGTACTAGCATGTACTGCCATGTACTAGTGTGTACTAGCATGTACTAGCGTGTATTATTGTGTACTAGTGTGTACTAGCGTGTACTGGTGTGTACTAGTGTATACTACTGTGCACTAGCGTGTATTATTGTGTACTAGTATGTATTAGCATGTACTGGCATGTACTGGCGTGTACTAGCGTGTACTAGTGTGTACTAGTGGGTACTAGCGTGTACTAGTGTGTATTAGTGTGTACTACTGTGTGTTAGTGTGTACTACTGTGTACTAGTGTGTATTCACGTGTACTAGTGTGTACTACTGTGTATTAGTGTGTATTAGTGTGTACTACTGTGTATTAGTGCATACTAGTGTGTATTAGGGTGTACTACTGTGTAGTAGTGTGTACTACTGTGTGTTAATGTGTATTAGTGTGTACTACTGTGTGTTAATGTGTATTAGTGTGTACTACTGTGTATTAGTGTTTATTAGTGTGTACTACTGTGTATTAGCGTGTACTAGTGTGTACTACAGACCATGCTAAAGCACATTAAACCAAACCAGACTAGACCAGACTAAACCAAACCAGACTAAACCAAACCAGACCACACTAAACCAAACCAGGCCAGACCAGACTAAACCAGACCAGACCAGAGTAAAACAAACCAGTCCAAATTAGACCAGACCAGACTAAACCAAACCAGACCAGTCCAGACCAGACTAAATCAGTGGTCACATGGCTCGTCCCTTCTCTCTCCAGCTGTTTTTTAACTGGACTTCCTGTTGGACGTAGATGTAGACGCAGACGTCATGTGACCGTAGACACAGACGTCATGTGACCGTATGTGACCGTAGATGCAGACGTCATGTGACCGTAGACGCAGACGTCATGTGACCGTAGATGTGTAACTGTTCGTCTGATGGGGTTCAAGTCCATTTCTAGAACAGCCCCAGCGTTGGTGACCTTTGACCTTTGACCCTCTACCTGGTCTAATGCTCCACTGCTCCTGATCTGCAGGATGAAGGACTACGTGTGATGCTACGAAGTTTATGGAGGTGCTGGGGCGGGGATCTGGCGACATTGGAGGCGGGGTTTGGGTGGTGCGGTGGACAATAGTAACAGCGTTGGATGAAGTGGTTGGCGTCTGTTTTTCGTGTCAGTGACTCAGTCGTTACTGATGATAAACAGGCGTCAGATTGTGTGGAGGCGAGAAGTTCTGCTGCGATTAGAGTGATTCAGTCATGAGTGGAAGTAACCGTATCTGCACACTCACCACCAGCCTCAGCCACAGCTGCCCCTTCTGACATTTTTCTGACATTTTTCTATACAAACCTTAGTTTCCTCTCCTCACTCCCGTCACTACTTGCTGTGAAAATTTTGTCAAATCCATGGTGTTTCCCAGACGTGTTTCCTGTTTACAGGTGTCATTCCACTGAAAACCACTTTTGGAATCTGTTGGGTCACCCCGACTTACCAACACATGCTGCGTTTGTTGTGGTGTGTCCCCTCTACTGTCTGTGTGGTGTGTCCCCTCTACTGTCTGTGTGGTGCGTCCCCTCTACTGTCTGTGTCCCCTCTAGTGTCTGTGTGGTGTGTCCCCTCTACTGTCTGTGGTGTGTCCCCTCTGCTGTCTGTGTGGTGTGTCCCCTCTACTGTCTGTGTGGTGTGTCCCCTCTACTGTCTGTGTTGTGTGTCCCCTCTACTGTCTGTGTGGTGTGTCCCCTCTACTGTCTGTGTGGTGCGTCCCCTCTACTGTCTGTGTGGTGCGTCCCCTCTACTGTCTGTGTGGTGTGTCCCCTCTACTGTCTGTGGTGTGTCCCCTCTACTGTCTGTGTGGTGTCCCCTCTACTGTCTGTGTGTTGTGTCCCCTCTACTGTCTGTGTGGTGTGTCCCCTCTACTGTCTGTGTGGTGTGTCCCCTCTACTGTCTGTGTGGTGTGTCTCCTCTACTGTCTGTGGTGTGTCCCCTCTACTGTCTGTGCGGTGTGTCCCCTCTACTGTCTGTGTGGTGTGTCCCCTCTACTGTCTGTGTGGTGCATCCCCTCTACTGTCTGTGTGGTGTGTCCCCTCTACTGTCTGTGGTGTGTCCCCTCTACTGTCTGTGTGGTGCGTCCCCTCTACTGTCTGTGGTGTGTCCCCTCTACTGTCTGTGTGGTGTGTCCCCTCTACTGTCTGTGTGGTGTGTCCCCTCTACTGTCTGTGTGGTGTGTCCCCTCTACTGTCTGTGTGGTGTGTCCCCTCTACTGTCTGTGTGGTGTGTCCCCTCTACTGTCTGTGTGGTGTGTCCCCTCTACTGTCTGTGTTGTGTGTCCCCTCTACTGTCTGTGTGGTGTGTCCCCTCTACTGTCTGTGTGGTGCGTCCCCTCTACTGTCTGTGGTGTGTCCCCTCTACTGTCTGTGGTGTGTCCCCTCTACTGTCTGTGCGGTGTGTCCCCTCTACTGTCTGTGTGGTGTGTCCCCTCTACTGTCTGTGTGGTGCATCCCCTCTACTGTCTGTGTGGTGTGTCCCCTCTACTGTCTGTGGTGTGTCCCCTCTACTGTCTGTGTGGTGCGTCCCCTCTACTGTCTGTGGTGTGTCCCCTCTACTGTCTGTGTGGTGTGTCCCCTCTACTGTCTGTGTGGTGTGTCCCCTCTACTGTCTGTGTGGTGTGTCCCCTCTACTGTCTGTGTGGTGTGTCCCCTCTACTGTCTGTGTGGTGTGTCCCCTCTACTGTCTGTGTTGTGTGTCCCCTCTACTGTCTGTGTGGTGTGTCCCCTCTACTGTCTGTGTGGTGCGTCCCCTCTACTGTCTGTGGTGTGTCCCCTCTACTGTCTGTGGTGTGTCCCCTCTACTGTCTGTGTGGTGTCCCCTCTACTGTCTGTGTGTTGTGTCCCCTCTACTGTCTGTGTGGTGTGTCCCCTCTACTGTCTGTGTGGTGTGTCCCCTCTACTGTCTGTGGTGCGTCCCCTCTACTGTCTGTGTGGTGCGTCCCCTCTACTGTCTGTGGTGTGTCCCCTCTACTGTCTGTGTGGTGTGTCCCCTCTACTGTCTGTGGTGTGTCCCCTCTACTGTCTGTGTGGTGCGTCCCCTCTACTGTCTGTGGTGTGTCCCCTCTACTGTCTGTGTGGTGTGTCCCCTCTACTGTCTGTGTGGTGTGTCCCCTCTACTGTCTGTGTGGTGTGTCCCCTCTACTGTCTGTGTTGTGTGTCCCCTCTACTGTCTGTGTGGTGTGTCCCCTCTACTGTCTGTGTGGTGTGTCCCCTCTACTGTCTGTGTGGTGTGTCCCCTCTACTGTCTGTGTTGTGTGTCCCCTCTACTGTCTGTGTGGTGTGTCCCCTCTACTGTCTGTGTGGTGCGTCCCCTCTACTGTCTGTGGTGTGTCCCCTCTACTGTCTGTGGTGTGTCCCCTCTACTGTCTGTGTGGTGTCCCCTCTACTGTCTGTGTGTTGTGTCCCCTCTACTGTCTGTGTGGTGTGTCCCCTCTACTGTCTGTGTGGTGTGTCCCCTCTACTGTCTGTGTGGTGCGTCCCCTCTACTGTCTGTGTGGTGCGTCCCCTCTACTGTCTGTGTGGTGCGTCCCCTCTACTGTCTGTGGTGTGTCCCCTCTACTGTCTGTGTGGTGCGTCCCCTCTACTGTCTGTGGTGTGTCCCCTCTACTGTCTGTGTCCCCTCTACTGTCTGTGTGGTGTGTCCCCTCTACTGTCTGTGTGGTGTGTCCCCTCTACTGTCTGTGTGGTGTGTCCCCTCTACTGTCTGTGTGGTGTGTCCCCTCTACTGTCTGTGTGGTGTGTCCCCTCTACTATCTGTGTGGTGTGTCCCCTCTACTGTCTGTGTTGTGTGTCCCCTCTACTGTCTGTGTGGTGTGTCCCCTCTACTGTCTGTGTGGTGTGTCCCCTCTACTGGATGGATTTACCATCATTCATAGAAAACAGAGAAACCAGACGCACTAGCATTAGGACACAGTAGCTGCTGCACAACCATAGAAGTAAATAAATAAGCATAGAATGAGTCCTTTAATAAAGTTAATGTTAATAAATAAGCATAGAATGAGTCCTTTAATAAAGTTAATATTAATAAATAAGCATAGAATGAGTCCTTTAATAAAGTTAATATTAATAAATAAGCATAGAATGAGTCCTTTAATAAAGTTAATATTAATAAATGTCTCCTTTATAGTCGTATCTTTGGACATTAATCCATAAATCTCTCCTCCTGACTCATTAGTCAGTTTCTGATCTTACCTGTATTTGGAGGTCGTCGCCGTGGGGACGACGAGGCGTCTTAACCTGAATTAAACGGTGGATCAGCCCGTTAAGCTCCGCCTCACCTCGCCAAATTTCGGCCGTTTGCAGTAATCCACACGTAATTAACAGCAGGAAACAAACAGGCTGGTCCGGGAGGCGGTGGCGTCGTCCACCTGAGGCTGGACTGAGTCCACTTCAGAGTCAGAGACGGCGTTTATGGGATGTAAGTCATGTGGGAGTGGGCAACTTTTTATTTAATGATTTTGACTTTTTATCTCAGAATTTGGACTTTTGACGTTTGATTTACCACAATAAGAGTGTGTGTGTCGTGTTCCAACTCAACAAGGTTGTGACTTATTGTGAGTGTTTATCTTCACTTAACGCTCCTTATATGTGAAAACACCTTAAAAAATTAACCATTCGTTGACACCGTGCCTTATGGTGCTGAAAATATTGTATGTTTTCGAAGCTTCCACTCTCCCAACTGTTGCTCCCTCTACAGCGTAGGATACCAACACCTTCACCAAAATGTATTTAATGAAGTGTATTTATTAGTGTTGCGCGGGCTACCCACTGGCCAGCGGATATCCGCGGGTGACCCGCGAGTCAAGCGGGCTGGGTCGCAGTATTAATACATATTGCGGATGCGGGTGGGGCGGGTCAGGGACGATCAATACCCGCTGAGGTGTGTGTGTGTGTGTGTGTGTGTGCTCGGCTCGCGCATGTGCAAGCCCGTCACTTCCTGTTTTGAATGCTTTTTTATCCCAACTTTTTGTTATTTGTTATTAGCGCCAAATCTCCCTGAACACTCAGAGATAAGAGTGAAAATGGCGGACTTGATCAGGGAGAAGATTAAAACAGGCGATGCGAAGGTTGTACGGAAACGTTGTATGTGTTGGCTTTATAGAGTGATGATGTGGGTGGAGTCTATTTTATGTGCTGGAGTGCATATTGAGACGTTAGAAAGGAGGCAAAAATTATGCTTCATGACTTTTAACATTAGAAGCACAAGGTAAAGATGCTGCGAATGTACTATGTGAGTTTAGAGACAAATTTAAGCTCGCGGGTTGATAGTGGGCGGGTTGGGTTTATTGATACGTGACATCATGTGGGTTGGGCGGGGCGGGCTGAGCCACGTCTTGGGTTTGGGCGGGGCGGATTTCTGTAAAACCCCCTAACCGCGCATCACTAGTATTTATTAATGGTAGAAAACTGTCGATAATATTTAACTTACAACGATTTACCAGGTTATTTTAATGTTTATCATAAACAACCCCACCGACCACAACCCCAATATCATTACAAATATTTTTCAATGACCCACAACTGCGGACACCCACTCACTTTGGCTCAGCCCACACATCACTGATCTACGTATTTGGACAGTTGAGGACAAGAGACGTGAAGAAAGAAAATTAAAAAGGGGAAAAATAAACCATCAGTTGATTTTTTTCATATTTATTAATTTAATTTTTACATTTTTCTAATTAAACTTTAAATTTTTTTCTCACATTTATTTTCATTTGACAGGAAAAAACGTCAGTATTTTCTCTAAATATCGTTTCATAAAAATCTGTCCAAATTAAAGAAACACGAAACGAGATGAAAATGTTTGTGTTTAACCCCTGGACGTGAACGTGGTTAAACGTTTCCCAGAATGCATCTGTGCTCCTGCCTTTCATCTTATTTCCCCCCACAGTTGTGACAGATGGACAAGGTGGGGCCGGGTTTACAGCCAGCATCACCACGGAAACGCAGCTTCAACACACACTGAGCACGCTCCGTAGCGTGGAGGGATTTCCTGCCGTCTGGTGCTGACGTTTTCTGTCCTCGTTATCGCGTTTGTCACCCGGAGAGGATGCCGTTTATACCCCGTATGGAGACACTTTTACACCAAAACGCCATTTTAGGGCAGGAAAATGGCACTGTAGCGCGGGAACATGGCAGTTTAGGGTGGAAAGAAAACATTATAGGGTAGGGAAATGGCCTTTTAGGGTGGGAACACAGCATTTTATGGTGAAGACAAGGCATTTTTGGGTAGGGAAAAGCTTTAGGATGGAAAAACAGCATTTTAGCGTAAGAAAACAGCATTGTAGGGTGGAAACATGGTCTTTTAGGGTAGGGAAATGGCCTTTTAGGGTGGGAACAGCGTTTTAGGGTGAAGGCAGCATTTTTGGGTAGGAAAATGGTGCTTTAGGATGGGAAAACTGTTTTAGACGGGAAAACTACATTTTAGAGTGGTAAAACAGCATATTAGGGTGGGAACACAGCATTTTAGGGTGGGAAAATGGCACTTTATGGTGGGAACATGATGTTTTAGTGTGGAAACACGGCACTTTAAGGTATGAAAACAGCGTTTTAGGGTGGGAACATTGTATTTAAGGGTAGGAACATGGCATTTTAGGGTAGGAACACAGCGTTTTAGGTTGGAAACATAAGCATTGAATTTTTAGGGTGGGAAAACGTTTTATGGTGGGAAAACCACCTTAAAATACATAAAAAAGCCTTAAATAAATAAGGAAGCCTTAAAAACATAAAAAGCCTTAATTAAAAAAAGAAGCATTAAAAACATAAAAAGCCTTAAATAAATACAAAAAGACAAATAATAAAAAACCTTAAATACATAAACGTCCTTAAACCCGTTGACGATCATCAAAGCCATCATCTGGTATTTGCACCGTCGTCATGGCGACCCTGTTGTGACTCAGTGTTTGTCGTCTGGTTGCCATCGGTGACAGGTGCTGGCCCCTCCTCTTCCTCCTCTTCCTCATCATCTGATTCACACATGGTTCACATGTTGACAGTGATGCATGTGCGCTCCCCTGCACAGCCCCTCCCACCGCTACTGACCAGCCAATCACCTGCTGCCTCCCACATCTGAGAAGCAGGCCGTTGTTTGTGCGTCATTTTTCACGTTTTTATAGAACTGGACTCGTGTCGAGGAAATAAAATCTTAAATACCATAAAATACTACAACTCCCATCATGCACCAGCACTTGTTATAATAATAGAATAGAATAGAACTGAATGTTCATTAGCTTCACAGCTGATGGACGCCATCTTGGATTCAAAAACGTTTGCTTAGCGTTTGTCATCATACTGCCTTAAATAAACCGTAAATTAATAAACCACCTTGAATAAACCTTAAATGAATAAAGCACCTTAGATAAACCTTACATGAATAAACCACCTTAGATAAACCTTAAATGAATAAACCACCTTAAATAAACCGTAAATGAATAAAGCACCTTAAATAAACCTTAAATGAATAAACCACCTTAAATAAACCATAAATGAATAAACCACCTTAAATAAACCTTACATGAATAAAGCACCTTAAATAAACCTTAAATGAATAAACCACCTTAAATAAACCGTAAATGAATAAACCACCTTAAATAAACCTTACATGAATGAACCACCTTAAATAAACCTTACATGAATAAACCACCTTAAATAAACCTTAAATGAATAAACCACCTTAAATAAACCGTAAATGAATAAACCACCTTAAATAAACCTTACATGAATAAACCACCTTAAATAAACCGTAAATGAATAAACCACCTTAAATAAACCTTACATGAATGAACCACCTTAAATAAACCTTACATGAATAAACCACCTTAAATAAACCTTAAATGAATAAACCACCTTAAATAAACCGTAAATGAATAAACCACCTTAAATAAACCTTAAATGAATAAACCACCTTAAATAAACCGTAAATGAATAAACCACCTTAAATAAACCGTAAATGAATAAAGCACCTTAAATAAACCGTAAATGAATAAAGCACCTTAAATAAACCGTAAATGAATAAACCACCTTAAATAAACCGTAAATGAATAAAGCACCTTAAATAAACCGTAAATGAATAAACCACCTTAGATAAACCTTGAATGAATAAACCACCTTAAATAAACCGTAAATGAATAAAGCACCTTAAATAAACCTTAAATGAATAAACCACCTTAAATAAACCATAAATGAATAAACCACCTTAAATAAACCTTACATGAATAAAGCACCTTAAATAAACCTTAAATGAATAAACCACCTTAAATAAACCGTAAATGAATAAACCACCTTAAATAAACCTTACATGAATGAACCACCTTAAATAAACCTTACATGAATAAACCACCTTAAATAAACCTTAAATGAATAAACCACCTTAAATAAACCGTAAATGAATAAACCACCTTAAATAAACCTTACATGAATAAACCACCTTAAATAAACCGTAAATGAATAAACCACCTTAAATAAACCTTACATGAATGAACCACCTTAAATAAACCTTACATGAATAAACCACCTTAAATAAACCTTAAATGAATAAACCACCTTAAATAAACCGTAAATGAATAAACCACCTTAAATAAACCTTAAATGAATAAACCACCTTAAATAAACCGTAAATGAATAAACCACCTTAAATAAACCGTAAATGAATAAAGCACCTTAAATAAACCGTAAATGAATAAAGCACCTTAAATAAACCGTAAATGAATAAACCACCTTAAATAAACCGTAAATGAATAAAGCACCTTAAATAAACCGTAAATGAATAAACCACCTTAAATAAACCGTAAATGAATAAACCACCTTAAATAAACCTTACATGAATAAACCACCTGAAATAAACCTTAAATGAATAAACCACCTTAAATAAACCGTAAATGAATAAACCACCTTAAATAAACCGTAAATGAATAAACCACCTTAAATAAACCGTAAATGAATAAACCACCTTAAACAAACCGTAAATGAATAAACTGCCTTAAATAAACCTTACAGGAATAAACCACCTTAAACACACAAATATAGCTTATGCTAAAAGCTAGCCTGTACCAAGCTAATGGTTACCATGGAGACAGTTTCCTAGTGACTGATGACTTTAATCCATCCCATAATATAAATGTTGAATTAGCTAGCACAATAAAGTCACCATTAGTTAGCATTAGTTAGTCACCATTAGTTAGCAGTAGTCACCATTATTTAGAATTAGTTAACATTAGTCACCATTAGTTAGCAGTAGTCACCACTACTTAGCATTAGTTAGCAGTAGTTACCATTAGTTAGCATTAGTCACCATTAGTTAGCAGTAGTCACCATTATTTAGAATTAGTATTCGTCACCATTAGTTAGCAGTAGTCACCGTTAGCATTAGTTAGGAGTAGTCACCATTAGTTTGCATTAGTTAGCAGTAGTCACCGTTAGCATTAGTTAGAAGTAGTCACCATTAGTTTGCATTAGTTAGCAGTAGTCACCACTACTTAGCAGTAGTTACCGTTAGTATGAGTTAGCAGTAGTCCCCATTAGTTAGCATTAGTTAGCAGTAGTCACCATTATTTAGAATTTGTTAGCAGTAGTCACCATTAGTTAACAGTAGTCACATTGGCATTAGTTAGGAGTAGTCACCATCAATTTGCATTAGTTAGGAGTAGTCCTCATTAGTTTGCAGTAGTTTCAAGTAGTCACATTAGTTAGCATTAGTTATCAGTAGTTATCAGTAGTTAGCATTAGTCACCATTAGTTAGCAGTAGTCACCACTACTTAGCAGTAGTTAGCAGTAGTCACCATTAGTTAACATTAGTTAGCAGTAGTCGCCATTATTTAGAATTAGTTAGCATTAGTCACCATGAGTTAGCATTAGTTAGCAGTAGTCACCATTATTTAGAATTAGTTAGCATTAGTCACCATGAGTTAGCATTAGTTAGCAGTAGTCACCATTAGTTAGCAGTAGTCACCACTACTTAGCAGTAGTTAGCAGTAGTCACCATTAGTTAGCAGTAGTTGCCATTATTTAGAATTAGTTAGCATTAGTCACCATGAGTTAGCTTTAGTTAGCAGTAGTCACCATTAGTTAGCATTAGTTAGCAGTAGTCACCACTACTTAGCAGTAGTTACTGTATGAGTTAGCAGTAGTCCCCATTAGTTAGCATTAGTTAGCAGTAGTCACCATTATTTAGAATTAGTTAGCAGTAGTCACCATTAGTTAGCAGTAGTCACGTTGGCATTAGTTAGGAGTAGTCACCGTCAGTTTGCATTAGTTATCAGTAGTCATCAGTAGTTAGCATTAGTCACCATTAGTTAGCAGTAGTCACTATTAGTTAGCCGTAGTCACCATTATTTAGAATTAGTTAGCTTTAGTCACCGTTAGTTAGCAGTAGTCACCGTTAGCATTAGTTAGGAGTAGTCACCGTTAGTTTGCAGTAGTCACCATTAGTTAGCAGTAGTCACCACTACTTAGCAGTAGTTAGCAGTAGTCACCATTAGTTAACATTAGTTAGCAGTAGTCACCATTATTTAGAATTAGTTAGCATTAGTAACCATGAGTTAGCATTAGTTAGCAGTAGTCACCATTATTTAGAATTAGTTAGCATTAGTCACCATGAGTTAGCATTAGTTAGCAGTAGTCACCATTAGTTAGCAGTAGTCACCACTACTTAGCATTAGTTAGCAGTAGTCGCCATTATTTAGAATTAGTTAGCATTAGTCACCATGAGTTAGCTTTAGTTAGCAGTAGTCACCATTAGTTAGCAGTAGTCACCACTACTTAGCAGTAGTTACCGTTAGTATGAGTTAGCAGTAGTCCCCATTAGTTAGCATTAGTTAGCAGTAGTCACATTAGTTAGCAGTAGTCACCACTACTTAGCAGTAGTTAGCAGTAGTCACCATTAGTTAACATTAGTTAGCAGTAGTCACCATTATTTAGAATTAGTTAGCATTAGTAACCATGAGTTAGCATTATTTAGCCGTAGTCACCATTATTTAGAATTAGTTAGCTTTAGTCACCGTTAGTTAGCAGTTGTCACTGTTAGCATTAGTTAGCAGTAGTCACCATTAGTTTGCAGTAGTCACCATTAGTTAGCATTAGTTAGCAGTAGTCACCACTACTTAGCAGTAGTTACCGTTAGCATTAGTTAGCAGTAGTCCCCATTAGTTAGCATTAGTTAGCAGTAATCACCAATATTTAGAATTAGTTAGCAGTAGTAACCATTAGTTAGCAGTTGTCACGTTGGCATTATTTAGGAGTAGTCACCATTAGTTTGCATTAGTTAGGAGTAGTCACCATTAATTTGCAGTAGTTACAAGTAGTCACATTTAGTTAGCATTAGTTATCAGTAGTCATCATTAGTTAGCATTAGTCACCATTAGTTAGCAGTCGTCACCATTATTTAGAATTAGTTCGCATTAGTCACCGTTAGTTAGCAGTTGTCACTGTTAGCATTAGTTGGCAGTAGTCACGATTAGTTAGCATTAGTCATCATTAGTTAGCATTAATTAGCAGTAGTCATCATTAATTAGTATTAGTTAGCAGTAGTCACCATTACTTAGCATTAGTTATCATGAACTGCTTGTTCTTATGACCTTTCCTGTCATTTGTTGAGTTTATCCTCAGATAAAGTTACTGTCGAAGCTTTTAGCTGAACACCCCCAGGGAAGGACACACCCCCACCCCCCTGCAGTGGCCTGCCCCTCTGATCAATACCCGTGGAGGTAAACCTGTCGTTGCCGTTGGTTACTGATCACTCTACATAATTTATGGCGTCCTCATCACTAATTCAGGAGCGAGACTCGATCAGAGGCGGCGGATGAAGCCTGGGGGAGAGAGAGGAGGGGTGGGGGGCAGTCTGGTTCAGCGCCTCCTGTTTCTAAGATCCATATTCATTACTGGAGGAGGGTTATTGTTACTTATTGAGTTGATTTTAGTCTCTTTTTTTCTGCATTTTTTTGTCACTTTGTTGATTCTGGGGGGGGGGGGGGGGGGGGTACAGGGGGGCAGTACAGAGGGGGAGGGGTATCAGTGAAAGTGTTGGTCACTGTTGTTAAAATCAGAACTTTTTTTCCTGTTTACATGAGAGTTTTTATTCCTGTTTACATGAGAGTTTTTATTCCTGTTTACATGAGAGTTTTTGTTCCTGTTTACATGAGAGTTTTTATTCCTGTTTACATGAGAGTTTTTATTCCTGTTTACATGAGAGTTTTTTATTTCTGGTTACATGAGAGTTTTTTATTCCTGTTTACATCAGAGTTTTTAATCCTGGTCATATGACAGTTTACATTCCTGTTCATATGAGTTTTTCTTCCTGTTTAATCCAGAATAAAGGTTCATTCCTCTTCCAGATGAACCATGTAATCACCTAATTCCAGTTGAAAATGATAATTCACTATTATATAGACATATACTGTATTATATAGGGAAGTGTCTTTAGTATCTCTGTCGGGACATGTCTGTCGCCGTCTTCATAGGGACATGTCTTTTGCATCTTCATGGGGACGTGTCTTTGGCAGCTTTGTAGGGACATATCTTTGACATCTTCGTAGGGATGTGTCTTTGGCGTCCTCATGGGGACGTGTCTTTGGTAGCTTCGTAGGGATATATATTTGGCGTCTTTGTAGGGACATGTTTTTGACAGCGTCATGGGGACGTCTCTTTGGCATCTTCTTAGTGATGCATCTTTAGTGTCTTTGTAGGGACATGTCTTTGGTGTCTTTATAGGGACGTGTTTTCGGCATCCTCATGGGGACATGTCTTTGGTGGTTTTGTAGGGACATGTCTTCGGGATCCTCTTGGGGACATGTCTTTAGTGTCTCTTAGTGGATCTTATTCTCACATGTATTTTTTTGTTTCCAATAATTCAGGAAGAAAAAAAAAGACTCTGTCACAATGACATTACATGGACATATTTTGTTGCTTACATCAAATTATTCCATTCATGCAGCTGCTCCTTGAGGAGCACTCCTTGAGGAACACTGGAAATAGTCCAGTCCGTAGAAAGAAAACACTGGAAATAGTCCAGTCCGTAGAAAGAAAACACTGGAAATAGTCCAGTCCATAGACAAAACACTGGAAATAGTCCAGTCCATAGACAAAACACTGGAAATAGTCCAGTCCATAGACAAAACACTGGAAATAGTCCAGTCCGTAGACAAAACACTGGAAATAGTCCAGTCCGTAGAAAGAAAACACTGGAAATAGTCCAGTCCGTAGAAAGAAAACACTGGAAATAGTCCAGTCCGTAGACAAAACACTGGAAATAGTCCAGTCCGTAGACAAAACACTGGAAATAGTCCAGTCCGTAGACAAAACAGTGGAGGTAGTCCAGTTGTTATGTATGTGAAAAGACTACACTGCCAACATTAATATAATAACCTTGTGTGTGTGTGTATGTGTGTATGTGTGTGTGTGTGTGTGTGTGTGTCCACAGAATCATGCTATAACTCAATGAATATTATAGATATCACCATGAAATTACATGGGCATAGACATATAGCTAATGTGCATCAGATTTAGTGATCTATTTAAGTAAAGGTCAAAGGTCACAATTAACTAAAAGGTCAAAATCACATTATCAGTTCTAACTCCAGAACAGAGGGTCACAGAACTTTCAGATTGGTACCAAACGATGCAGAATGAAGATTTATACAATTCTAATAATTGGTGTTATCACCTATGATTAATAGTTTTTCAGATCTCTCGAGGTCAAAGGTGACATGTGTCCAAATTAACTTGTGTAACAGTGTTTGTGTCAAACATAGACATATGACACTATAACTTAATCAATACTGGATATATTATCATAATATTACACACACTGACACATATATACACCCAATAATATGTACTTTTTTAGTGTATTTGTGTGTTTTTGTTAGTTGTTTGTGTACTTTTTAAGCAGATGTAATGAGTGTAGACAGAGCTGATAATGTTCCTCTGCTTGTGTTAAACTAATCTTTCTGTCTTCACCCATAATACTGTTTGACATTTTTAAGTTTTAAAGGTCGAGCAAAGACACGTTTTATACACTTCCACCTCCTAAACGACCACACACACACACACACACACACACACACACACACACCTTCAGTTTTCATCACTCTCTGTTTCCATCTCCTTTAGTTCCTTCATTTTCTCCAAATGTGAAATAATTTGCCGTCCTCCCTCTTTCATTTCTCCTCCTTCTCTTCACCCAATTTCACTTTCCACCAAATAAAACACCTTAATCTAACCCAACATTGGTTTTGGGTGAGATGAATATAATCACCTAATGTGTGTGTGTGTGTGTGTGTGTGTGTGTGTGTGTGTGTGTGTGTGTGTTTCCACACAGACATACCATACTGTAACTCAATGAATACTGTAGATGTCACCATGAAACTAACTGGACATATACATATAGCTAATGTACATCAGATGTAATGGTCCATTTGAATAAAGGTCAAAGGTCAAGGTCTCAAAGAACTAAAAGGTCAAAACAGATTGGTGCCAAACGATGCAGAATGAAAATTTATACAATTAGTCTTATCACCTATGACCAATAGTTTATGAGATCTCTGGAGGTCAAAGGTGACATGTGTCCAAATGAACTTGTCAAACAAAGACATATCCTTAATCAATACTGGATATATTATCATAATATTACACGTGCTGATGCATATATACATATAACCAAATTATTGATATTGCAAAATGTCAAAGATCAAGGTCACATTATTGGCTTTAATTTAAGAACAGGTTGTCATAGAGACTTTAGATTGGCACAAAATAGAGGCGACATTAGACATTCTCTGAATACTAGTTAATTTTGTAGTTTTTTTTTCCATCTCTCTCTCCTCCTCATCCGTCTCCATTTCTTCTTAATTATATTTTCCATGAATACATTTATGACTGCATTACCCGTGGCTGTGCGGTGGTGCTTGTGGTTTTAAGCTGGCGAATCGTGATTAAGTGCAGTGATTAGACGAGCTGCTGTGACAGAAAACACCACTTGTAATTAGACAGGGCGACAGAGAGCCATCCCAGACTCCATAATGCACCTTCAAATATTAATTAAAACCAGATCCTGCAAATTAATGAGCATAAATCTGAGGCAAATAAAAGATATCCAAGTTTGCCGGTGCAGCCTGGAGCGTTTCACACCCAACAAACAAGTTTATTATGGAGAGAAAAGGGGAAAAAAATCTGCTGGAGTGGAATGTGAGGGCAGTGTCAGTTTGTTCTGTCATGTCTTCACTTCCACTCCATGTTCCCATCATCACAGCCGCCATTGTTAAAGGAATTATCCAGAATAAAAATAAGTTTAGCTCAGTTTTTAGATGATTTTGCATCACAGGGAGTACATGGCGTGTGCCGTGTTGTTCACCATCACAATGGAAGGAGAACTCTCACCAAGTCGCTCAGATTGTGGTCACATTGATCAAAATGAGGCCGATAAATGTAGAAGTCGAAGAACTATTGGTACAATGGTATACTCTGTATACTTCACTGTGATTGGTCGACCAGTTTCAGGGAAATCTAGACAAAAGTTACATTGAGTGAAACTAGGCTACTACGATAGAACATTAGATTTACTGATGCTAGGAGGAGCTAGTGTGGCTAGGCTACTACGATAGAACATTAGATTTACTGATGCTAGGAGGAGCTAGTGTGGCTAGGCTACTACGATAGAACATTAGATTTACTGATGCTAGGAGGAGCTAGTGTGGCTAGGCTACTACGATAGAACATTAGATTTACTGATGCTAAGAGGAGCTAGCGTGGCTAGGCTACAACGATAGAACATTAGATTTACTGACGCTAGGAGGAGCTAGCGTAGCTAGGCTACTGTGATAGAACATTAGATTTACTGACGCTAGGAGGAGCTAGTGTGGCTAGGCTACTACGATAGAACATTAGATTTACTGACGCTAGGAGGAGCTAGTGTGGCTAGGCTACTACGATAGAACATTAGATTTACTGATGCTAGGAGGAGCTAGTGTGGCTAGGCTACAACGATAGAACATTAGATTTACTGACGCTAGGAGGAGCTAGTGTGGCTAGGCTACAACGATAGAACATTAGATTTACTGACGCTAGGAGGAGCTAGCGTGATTAGGGTATAAAATGCACTAAAAATACACTACAACTAAAAAAAGCAGCTTTGAACTTGGTGAAAAGCCTCATAGGCTGTTAGTTAGACAACTAAAAGGTGAACAAGCAAAACGCTCCATTTATAAAGTTAGATCAAGTACTGGATTAATTCTAACTGATCTGCAGACTATTAACGAACACTTCAGATCATTTTACTTAGACATTTACTCCTCTAAAACACATGCTACACAGCTAGAATTCCAAACCTTTTTTGCTTCTTTGTCCCTTCCACATTTGAATGACTCCTCAGAAGTATTTAGACTGATTTCACAACACTTAAATTATTAGATGCTGTAAAAGTTTTCCCCTCTGGTAAGACCCCTGGACCTGACGGGTTTGGCCCTGAATTTGATCAAACTAACCCCACTGTTATTAAGAATGATACGTCACACATATGTAAATAAGTCACTTCCAACATCACTATGTGATGCAAACATTTGAGTCGTTCCTAAAACCAGGCAAAGATGATCCAGACCCTGTCTATGACGTTGGTCTATCATTGACATTACTAAACCACCACTTCAAATTACTGACAAAAAGACGAGCAAAATGTATCACACATATTATACATCTGGATCAAACAGGATTCACACCTGCTAGATACTCCTTTTGTAATGTTGGCAAAATCTTCAATATTTTCTACACAAATAAAAAGGTAACTAACGCAGCATTATTGTCCTTCGATGCTCATCAGGCTTTTGACACCAGTGAACACTCAAACCTTTTTGAGTTTGGCTTTGGTTTATTGAGTGGATAAAAACCCCACATCATCAAACCTCACTAACGGGAACAAGTCTAAAACCTTTTCTTTAAAAAGAGGAGTCAGGCAGGGAGACGCTTTGTCCCCCCCTGCTTTTTAATATTGCCTTGGAACCATCAGCTGTAGGGATTCGGGCTCATTCAGATATTAAAGGTATCAAACTAGGGGAGATAGAAACATGTGGAACGCTGTACGCAGATGATCTGATCCCAAAACATTTATTTCCATTGTATTGAATGATGCCAACACATTTATCTGGATACACCATGAATTGGGGGAAAAGTGCATTCATGCCCCTGGGGGATGACTTACCTCAGCAGTTTCTGAATTCTCTCCCCTGTACTGTAGTTAGTGACCACTTTAATTATCTGGGATTAAAATTGACTAAAGACTCTAAACATCTTTATAGGGCACATTTTGTTCAACAAATAGAGAAACTTTAAGTAATATTGAGTCTTGGAGAATATTACCACTAACCAAGATTAGACGAGTCAATGCAATTAAAATAGTTAGTCTACCAAGATGTTTGGATTTGTTTCAGAAGTTGGCTTTTATTTAAATGCAGCTTTTTTTCAAAGTTGGACTATATTATTTCATATGGGGATATACAGTAAGTCCCACAGGATAGTTAAAGCCCATGTGCATAAACCAACAGATAAGGGAGGTCTTAGACCCCCCAGTGTTCAGACATTACTATTGGGCGGCCAACGCTACAGCTCTGACCTACTGCAAATGTTGGAGGTCCACAGACACCAGAACAGAAAACAGTCCCTCTTGGCTACAGTCCCTCAGGTCAACATCACACTACGTACATTTTTATTTTCTAGCGCCACAATGGATACGTCACTTCACAATAATTTGGTTTTAAGAACCTCCATGCGTACGCTACATCAGATGAAAATGGCCAGTCAAATAACACAAGGTTCTAGATATAGGTTCTATATGGACTCAAATCTGTCAAAGTCCTCTATTTAAGCCTGGACCAACGGACACAGCCTTTGCTATTTGGAAAAATAAAGGAATTATAACTCTGGCTGATTTATGTATTGATGGTAATGTGGGGGTGGGGCATAAAGTAACAGTGGGCTGTTGTGTTTGTGCAGTGGGGGCGGGGCATAAGGTGGGCTGGGCCTTCGGTCTGGGTCTGGAGAGACTGGCCATGGTTCTGTTCCACATCCCCGACATCCGACTCTTCTGGAGCCAAGACCAACGTTTCCTTCGACAGTTTAGAGTCCAGGACGTCCAGCAACACATCTGCTACCAGGTAACTAACTAACTAACTAACTAATTAAATAACTAACTAGATCAGTGGTAGAGTTCAGAGCTCAGTGAAGCAGCACCAGTCGGTGCTAACGCTAACGCTAATACATTAAACTAGGTCAGTGGTAGAGTTCAGACCTCAGTGAAGCAGCACCAGTCAGTGCTAACGCTAACGCTAACACATTAAACTAGATCAGTGGTAGAGTTCAGAGCTCAGTGAAGCAGCACCAGTCAGTGCTAATGCTAATGCTAACACATTAAACTAGATCAGTGGTAGAGTTCAGACCTCAGTGAAGCAGCACCAGTCGGTGCTAACGCTAACGCTAACACATTAAACTAGATCAGTGGTAGAGTTCAGACCTCAGTGAAGCAGCACCACTCTGTGCTAATGCTAACGCTAACACATTAAACTAGATCAGTGGTAGAGTTCAGACCTCAGTGAAGCAGCACCAGTCTGTGCTAACGCTAACACATTAAACTAGATCAGTGGTAGAGTTCAGACCTCAGTGAAGCAGCACCAGTCTGTGCTAACGCTAACGCTAACACATTAAAATAGATCAGTGGTAGAGTTCAGACCTCAGTGAAGCAGCACCAGTCTGTGCTAACGCTAATGCTAACACATTAAATCTGCCAAGGTTTGGATCTGGATGTTCCTACCTTATTTATAAACTAGTGTTCTGTGTTCATTAACCATTTATTTTATGGCTCATTAACAATCCCTTAGAGGGTTTAAAAACATTCCCAGAAATCCTGGGTCCTGTTTTTCACATATGTCCATTTCAATATTCGACCACATATGACGTCACTCTGACGTTATGTGACGTCTTTATGTGACGTCACTAGTACACAGTAGTAAACAGTGGTACACACTGATACTCACTAATTCACACAGTTTTAATAAAATTTTCCGCATTAAATAATAATAATAATAATAATAATAATAATAGGATTAAACCAGTTCCAGTCTCACTATTTATGTGTGTGTGTGTGTATCATGCTATAACTCAATGAATACTGTAGATATCACCATGAAATTACATGGACATATACATAACTAATGCACATCAGATGCAATGATCTGCATCCTAATAAGCCCCGCCCACATCCACAAATTGCATTATATTAAACCCCTCCCACATACACAAACAACATACTAAACTCCTCCCACATTCTACTACAATGTCCTAATAATATTGTATATTTTATGTATTTTGTGTTGCGTTCACAGCCTCTCAGTAAATACCCGCCCCTCCACAACGACATCTCCTTCTGGCTGCCGAACGACGGATTCACAGAGAATGACTTCTACGAGCTGGTGCGTTCCATCGGAGGCGACCTGGTGGAGAAGGTGTCACTCGTGGACCACTTTATGCATCCAAAGTAAGAAAAACAACCTGTTAAATGTCTGTGGCTCAGTTGGTAGAGCGGGATGGTCCCATGATCGAAGGGTTGGCGGTTTGCATCCCGGCTCTGGCTGCCCACATGTCGAAGTTTCCTTGGGCAAGACACTGAACCCTAAGTTGCTCCCAGTACGGTTAAGGGTGAGGGGTCAGGCAGCGCCGGTGTATCGGCAGCAGCCGTCTACTGGTGTATGAGTGTGTGTTTGTATGTGAATGGGTGAATGAGAGCAATTGTCAAGTGCTTTGGCACCAAATGGTGAATAAAATGAACTGTATAAGTACCGTCCATTTAACATTTACCTTCAGCCCATTTCCAATCTGATTATTCGATCGGACTGAACTGCAAAGACGTAGCGTCAGTGTGGATTGGAATAAACTGAAGTAATTTCTACCTACTTACCTACCTACTTACCTACCTTCCTACCTACCTATCTACCTACCTTCCTACCATTCTACCAACCTACCTACCAAATTACCTACTAACCTACCTACCTTCCTACCATTCTACCTACCTTCCTACCATTCTACCAACCTACCTACCAAATTACCTACTAACCTACCTACCTTCCTACCATTCTACCTACCTTCCTACCATTCTACCAACCTACCTACCTTCCTACCTACCTACCTACCTTCCTACCTACCTACCTACCTACCTTCCTTCCTCCCTACCTACCTACCTACCGACCTACCTACCTTCCTACCTTCCTACCTTCCTTCCTATCTACCTACCTTCCTACTTACTTACATACCTTCCTACCTACTTATCTACCTTCCTACCTTCCTACCTACTTACCATCCTACCTTCCTTCTTACCTAGCGACTAACCAACCTACCTACCAATCTACCATCCTACCTACCTTCCTACCTTCCTTCCTTCTTACCTACTGACTAACCTACCTACCTACCTTCCTACCTTCCTACCTACTTACCTACCTACCTTTCTACCTACCATCCTTCCTACCTTCCTTCCTTCTTACCTACTGACTAACCTACCTACCTACCTTCCTACCTACCTACCTTCCTACCTACTTACCTACCTTCCTACCTACCATCCTACCTGCCAACCTACCTTCCTACCTACTTACCTACCTTCCTACTTACCTTCTTACCTACCTACCAACCTACCATCCTACCGACCTACCTATCTAACTGCCTACTCAGGAAAAATACCAAAAAATACAAAACATGTTCAAATCCAGTGAAATTCTTCCTTGTCGTCGTCATCATTACTGTCTCACTAATAATCATCATTGTCGTGATCTTCATCATCTTCCCCATTATCTTCATCATCATTTTTGTCATCATTGTTGTTATCACCTTTGTCGTCATCATCGTCATCCTCAGTATCATCATCTTCTCCTCCTCTCTCTCCACGTCATTTTACCTTTTCTTCCTGCTCCTGCTCTTCCTCCTCTTTCTCCTCTTCTTTGTCCTGCTCTTCCTCCTATTCCTCTCTCCTCTTTCTCTTCCTCCTCCTCTTCCTCCTCTTCCTGTTCTTCCTCCCCCTCCTCTCCCTCCTCTCCTTCCTCTTCCTCGACAGGTTTCATTCTATAAATCCATGCTGCAGAATGCCTGCATTGCACCTCACCCCCCCCCCCCCCCCCCCCCCCCCCCCCCCACACACACACACACACACACACCCTGTCATTTCTTCTGTTGATGTTTCTGTCTCTGTTTCCAAACCCAAGCTTTAGCTCTTGATGATGATGATGATGATAATAAGGAGGAGGAGGAGGAGGAGACAACAGGAGGTGCAGCGCCGGCTCTAATTACCCTGATCCCTCTGTAAATTTGTGACGCATAAAGTACCTGCAGTGGAACCTTTTCCTGCCAAACCTTCGCCTCTGTCATCCTCCTCTTCCTCCTCAGAATCACACACATTTGTCGCTTTGGCTCAGTCATTGATCATGAACACTCTGAATAAACCCAGGGTTTCCCACCGATCGTTTAAAGGATATTAGTAATATCCAAAATTGCGCCATGACCTTTGACCTTGAGTTACCATGAAAGGTCAGATGTCCATTAAGAGCTATGATCATTTTTTTCTGTTCTGATGTGTAGTCCTGTTGTTTGTGTGGTTGTTTACGTCCAGGTAAATATTTGTTTTAATTAAATTAATTAAATTGACAAAGAAAGTTTTGTTATTTGCATGAACTTTATGATGTGGAGTTACCGCGGACAACCTGCACAAACAAACAGATTATAAGTTAGTCACAGATGGATCATTTTAGGATTTACAAACTACCTGGGCCTCCCTCAGCACCTCCTCCTCCTCAGTGGTGACAGATGTCATTACTCAGCACCTCCTCCTCCTCAGCGGTGACAGATGTCATTATTCAGCACCTCCTCCACCTCAGCGGTGACAGATGTAATTTTTCAGCACCTCCTCAGCGGTGACAGATGTCATTACTCAGCACCTCCTCAGCGGTGACAGATGTCATTACTCAGCACCTCCTCCTCCTCTCTCCTCCTCAGTGGTGACAGATGTCATTACTCAGCACCTCCTCAGCGGTGACACATGTCATTACTTAGCACCTCCTCAGCGGTGACAGATTTCATTACTCAGCACCTCCTCAGCGGTGACAGATGTCATTACTCAGCACCTCCTCCACCTCAGCGGTGACAGATGTCATTTTTCAGCACCTCCTCAGCGGTAACAGATGTCATTACTCAGCACCTCCTCAGCGGTGACAAATGTCATTACTCAGCACCTCCTCAGCGGTGACAGATGTCATTACTCAGCACCTCCTCAGCGGTGACAGATGTCATTACTCAGCACCTCCTCAGCGGTGACAGATGTCATTACTCAGCACCTCCTCAGCGGTGACAGATGTCATTACTCAGCACCTCCTCAGCGTTGACAGAAGTCATTACTCAGCACGTCCTCAGTGTTGACAGATGTCATTATTCAGCACCTCCTCAGCGGTGACAGATGTCATTACTTAGCACCTCCTCAGCGGTGACAGATGTCATTACTCAGCACCTCCTCAGCGGTGACAGATGTCATTACTCAGCACCTCCTCCTCTATCCTCCTCAGCGGTGACAGATGTCATTACTCAGCACCTCCTCAGCGGTGACAGATGTCATTACATAGCACCTTCTCAGCAGTGACAGATGTCATTACTCAGCACCTCCTCAGCGGTGACAGATGTCATTACTCAGCACCTCCTCAGTGGTGACAGATGTCATTACTTAGCACCTCCTCAGCGGTGACAGATGTCATTACTCAGCACCTCCTCAGCGGTCACAGATGTCATTACTCAGCACCTCCTCCTCCTCTCTCCTCCTCAGCGGTCACAGATGTCATTACTCAGCACCTCCTCAGTGGTGACAGATGTCATTACTCAGCACCTCCTCAGCAGTGACAGATGTCATTACTCAGCACCTCCTCCTCCTCTCTCCTCCTCAGTGGTGACAGATGTCATTACTCAGCACCTCCTCAGCGGTGACAGATGTCATTACTTAGCACCTCCTCAGCGGTGACAGATGTCATTACTTAGCACCTCCTCAGCGGTGACAGATGTCATTACTTAGCACCTCCTCAGTGGTGACAGATGTCATTACTCAGCACCTCCTCAGCAGTGACAGATGTCATTACTTAGCACCTCCTCAGCGGTCACAGATGTCATTACTCAGCACCTCCTCCTCCTCTCTCCTCCTCAGTGGTGACAGATGTCATTACTCAGCACCTCCTCAGCGGTGACAGATGTCATTACTCAGTACCTCCTCAGCGGTGACAGATGTCATTACTCAGCACCTCCTCAGCGGTGACAGATGTCATTATTCAGCACCTCCTCACGCTTTCATGAGGTGGTTTTTCAGACGTTTCCATTTTGTAATATATCACAAAAGAGCAATGGAAACATTTTGTGCGTGTATGTGTGTGTGTGCGTGTTTGTGCGTGTGTGTGCCTATGTGTATGTTTAAGCATGTGTGTGTTTGTGTGTGCACATGTGTGTGTGTTTTTGTGTGTGTGTGCGTGCGTGTTTGTGTGCGTATGTATGTGTGTGTTTGTGTGTGCGCATGTGTGTGTGTGCGTGTGTTTTTGTGTGTGTGTGTGTGTGCGCCCGTGTGTGTGTGTGCATGTGTGTGCGTGCGCATGTGTGTGTGTGCATGTGTGTGCATGTTTGTGTGCGTGTGTGTGTGTTTGTGTGTGTTTGTGTGTGTGTGTGCATGTTTGTGTGCGTGTGTGTGTGTGCATGTTTGTGTGCGTGTGTGTGTTTGTGTGTGTGTGTGCATGTTTGTGTGTGTGTGTTTGTGCAAGTGTTTTATTTTCTTGGTGACTGACTAATGACTCGGTGGTCGGTTGTTAGGAATTTCGCCATCCCTAATTTTTTGGGACACATACAGCCAGATTTGGGATTCAGGACAACAGCTTAGAATTGGGGACTGTCCTGAACGCTCAGGACATCTGGTCCCACTACATCGGACCTTTCGTTAAGGTACATTGGGACCCTTGGACAGGCTGTGTTGGACCCCCGGGCCACATATTTGAGCCCCCTGCCATGGAGCATGTGCAGCAGGTGGACAGAGGTTTCCATCATCAGACAGGAAGTGGGGTGGGGGTTTTCAGAGCGCTGTTGGTCGTCCAGGTTATGAGCGCAGAGTCCAAACAGACCATAATGTGCATTAGGGCTGTAAATGGATCTAAAAGCCTCTAAAACTGCCGGAAACTGCAGCCTGGTGAATATATTTTCTCTTCCAAAGTAGTGGGAAAGTTAATGGAATGAGGGCGGGATGGAAAACAAAGTCTCTCCTCTCTTTCTCTCTTTCTCTCTTTCTCTCTTTTCTCTCTCTCTCTCTCTCTCTCTCTCTCTCTCTCTCTCTCCTCTCTCCCTTTCCTCTCTCTCTCTTCCTCTCTCTCCCTCTCTCAGTTTTTCTCTCTCACTCTCTCTCTCTCTCTCTCCTCACCTCACCTCCATTGGTTGTGGTTGTCTCTCGCCCGTTCTCTGCTGCTCCATAAACATCTCATGTAGCAGCAAATCAAAGTTGATGTCTCGCTATGATTCCCCACAAATCTGCATTTATTGGTCGCTAACGCTGTCAGCCACAACTCAGCCAGCGCTAATTTGATAAGCTGACAGAGCTGTCAATCATCCTGACAGCACCCTCCTCCCTCACGGCTCCCCCGGGAGGAGGAGGTGTTTGTGTGTCTGGATGATGCAGGAAGAACATGTGAACGGGGTGGACAGAGCTGACAGAACAACAACTTCAACCCTGTAACACAGACTCATCCACATAACGGTGTTTTTTTTAGTTTTGTGTTTGAATGTTACAGGGTTGAAGATTTTAGTTAAAATACAGACTTCCATCCATCAGTTGAAGGAAATGTAAGCGTGTGTTTGTCTCTTGTCGGATCGCTGGAGTTGTGGTGAAAGGAAGAAATTTCTGCTGTTCACTTCCTATGTGGAATCTGTTTGTCAGTGTTTGTGGACTTTTTATGTGTGTACTGTGAAAAATAAGTGAGTTAGAACAATTTAAAAAACACTGAACTCAACATGAGACAGAAATGATTTTTCCAATAGAAGTCTATTGACAGAAATCCCTGACATCATCCCAAACAGGTTCCTGTCATTTCACTTTAAAAAGAGCTAGATCTTCAAACCCTGGTTTGTTTGAATTCTCAGAACCATGGCAACATTTGTGGAAAAGATTGTTTGTCTACTATTTATGGTTTTGCCGTGAGGACGAGTTATTGAGACATTTTTCAGCTTAATTTTTTCTTCTCTCGTGCTCTAGCGATGACATCACCCACTGATAAAAAGTCAGATTTTGGTCTTTTCAGGGTGGATTTACTGAGTTCTCTATCGACAACCGTAAATCACACCCTCATGACAATCACATCCTAAAGACACCACAAAAATGACTGCGTTTGAAAGTTTAAATGAAGTCTGTGCCACAAAGTATGAAGAAGCAGGAGTGTTGGAAAAAAAAGGACATTTTTATGTCAGTTCTAATTATAATAAATACTGAAAACGAAGCTCACTGAAACCGCTCCTTGTTTTATAAAAACCAGCATAGAGGAGTTAACTGAGGAGTAAAATACTGACTACGGCCCTGGAGATTCTGTACGAGAGGAGGACGGTGATTTCCCCTGATTTACTGACTACGGTAAGGATAACATTAGCATAGGTTAACATTGGATAAGCTAGCAGTTACAACGAAGCTGTGGTTTTATACATCCCAGGATGCTTCTCCTTCAGTCATTTTGCAATGACTGGAACTTTCAGCCAGGAGTTCGTGTCATCAGATGGTTACCAACAATCACAGAGTGTTTCAACCCTTAACCATAACACTCTCCTGTTGGCGGGTCAGCAGTGGTGGCCAGCCACTACTCACTCCCTCCTGGCATCCAGTTCAACTCCTCTCTCCTGCTCCATATCCAGCAAGAAGCCCTCTCCGCCGCCTCTCCAAGTCTTCGCACCGCCTTCTTTCTTTCATTTCCTGTCATTCCCATAGCGGTCAACAACTTCCAGACTGACTGGGCCGGGAAGCCCCTGCACCCAACCTCAACTGGGTACAGCCATGTCTGCCAGCCTTTGTCTCTGCAGTCCTGCACTAGATCTTTATACCGTCCTGTTTTCCTCTCAAAGGCTTCCTCACACCCCTCTTCCCATGGCACAGTGAGCTCCACGAGGATGATCTTTTTTCCTTCAGTGGAAAACATAACTGCATCCGGTCTTAGGGTGGTGTGGACGACCTCTGGGAACTGGAGCCTTCTCTTCAGGTCCACCCTAAGCTCCCATGCTTTAGCTGACTGCAATAGGTTTGCTCTGGTCTTGCAGGGTCCTGGTTGTTTTTCTCCTTCCTTGACAAACGTGATTATGGATGGCGGCTTGTACTTTTGTTGACGTTTCCTAGTCCTTTCCTGCTCTAAAATGTCAGCAAGCACAGAGAGTACTTTGTCATGGCGCCATCTGTATCTTCCCTGGGCCAGAGCCACCCTGCATCCTGACAGGATGTGCGTCATGGTCCCTCTCTGGCCGCAGAGCTTGCACGCGGGGTCATCTCTCATTCCCCACTTGTGTAGGTTCACAGGTGTTGGGAGGGTGTCGTAGACGGCCCTGAGAAGGAAGGAGATTCGGAAAGGCTCAAGCCGCCAGAGGTCAGACCATGTGATCTTCCTCTTGGGGAGGTCCCACCTTGTCCAGGCCCCTTGGGATGCTAGCTCCACAGCCTTTGCCCTTCTCCTTTCCTCTTCTAGGTCCCTTACCTCTGCTTGTACCATGGCTCTTCTCTCCAGTGAGTTTGCTTTCCCCCATCTTTGGGAATGGGTCATTCCTAACCCTTGTCGGCCAGCGCAGGGTGTGCCAATGATGTCCTTGAGCTTTAGGTTCCCTTCAGCTTGGGCCAAGGATGCTGCGGCCTCCCACTTGCGTCCTGACCTGGTCTGGATTCCTGCTTCACTGACCTTATTATCTTTTGAGTATTTGAATGTCATGGCTACCCTGCACTTTGCAACTTGATACTCCTCAACAATGGATGATAGGGGAAGTTGTAGCTGGCCAGATCTAATGTACAGGCCAACGGATGTGAAGCTTGGGGGGATTCCCAACCATCTTCTAAGGTGGGTGTTGATCTTCCGCTCCACTCCTTCCACTGTTGTTAACGGGATCTCATACACCGTCATTAGCCACATCAGTCTTGGGAGCAGGCCGTGTTGATAGAGCCATGCCTTAAACTTACCTGGGAGTCCAGATTTCTCGATTTTCTTCAACCAGTCTGTGGCTTGCCTCTCAGTGTTGCGGGTGTTGTTGTGATCCCTAAGTGATTCATCGTACCACTTTCCCAGGTACTTGATGGGATTGTGTTTAATAGACGGGATGATCTCACCTTGTATGAGCAGATGATGCTTGTCAGTGATGGTGCCCTTTTTGATAACCATGCTCCTTGACTTGATTGCCTTGAAGGTCATCCTAGCCCATGTAGCCACCTCATCAAGCTTTGCCAGGACCCACCTGGTCTGCACATGGGACCCAGTTGTTATCGTTAGGTCATCCATGTAACCCCTGATCGCTGGTTGTCGGATTCCCGAGTCCATCAGTGGCCCTCTGGTTTCCTTTTCTCCTGCTCTGATGATGAGATTCATGCCCATGACGAACAGGATGGGGGAGACTGTACATCCTGTGTCAATACCTCTCTGGGGTTGCTGCCACTGGGTAATGTAGTCCTGGGTTTTGAAGCGAAGCTTCAATCCTTTTAGGTATCCATTGACCAATCCCTTGATTTTGTCTGGGATATGGTAGTGGTTCAAAGCTATCCTAATTAGATCATGCGGAATGGATCCATACGCATTTGCCAAGTCCAGCCAAACAACTGTCAAGTCGCGTTTTTTCGTCCTGGCCTCATGTATCATCTGACTTAGGATTCCCGTGTGCTCCAGACACCCTGCGAATCCAGGGATCCCTCCCTTTTGGACAGAGGTGTTAACATATCCATTCTCGATAATGTATGAGGACATCTTCTTGGCCAGTACTGAGAAGAAGATTTTACATTCGACGCTGAGCAGGGAGATGGTACCAAACTGACTTACGCTCAC
Organism: Siphamia tubifer; assembly: GCA_020466265.1. NCBI lineage: Eukaryota > Metazoa > Chordata > Actinopteri > Kurtiformes > Apogonidae > Siphamia > Siphamia tubifer. The sequence continues at coordinate 4,111,299 of CM035802.1, read as the reverse complement.
GGATGCCTCCTCTTTTGGGACAAAGCAACCTTCTGCCTTCTGCCAACTTGTTGGAACTGTGCCTGACTACGGTAAGGATAACATTAGCATAGGTTAACATTGGATAAGCTAGCAGTTACAAGGAAGCTAATATTTACTTTAAAAGTGGCCGAACTACCTGTGGAGTGATATGGTACAGTGAATCTGAAGTGAATAAACCTGTTGCCATGGGCAGCGGGTGTTAACGGAGCAGCAGGCGGTTATCAAAAAAAATCCGCCCGCTGACGTCATTCAAAGTGAATGGGACGTTCGAGAAGGACGTAGAATAAGCTGTAATAACCATAGAATAAGCAGGATAATGTATTGCCCACGCATTGGGGTGGGGTGCTGTTCGGCCCTGTCGGGGAATATTTTTCTGATAGTTAATGCGTAGTTTACATTATCCCTTGCAAATGGAACTTGGGGGGGGTTACGGTGGTGACGTGGGGGGTCTGCCTTGGCGGAGGTTAGTGATGTTTCCTGTGTTCCCATCACTGGGCTCCAATTGACGCTCGTTAAAACACGTCATCTGACCATGTGACTGGACCGTAGTAAAATTCATGGGTGGGCGGAGCCAAACGGCATCTGCACCGCCCACTTAATGTTCAGCGGCAGCGTGTGTCTGTGTGGAACAGAAACCAATCATACATTATTCAACCTGGTCTGAGCAGAGCTCCAGAAAACACCTCCCCCCGTCTCCTCCCTCCTCCTCCCCCCTCTCTCATCCTCTCAGGTATTTAATGGCCGTCATCCACTTCCTCCTGGCATGTCGTCGCTCTCTCCTCCTTTATCTTCCAAGAGAGAGAGAGTTTTCTCTCCTTTAAATCATTCATAGAGCTGCAGCCTGCGCCTCCTGCTGAGGAGGCGCACGGGAAGACGAGGAGAAGGGTAGGGGAAGGAAGAGGGAGGAAGAGGGAGGAGAGGGTAGGAGGAGGAGGAGGAAGAAGAGGGCGGAGGGGGAGGGGGTAGGAGGAGGAGGAAAAAGAGGAGGGGGGTGGAGGGGGGAGGAGGAGGAGACAGGTGGAGGAAATGATGAAACTGCAGAAGAAGAACAGGACTAAAGGGGTGGGCGGAGTCAGCTAAGTGGGCGGGGTTTGAGGTCGAGATGTTTGTTTACTGATGAAGATGTGGTAACCATGACGATTTCTGTCAAAGTTTGACCCAAAACTTCACCTGGAAACGATGAAGGAAACGATTCTGTTTGTTTCCTTCACTGACTTCTCATTTCTTTGTTTCTTCGTCTAAATATAATCATGTTTCAATTTATCTGGATTTTCTGTAAATGTCTGCTCCTCTTATTTTCTTTGTTTTATTTTCCTTTTCCATCGTACCTTTCCTTCTTTAGTGTGTGTGTGTGTCTGTGTGTGTGTGTGTGTGTGTGACTCTCTGTGAGTGTGTGTCTGTGAGTGTGTGTGTGAGTGTGTGTCTGTGTTTGTGTGTGTCTGTGAGTGTGTGTCTGTGAGTGTCTGTGAGTGTGTTTGTATGTCTGTGTGTGTCTGTGCGTGTGTGTGTGCTTTTCCTGCTGTAACCTCTATGCTCAATTACACCCAGATTACCCACAATCCCCTGGGGCTCAGCTACACTCATATAAATCTGCTGTGTTGTTGATACACCTGCTCTGGAATGAAACATGACCACACACACACACGAACGCACGCACGCACGCACGCACGCACACACACACACACACACACACACACACACATACACACATACACATACAGACACACACGCACACACACACATGCACGCGCACACAGACACGCACGCACGCACACATACACACACACACACATACAGACACACGCGCACACACACAGACACGCACACACACACACACACATACACAGACACGCACACACACACGCACACACACACACACAGACACACACACACACAGACACACACACACACACAGACACGCACACACACACACACACAGACACACACATACATACACACAGACACACACACACACAGACACACACACACACACACAGACATGCACGCACACACACACACACACAGACACGCACACACAGACACACACACACATACACACACTCAGACACGCACACACACATACACACACACACACACACACACAGAGGTAACGCCACAGAAAAACACCTGAGGAACAACATCAGGTTCAGATGGAAACGACTGATCAATAATCAATAAGAAGAAAAATCACTTTTATGTGGAAAGAGATTTTCCTTCTATCCTTCATGTTTCCTTTTCTGTTTCTGCCCCCCCCCCCCCCCCTTTGCTGTTCACATTGAAGTAAGGAGGTGCTGTGTGTGTACGACACCACGGTAAAGGAAAGCATCTGTTAAAGACTATTTATGCTCAGAAGATAAGTCATCTGCCAAGTGTCGCAGATATATCACAAAGACCCGAACACAGGCCTCTGATTGGTCCATTCTACATCACACTTCCGCTTTCATACTTTCAGCGTCATTGTCTTTGCTCTGGTACCAATAGTGCAGTCCAGTTTCCATCATGGTCGACCCACCTTCTTCTCTTCCTCTATAACTGTGTGACTTCCTGACGCCTCCTCTTGTGTTACAGAACCAGCGGCAGAATCACACAGTTGGACGGTCTTTGCACTAACTTGGGACGGGCACTAGGGACATAGTTTCAACAGGAGGTGGTTTTTTATCAGAGGCAGTCAAAGTACTCACATTCTGTACTTAAGTAGAAGTACAGCTACTTATGTGGAAAAAAATACTCAGGTGAAAGTAGAAGTACTGATTCAATTCCTTTACTTAAGTAAAAGTAAAAAAACTGGACCAGAACTGGGCTCGCAGGACCACTCTTGGGGTAAGTCACTGTGGGTGCGCCAGACACTGATGACATACACATCTGAAAATACTCAACTGTCCCTTTAAGGGTCACCTGGACTGGTTTATCAGTAGCAAGTCCGAGTCCTCAGAGTCCACACTGGAGTCAGACCCTCCTCTGTCAGATGGTGACACAACAGATTCTTCTTGATAATTGTCAAACTTTACTTGAGTTTTGTCCTCAGATTGTCTGAGGAATCGCTGTATGTTCTTCTGATGTTCCTTCGTACTTTGTTGACTTTAAAATTTGTTGGACTTTGTTGCTTGTATTAGTAACTGCTAAGGAATGTTGGCACTCTAAAATGCTACACCACTTCCATACTTCACTTCCTCTATTATTCACTCCAGAAAAAGACAAAAGGTTGAAATTACAAATACAGACATGTTCATTCACACAGGACTTGAATTATCACTGGACATTATCACTTTGAAAGCAAATATTCGCTACGTTGTAACGGCTATTTTATTCAATCTGTCAGAGTAGTAGCAGGAATAACCAAGGGATAATACATGGAACACGAGTTACTATCAGAAAAATATTCCCCTTTGGGGTGGAACAATAATTGGGGTGTTGTTCGCCCCATCTGGGAATATTTTTTTTAAGGTAACTGGTGTTCCATGTATTATCCCGCTTATTCTACGGGTTATTACAGTTTATTACTGTCTCTACCCTAACAGACTAGTGTTGTGAAATAGGCGGGGCAGACAGAAGAGTTTTAGGCGGAGAAAAGAGAGAGACGGATGTACACAGTCAGGTCAGAGCAGGTGTTGTCCTGTTCTTGTAAATAAATACTGAAAACGAAGCTCACTGAAACCGCTCCTTGTTTTATAAAAACCAGCATAGAGGAGTTAACTGAGGAGTAAAATACTGACTACGGCCCTGGAGATTTTGTACGAGAGGAGGACGGTGATTCCCCTGATTTACTGACTACGGTAAGGATAACATTAGCATAGGTTAACATTGGATAAGCTAGCAGTTACAACGAAGCTAATATTTACTTTAAAAGTGGCCGAACTACCTGCGGAGTGATATGGTACAGTGAATCTGAAGTGAATAAACCCGTTGCCATGGGCTTTGTTGGACTTTGTTGCTTGTATTAGTAACTGCTAAGGAATGTTGGCACTCTAAAATGCTACACCACTTCCATACTTCACTTCCTCCATTATTCACTCCAGAAAAAGACAAAAGGTTGAAATCACAAATACAGACATGTTCATTCACACAGGACTTGAATTATCACTGGACATCTGTTTTTCACCCAAACACAGTCGGTCATTTGTGGCATTTATTACTGAGCAAATCATGGACATGACACATTCGCACGGGACTAAGAACTCAGACATAGTTCTTCTGAATTACCAGTGGTCCAAAGGTAATACTTATACTGTGCGAATAGTGTTAGATCCAGTAGATCCAGGTAGTCTGACATGTATGTAGTTTTATTGTATTAAAGGTGTACGGACACGTCAACATGTTCTGTGTTTCTTGCCGTTCAGACAAACATGACCCAGCTCGTCTTTAAAACTCCCCACTCTGGAAAGAGTCTTTAGATTTTTGCATTTTCAGACCCTGACGGTGCAGTTGCCATGGAAACAAAAAGCACTTCCGATAAGATATTTTATTGTTTTTACCGCAATCATCCTAGTGTAAATGGCCCCTGCCAGAAAAGCCCTCATTTCAAGGTTAATAAACTTGATTTGCAGCCACTCCTCCTCCGGCCCCACGGTTGTTCATCCTTCCGTCACTGCTCATCCTTCTGTCCCACAGTCACTCATCCTTCTGTCCAGCAGTCACTTGTCCTTTCCCACAGTCACTTGTCCTTCTGTCCTGCGGTCGCTTGTTCCTCTGTTTCACGGACACTGGTCCTTCTTTCCCACAGTCACTTGTCCTGTCCCATCATCATTCATCCTTCTGTCCAGCAGTCACTCATCCCTCTGTCCCGTGATCACTTGTCCTTCTGTCCCGCCGTCGCTCATCCTTCTGTCCCGCAGTCAGTCGTCCTTCTGTCCCGCTGTTACTTGTCCTTCTGTCCCATGGCCACTCATCCTTCTGTCCCACAGTCGCTCATCCTTCTGTCCCGCAGTCACTCGTCCTTCTGTCCCACGGCTGAAATGCGCCGTCAGCAGGTCCACCTCGGTCACTGGAGGCGAAGGAGGAAAATGTCATTTGAGGAACAACAGCCAAATGCATTCTGGGTAAAAGTGGCTTTAATATTTTGAAACCACTTGACATTAACAGTGTGTGATTGGCTGTTTTCGTTCTGGTTGTGAATAATTCAGAACGCCGTTGAGCTGGCTTGACCTTTAAGAGGACGAGGTCTGGAGTCACTGCTTCTACTGGACTATGTTTCCCAGAAGGCTACACTGCTCCGCTGATGGTCACATATGAAGTCAGCTGGACTGGAACCAAATTAAACTGGCCTGTGGTCAAATATGAGGTCCGTGGTCCAATTTGAGGTCCATGCTCCAGTATGAGGTCCGTGGTCCAATTTGAGGTCCGTGGTCCAGTATGAGGTCTGTGATCCAATATGAGGTTGTTGGTCCAATATGAGGTCCGTGGTCCAGTATGAGGTCTGTGATCCAATATGAGGTTGTTGGTCCAATATGAGGTCTGTGGTCCAATATGAGGTCCATGCTCCAGTATGAGGTCCGTGGTCCAATTTGAGGTCCGTGGTCCAGTATGAGGTCTGTGATCCAATATGAGGTTGTTGGTCCAATATGAGGTCCTTGGTCCAGTATGAGGTCCGTGGTCCAGTATGAGGTCCGTGGTCCAGTATGAGGTCTGTGATCCAATATGAGGTTGTTGGTCCAATATGAGGTCTGTGGTCTTTACTGGAAGGACCCACTGAGGGGAACGGGTAAGACCTTTAGACTTTATCCCAACAAGGAAACTGGTTTTCACAGACTCGGACATTAGACATTTAACAGAAGAGGACACACAAAAAAACAGTGATCAAAATCAACTTGGATCTGAGACATTTCACTCCTCCTCCTCTTCCTCCTCTAACCTTGGCGTTACATAAGTCCATTTTCCCACCGCTGTCACCTCCTTTTTCCTGGAGGAGGCACTGATTCCCATCCAGACAATGTCCAGAGGAGGTGATATGTCTGCTCCTCTTAGTGTCTGTGCTTGGACAGCCCCTAAGTGGGCTGGACCGAGGAAGAGGAGGAGGTGGTGGAGGAGGAGGAGGAGGAGGAGGAGGAAGAGGAAGAAAAGAAGCAGAAGAATAAATGTTAAATGTCCTGTTATCAATTATTCATGTTCACAGGTTGTGAGTCTAACCCTAACGGTTCTTCTTCCTCCTTCTCCTCCTCTTCCTCTATGTTTCCCTCCTCTTACTCCTCTTCCTCTTCATTAACCCTCTGATCAGATCAGATTTCTTCAGTTTCCGCATTAGTATTGATCGTGTAAATGATATCATCTTATAATTAATTTTGTTAAGAACCAGGATGAAGTTTCTGGAAAATGAAAGAAGCTGCAGAAATAAAACAGACAGATGAAGGTGATGGATGAATTAAATAATAGAAGACAGACTTCCATCCATCAGTTGAAGTAAATGTAACCGTGTGTTTGTCTCTTGTCGCTGGAGTTGTGGTGAAAGGAAGAAATATTTGTTTTCACTTCATATGTGGAATCTGTTTGTTACTGTTTGTGGACAGAGTCACTTCTGTTAAAGCTCCTCCCATTTTCTGTGAGTAAAGGACTTTCCCCGTTGCCATGGAAACCAGCCTGTAGTTCCACACACAGACACACAGAGCTGACTGGAGTAAAGTCTGTCTGAATGTTAAACCATGCCTCTGAACTCCTGCAATTCTTGGGAAAGCTCTGAATAATTGGTGAAAACAAAGTTGATCATTAGTGACAGGAGGTTCAGAGGAACAAGTAGATATATTTATTTTTCCTGTACTGTGAAAAATAAGTGAGATACAGCAGTTTTAAAACCACTGAACTCACCAAAATGAAGCAGATCTGTTAGTCTGTCAGTCATGTTAAAGCCCCGCCCACAGTGTTTGTCAATCATGTTAAAGCTCCTCCCACAGTCTTAATTGTCTGCAGGTGTTTCATAGTGCCAGGAGCACTGTTGCCATGGTGATGAGCAGTGGCGGGAACTTCAAAGGGCAGACGTATAGACACCTCCACACAGTAGCTGTGTTTCCATTACAGTTTTTAACGAAATATCAATATTCCTAAAATTTCGACAAAGTGTATTTCCGCTTTGAATGTCTTTCCATTGACGGTCCATTGACGGTTGTTCTAGGCAGGAGTGTCGTAACTCTGGTCAAATATCATCCCACCAGTTTTCACTACTGTCACCTTCAGAGCTTCAGATTGACCATCACTCTGATAGTGTTACAGTGAATGAATGGGTTAATTCTCTGGTCAGTAAAAGTCTGTGGTGAACTCTTTAAAGACACTAACATGTCAAATAAAGCAGCTGGTTAACATTATAGGGGTCTGAACATGTGGTCCCCACATTGTCAGGTAAAGATATTAAGTATAAATATGTTCAACACTTAACAACAAATAATAAATGTAGTGTTTACACTTTACAGAACAGAGAATATATTTATCTATAAAAAAACAACTTAAATTTGTAAAAACTAACAGATAATAAAGTAAACCTTCACTGTGTCGACTGTAGGAATCATCCTGATCATCACTCTAAGTTCTGTCGTCCCAGCAGCCAATGGTTGTTATGGTTACAGCGACTGTCACGGCCATTTTCACTCTGAGAGAAGTGATCATATGACCATGGACGTCACAATGTGTGGCATATAATTGCGGAAAAAGTATTTGCATTACGTCTGGAAACATCTGAAAAACCACCTCATGAAAGTGTGTGTTTTTTTGGAAATGCAGATGTTTCCATTACCAGTTTTTATAGATATTTACATTTTGCGAATTTCCAAAAGGTAATGGAAACGGAGCTTGTGTTACAAGTAAAAATATTTGTAAACATACTACCGTACCTTTTGGGATTTATGTGTGTACTGTGAAAAATAAGTGAGGTAGAACAATTTGAAAAACACTGAACTCAACATGAGACAGAAATGATTTTTCCAATAGAAGTCTATTGACAGAAATCCCTGACATCATCCCAAACAGGTTCCTGTCATTTCACTTTAAAAAGAGCTAGATCTTCAAACCCTGGTTTGTTTGAATTCTCACAACCATGGCAACATTTGTGGAAAAGATTGTTTGTCTACTATTTATGGTTTTGCCGTGAGGACGAGTTATTGAGACATTTTTCAGCTTAATTTTTTCTTCTCTCGTGCTCTAGCGATGACATCACCCACTGATAAAAAGTCAGATTTTGGTCTTTTCAGGGTGGATTTACTGAGTTCTCTATCGACAACCGTAAATCACACCCTCATGACAATCACATCCTAAAGACACCACAAAAATGACTGTGTTTGAAAGTTTAAATGAAGTCTGTGCCACAAAGTATGGAGAAGCAGGAGTGTTGGAAATGAAAGCAATTTTTTGTCAGTCCCATTAAGAATGAATGTGGTTTTATTTGGTATAATAATGCGAAATCTGTACGACATATGGGAATTATGAGACCACATGTGTAATCTCTGGGCTAATCTGATACATTTTTCCTATTGACTGCAAAATGCTACGATGTATCGTTTGGGAGTTACAGCCACGTAAACATGGTCCAATTCATTTTGGATGGATATTATTGACAGATTTTTCACATTTTATACGAAATTTGTGAATCAGGATGTCAATCCCACATCTTTTGAGACAAGTGCACACATTTTAGTGTCAACATTTTTGGTATATTTACAGCAGTGCAGACTACATTTTTGCAAAGTTTTTTGTATAAAGCCTAATCTATACCTCCGTAACCAGACAAAATTCATTTTTCTGTTCCTGACTTAGACTTCAACTTAGACTTAGACTTAGACTTCCTTTATTGTCATTGCACAAGAATACACACAACAGTGGGATTTTTGGCAACGAGACGTCGTTGCTTGGCTTCCGGAGCACACATACTAAATAAATAAGAAACAAACATCTAAGGAACAGAGTAAACAGAATGAATAGTGCAATAAACAGAGTAATTAGTGCAAATAAAAAAATTTTAGCAGTTGGGGGTGGGGGTTGTTTCACAACCAGGAGGTAGATTTCTGTCCATTTTATGGATAAGTGCACAGAGAGTATATTGTCCATGAGGTAGATGAATGTGTGTGTGGGGGGGGGGGTTGTTATTTGGCATTTATCAGTATGATGGCCAGGGGGAAGTAACTATTCCCGAATCGGGCCGTTCTGCAGCAGATGCTGCAGAACCTTCTCCCAGATGCCATTCGAGAGAACAGTCTGTGCTGGGGATGAGTGGGGTCGGAGAGGATCCGGTGGGCTCTGGATATGCAGCGGCTCTCTGCTATGTCCTGAATTGTGGGGAGCGGGGCCCCGATGATCTTCTCTGCCGTCCTCACCACCCTCCGCAGAGACTTCCAGTCTGAGGCCGTGCAGCTCCCGGACCAGACGGAGATGCAGCTGGTCAGCAGGGTCTCTATTGTCCCTCTGTAGAAGGTGGTTGGGGGGGGGGGGGGGGGGGGGGGCTCTTCTCAGCCATCGCAGGAAGTGCAGACGCTGCTGTGCCTTCTTTGCCAGGGAGGAAGTGTGGAGTGACCAACTGAGGTCATCTGTGATCTGCACCCCCAGGTACTTGGTTGTGCTCACGATTTGCACTGCTGTGTCATTGATGTGGAGGGGTGTGTGGCTGGGTCTGGATCTCCTGAAGTCTTCGATGATCTTCTTCGTTTTGTCGACATTCAGGACCAGGTTGTTCACCTTACACCAGTCTACAAGATGTTGCACTTCCTGTAAGCCAGTTCCTTATCGTCCTGAATGAGACCCACAACTGTTGTGTCGTCCGCATACTTCAGTGTGGTTGCTGCTGTACCTGGGGCGACAGTCGTCGGTCATCAGAGTGAATAGCAGGGGGCTCAGAACGCATCCCTGGGGGGAGCCGGTGCTCAGGGAGATGACACTGGATGTGTTCTTGCCCACTCGGACAGACTGGGTTCTGTCAGTGAGGAAGTCCAGTAACCAGTTGCAGAGGGATGTTTTGAGACCCAGGGGCTCCAACTTTCCAACCAGGTCCTGGGGGATGATTGTATTAAAAGCGCTGCTGAAGTCCAAGAACAGCATCTGTACATTGGTGTTCCTCTCCTCCAGGTGCTCCAGGCTCAGATGGAGAGCAGCGGAGATGGCATCCTCAGTGGAGCGATTTGGCTGGTATGCATATTGGTGGGGGTCAAATGATTGGGGGAGTATGGAGATGATGTGGTCTTTCACAACCCTTTCGAAGCACTTCATGATGATGGGTGTGAGTGCAACGGGGCGAAGGTCGTTAAGGCATGTGACGGCTGGTTTCTTGAGCACTGGGATTATTGTGGCTGACTTTAAACATGGGGGGACGACAGCCTGGTTCAGCGAGATGTTGAAAATGTCTGTGAGCACATGGGCCAGCTGGTCTGCACATTTCTTTATCAGCCGTCCTGGAATGTTGTCCGGACCTGCAGCTTTCCATGCATTAACCTTCCTCAGGGCTCTCCGCACTGCAGTGGTTTCGAGCCTGAGTGCCTGTTCATCGGGGTGGAGGGTGGCTTTCCTTGCTGGTCTATTGTTCAGAGCCTCAAACCTGTTCAGCTCATTTAGGAAGCCGATGTCGTCCTGACAGTGTGTGGATGTGGCTTTGTGGTCCGTGACAGTCTGGATGCCCTGCCACAGTTGTCGGGTGTTTTTGGGGTCCAGGAAGAAGCCTTGACATTGCTCCCGGTGTCATGTTGGGTGAGGTGAAAGGGAAAAATAATTTAATAACAAACAAAGCAAAAATCAGGACAAGACAGAGACAACACCAAACAGAAACCTGGGTGTAGATCAGCCAGAGTTCGTGGTGTGAAAACTGTCCAGATTATGGTGACATGAGAAATGGCAAAATGTCCGGGTTATGGAAGAGACAAAACTGAATGGTCCCGCACTGGCAACTGCAAGCTTCACTGCTTTTATAGTCACAGATGAGGAATAGCTTGCAGCTGCGCAGTGCAGGGCCAGGTGAGTATGGAGAAAATTGGGGGAAAGGTCACTAGAGCAGAGGTTATGACAGTACCCCCCCCCCCTACAGGGCGGCTCCTGACGCGCCTAAAAAACAAAAAAAAAAAACAAAGATCCCGCCCCCATTGTCCAGAGCTAAAAAAATAAAGAAGTGTGTCTCCGGGCACGGCGGCGTGGAAACCCCCTGGACAGGGTGGCGTGGAAACCCCCTGGTCGGAGTACCCTCTGGCAGAGCAGTGTGGAACTGGTGGGATCTGGCTGGTCAGGTACAACACAACGGAGCAACAGACAGGGACTGACGGACATGACTGGGCCGAAGACCACAGACTCTGGCTGAGACAGGAACAAGACGGGACAGAGACAAAGGACTGGACAGGGGTGGAAACAGGGCAAAACGAGAGAACAGAAACAGGCAGGTACAGGGAACACTAGCCGTAGACAGGGAACAGGCAACAGACCAGACAGAAACCAGACTTGAGAGACCAGACTGAAAACCACTAGGCAGAGTAGGCCAAAACCCTATGCTGACTACAAGACAAGACAAGACAAGAAAACAAGCTAAACTGAAAAGACAGAACCAGAGACAGACAAAAGGACAAAACCAGAGACAGCAAAACAGATAGAAAAGACTGAAGACTAAACAAGACAGAAAAGACTGAAGGCTAAACTAGACAGGAACTCGGAACGTTAGCCAAAAACTCGGAACGCTAGCCAAAAACTCGGTACGCTAGCCAAAAACTCGGTACGCTAGCCAAAAACTTGGTACGCGAGCCAAAAACTCGAAACGCTAGCCAGATATACAGAACACTAGCACAGAAACACATAACAGGGAAACACATAACTAGCAGGGAACAAATAACTAGCATTGAACAGGACACAGGATGGGAACTGCACACAGACAGGGACAGAAGACAAGACTGGACAGACTCTAGACTGAACTGACCGGGGGAAACTGAAACAAATAGGTCCCTTCGGCACTGGCGGAGTCCTGGTGGTTGGCGGGACCATTCTGTCATGTTGGGTGAGGTGAAAGAGGACTCCAATGCTCAGTGCTGAAGGGAAAAATAATTTAATAACAAACAAAGCAAATATCAAGACAAGACAGAGACAACACCAAACAGGAACCTGGGTGTAGATCAGCCAGAGTCTGTGGTGTGAAAACTGTCCAGGTTATGGTGACATGAGAGATGGCAAAATGTTCGGGTTATGGAAGAGACAAAACTGAATGGTCCCGCACTGGCAACTGCAAGCTTCACTGCTTTTATAGTCACAGAGGAGGAACAGCTTACAGCTGCGCAGTGCAGGACCAGGTGAGTATGGAGAGCACTGGGGCAAAGGTCACCGGAGCAGAGGTCATGACACCCGGAGCTAGTAGTTATTCCTCCGTCCGCATTATGGATGTTGCATTTGAAATCCTTCAAGAATTTAGACTTTTTATCTCTTTTTTTGTCTCATAACTTTGATGTTTTATCTCAATGAGTTTTACTTTTTATCATGTAATTTTGACATTTTGTCAATTTGTACAAAAAGTGAGGACGCGTGACAGACGTGTGGACAGTCCAGGTTTAGAGCCGTGGGTCCAGACCAAATGTGGACATATGTTCACCTACTGATGTTCAGTTAAATTTAACAGAAAACTCTTTGCTAATGTTAGCCTTTGTTTTGTTGGGGTTAAATGTTTGTGTCTTGTCAGTGGACATTGTTACGTTAGTCAACTTTAATACAAGTTACTCATTTTCTGATGTGAGTCCATGTTGTTCCTCCGCAGTGTTATGACATCATCACGACCTGTCAACTCAACTTTATTGATGGATAAGTCGAGTTGAAAAAAAATGTTAATGCCCTACAATATTCCCAGTGTGTCTTAGATTACATGCAGGGAACACAGGGAATAAGAACGAAATGAAAAAACAAATAAAAGACGACAGAAGGCGTGTGTTGGTCATGTGACCTGTGTGGTTTTTGGTTTGAAGGTTATTTTGGGAGCGTGATGAAGGTCCAGCTCAGATGAAGAAGCTTCTGGAAGACGAAGCAGAGCGTGTGTGAGCAGATGAAGCAGCTCCTGCTGGTGTTTGTTTGGCCTTTTTCTGACGAGTCTGTGGAGATTCTGCCTCTGATCTATTAATACGACTGCTGCAATTAGTCACACTGACACACCAACGCTAACACTAACGCGTGTCACATCACACTGGTTTACACCATGGGATGAAGATGAGGAGGAGGGTGGAGTTGAGGATAAGTAGGATGAAGATGAAGATGAGGATGATGTTATTAAACTAACACCAGAAGGACAGGACCAAGCCCGCCCTTCCTCTGATTGACAGTTGTGTTCTGCTATGAATGTGTATGTGTGTATATATATATATATATATATATATATATATATGTGTGTGTGTGTGTGTGTATGCGTGTGTGTGACTCATTCGTCCACACACTCACTGTGACTCAACGACCACGCAAACGGCGGGAACACATGTAGCATCACACAGGCGGTATCATGCGTCGTGCTTTTACAGCTTCACGACTCGTAACCCTATGGTTGCCATGGTTACAGTGTCCTGTGATGTTACTCCTGGACCTGATTGGTCCAGGAGTAACATCACATGACCTGTTGTGTTAAAAGTAACAAGAACATTACAAACAACACAATGATGCAAAAAACACAAACACAAAGCGGTGTTAGCGGCATTCATATATATATATATATATATATATATATATATATATATATAATTTAGTCAGTAATTGTTTATTTGAATTTTATAGTTTTTGAAAACATACTTTAATTTTTTATTTTATTTATTCAATAGTTTTTTAAAACATATGTTTTAATTTGATTAAATTGTATTTATTTATTTTAATTTTTAATTTTTTTTAATGTTTTAAATATTTGTTTAAATTGTGT
>CM035802.1:3902462-4092462 GCA_020466265.1 Siphamia tubifer | reverse complement strand
CTGTATCCCTGTGGAGGCAGAGTCTTTATCTCTGTGGAGGCGGAGTCTGTATCTCTGTGGAAGCGGAGTCTGTATCTCTGTGGAGGCGGAGTCTGTATCTCTGTGGAGGCGGAGTCTGTATCCCTATGGAGGCAGAGTCTTTATCTCTGTGGAGGCAGAGTCTTTATTTCTGTGGAGGCGGAGTCTCTATCTCTGGAGGCGGAGTCTGTGTCTCTGTGGAGGCGGAGTCTGTGTCTCTGTGTATTTAACTCCTATAACACCTGGATTTAAATATAAATTAAAAAAAAAGCAAATGCTAAATTAATTGAGGTTGTTCAGTGACGACACTGTTGAACTTTAATTGGTTGTAATTTGTTTGCTGTGTTTGTGTTTGTGTTTGTGTAGCTGACAGTAGGTGATCATCAGCGAACACAAATTCATCAGCGAACACAAACACTCATTACATCCTGTGTGTGTTTGTTGTTTACCCTCCCACGGCGGTTTGTGGTTTCATCACCAAACGCTGCTGTTCTTCTCATATTCAGCTTCTGTGATTTTAGCAGAGGGGAACCGTCAGGGCCTTCTAGGCCTTCAGAGAAGGCCTTAAAAAATCTGGACCAAAAGTATGAATAGCTTTATTTATTTATTCATTTATTTATTTATTTATTTATCTATTTATGTATTAAATGCAATACATTAATACATTTCTCACGTGTTCCTCAGTTAAATTCACTGTCAAGTTCACACCAGCAATGAAAGGGTTACTGTCTGAAACACGCTGTCCAATCAAAACGTCTCAAACCGTCTCCCATGGAGGAGAGCGAGCTCGTTATTGGTTAGGACTTCACAAGTCAGGGAGAAGGCCCAAGCTATGTAGTTTGATGTGGAGAATGATGGGGGAATTGACCAATCAGGATTCGATTAAAAGTAGGCAGGACAAAAACAAAAGATTGTAGGCCTTCATGAAGTCCTAGCTGACAGAAATAAAGAAGACGGCGGGAAATTGGTGGAGTAGATGGTAGTTTATTGTTGACAATTGAATGGCGGCGAACGAGAGCGACGTTGTAGCTAGCTTGCTAGCATCGCCTTTTTCAAGGCGATCTTTCACAGAAAAGATGGACATTATAAAAAAGGGAAGACCAACGCCACAATTGAAATTAAACGAAACTTCGAAGACAGTGGAACGTCATTTCAAGACAGAAAATTACGAGAGATATACATGGATGACGGGCTGTCAAAAGATGAACCGGCTCTTCTGCTGGAGTTGTGTACTTTTTTCGACTGACAGGTCATCTACCTGGGCCAGCAGCGGATTTGTCAGTCTAACAAATCTCACGAAATCAGCCCAGCGCCATCAAAATTCTGCTGCACACCTGCATGCAATGGTGAACTTAAAAACTTTCGGAGACACAAGAATTGACATCCAGCTAGACGAGCAGCGCCGTACCCATATAACAGCCCATAACAACAAAGTTAAACAGAACAGAGAGATCCTGAAGCGCCTCATTAATGTAGTCGCGTTTCTGGGAAAACAAGAGTTGGCCTTTCGAGGACACGATGAGAGTAAAGACTCTGAAAATAAGGGGAATTACTTGGAGCTACTCAATTTTTTATCGGAGTATGACACCCCGCTGCGCTGTCATCTGGATACGGCCACCGTTTTCATCGGCACCTCCAGCAAAATCCAGAATGACCTAATTCAATCCGTGGCGGATGTCATGACCGAGGCAATGAGGGATGAGGTGAGGAACACACCGTTTGTCTCAGTGATGATAGACGAGACAACTGATGCAAGCAACACCGCTCAGATGTCCTTTGTCCTGCACTACACCACCGACGGTGATGTGAAGGACCGCTTTTTCCAGTTTGATGATGTCAGTGGGAACAAGCGTGCAGATGCCATAGCTGGGCGAGTTCTGGCGTTTCTGGAGGAGTGTGCGTGCACAAACAAGGTTGTCGCGCAGTGCTACGATGGAGCTGCAGTCATGGCCTCTGGACTGAATGGGGTTCAAGCTAAAGTCAAGGAAACCATACCACAAGCGCTCTTTATCCACTGTTACGCACACACCCTGAACCTGGTCATGTCTCAGAGTGCGGCAAAAATCAAGGAGTGCAAGATTTTTTTCTTGAACCTCAGTGGCCTCGCAGCGTTTTTCTCAAAGTCAGCCAAACGCACCAAACTCTTGGATGAAATATGCCAGCGGAGACTGCCCAGAGTGGCGCCAACACGATGGAACTTCTCGTCACGTTTGGTTTGCACCGTGTATGAACGGAGAGAGGAGCTCTTGGAGCTCTTTGAGTTCATTGTGGACAACCACGGTGATTTTGAGCCTGATGCCGTTCACAGCGCTGATGGATACATCACACTGCTGACAAGCTTCGAGTTCTGCTTTCTCCTGGCCACGTTCAGCTCAGTGTTCTCATACTCCGACGTACTCTTTGGTATCTTGCAGAACAAGGAGTATGACATGCAGTTCTGTCTGTCCTGCATCGTTGACTTTTGCAGCACCACAGAGAGAGAAAAGGCCAAGTTTGACAGCACCTATGAGGATACGTTGCGTGAAGTCGGGCCTCCCAGAAAGCGCAGAGCACGGGTAGATGGGGATGTGCGCACATCGTACCAGCAGCTGCACAGCGAAATCCTCGGCAACATTCTCACACAAGTGAGGGGCAGATTCAAGGATCACGAAAAGCTGATGTTCCTGGCACTTCTGGATCCCAAGAAGTTTGCGGCTTACAGAGAAAATTTCCCCAACACGGAGTTTCAGAGCCTCACTGAAAACTACGGGCTGCACTTCGACCTCCCACGGCTCAAGACTGAACTGACTGTCATGTACAACATGGCAAACTTTGAGGGAAGGAGCCCATCAGATCTGCTCCGGTTTCTGACAGCTAAAGAGCTGTCTGAAAGCATGCTGCAGCTGCACCACCTCACCTGCCTGGTGCTTACCATCCCTGTTTCCACCTCCTCAGTGGAACGCTCTTTTTCGGCTCTGAAGCGCATCAAGACGCATGCCAGAAACAGTACTGGACAGGACCGTCTTGGCGCTTTGGCCCTTATGTCCATAGAAAAGGGACTTCTTTTGGAACTCAAGTCAAAGGACAAACTTTATGATGCTGCCATTGCCCACTTTACAAAGAAAGACCGACGCATGGATTTTGTTTTCATCTAGCCTAAGGTAGGATCCACCTTAATTGATGTTGATTAGGGCTAAGAATGCATTCAGTTTGTACATATTGGAAGGGCTACACAAGTTATTATTTTCAACATTATTGTTTATGATGATATGCATATTTATTTATGATTTAACAAGTATTGTGATTTATTATTATTATTATTATTATTATTATTATTATTATTATTATTATTATTATTATTATTATTATTATTGTATTATATTCGCTGTAAAAAAAAAGGAAGGGGGTGAATGAAAACGGGAAAAAAATGGGGACTTTTATTTGATATGCCACGCGAAATGGAATATGTTCATCAAGTTAAAATATTGTCTTTGTATCCGACTTGGAGAGTTGCTCATTCGACGGGGCCTACATGTTCATTATTATTTGTGTGTTTGCTTTTTGTAGGCCTACGTTATTTGATAGTGCTGTTTACGTTTTTAAAGGTCACACGTTTTACGCAGACAATGTTGAGCAAGCATGATATGTGTTGGGGAAGTTGTGTCATATGGTCTGTTTGTTTACACATCCTGGCATCATTAATTAAACGATCAGTTACGTAACGTTTGTAAATCACGCTTCTGTGCCTTTTCTCTGTGATAATTCATGTTTTCATCAATATGAGGGCGGAGCTGAAGGCCCAGCCTTAGAGCTCACGGTTCGCCACTGGATTTTAGGGTCATGATACGATGTCCAGAATATTCAGTAAAATGAACAGAATAATCAACACAAGGTTTACAGTTAGATGTAAAGGGTTAACAGTGTGTGGTCTCAGGTCAGCTGATGCTCTGGTGTTAAAAGCCTCCGTCACAGTAAAAGGCTTCAGCTGTTTGTGCAGTTGGAGGTCACAGTCTGACCTCTGTCGCTAAGTGCATCAAACAGCCTTATGCACCTCGTCCCCATGGCAACGGAGTGCTGCTGTCAGCTCACCTGTCGGCATCTCATACCTGAACCAGAGTCGACTGACGGCGTGAAGACCAGAGAGTGTTTGTCTGTTTGTCTGTTTGTTTATTTGTCTGTCAGTTTGTCTGTTTGTTTATTTGTCTGTCAGTTTGTCTGTTTGTTTATTGTCTGTCAGTTTGTCTGTTTGTTTATTTGTTTATTTGTCTGTTTGTTTATTTGTCTGTCAGTTTGTTTTCACTCTATCACCCACATTTCTGGAGCAAATTGGCTGTAGTTTTATGAGAAGTTTCGTCCATGTCACCTGCAGCATGATTCAGATTCAGATGACTTTATTTATCCGTGAAGGGCAATTTAAGACATGAGTGAGCAGCATAATAATAATAATAATAATTAATAATAATAATTTGTGGAGAAAAACAAAACACATGGCACTGTTACACATCTAAGGTAGTAAAAATATGAATCTAATCCAGATAAAGTGGAAGTCATTTTTATACACAGTATAAAATAAGGGAAGTGCTCTATAAGGACAGAATGAGAATAAAGATGTATGGGATCTATTTTTGTAGATTTAGGTCAAAGGTCAAGGTCGATCATAATAAAGTACTGGAACAGTTAATGTGATTGATTTCAAAGTTCTTGGGAAAATATAGATTTGATATAAGGTTCATCACACTGAATATTAGACTGAAAAGACTTGACCTTCATGGTTAGTGCCCAAGGTCAAAGGTCACCAAATATTGTTTGCACTCTAACATGGTCAATTCTAGACTTTGAAACTAGACTTTCAAAGGAGTGGTAAGTGGGATTAATTTTAGGATTAATTTTAGGGCGAAGACCTAAACTGGAGTAAGATATTACTGCCACTCCTCCACCACCACCACTGGTTCTGGCTGTGTGATAGTTCACCTGGATTCATTTAATGGGACATATTCATCCTGCTGAAGCCAGGTTTGAGTCACAGCTAAAATATCAATCTATTGATCACTGATTAGATCATTGATTCATAGAGATTTGGGAGAAATTGACCTAATATTGATCAGTCCACATTGGATAAAATTGTTAGATGTTCTGTTAATCTGATTATTACTTAAAACTATTTTTATTAAATTATTTGATCTCACTCCTATAGGTTTAATAATATTAGGTTTATTATTAACTACACATGGTTTATTATTAACTACACAGTGTTTATTATTAACTACACATGGTTTATTATTAACTACACAGTGTTTATTATTAACTACACAGTGTTTATTATTAACTACACAGTGTTTATTATTAATTACATAGTGTTTATTATTAACTACACAGGGTTTATTATTAACTACACAGTGTTTATTATTAACTACACAGTGTTTATTATTAACTACACAGGGTTTATTATTAACTACACAGGGTTTATTATTAACTACACAGGGTTTATTATTAACTACACAGGGTTTATTATTAACTACACATGGTTTATTATTAACTACACAGGGTTTATTATTAACTACACAGGGTTTATTATTAACTACACAGGGTTTATTATTAACTACACATGGTTTATTATTAACTACACAGGGTTTATTATTAACTACACAGTGTTTATTATTAACTACACAGGGGATAGACACAGTTTTTCTATTACTTACTACATGCTGGGTTTGTGACAGCTCAGAGTGAAGTTGATGATGCACACAGAAGTGTTTTACTCTACGACTCTGCGCCTGGGCCCACACTCTGAATTGTCATATTGACAGGTTAAATTTAGCAGCCACATTTTGTGCTCAGAGAGAGGCACCTTCCCCAGTGGGATGTATGCTATCTCTGCCAATGAGCCCAGGCTTTCCCCAGAACGCACGCCAGTTATCTATGAAAACTACATGGTTTTCTGAGCACCATCTAGACAACCAGCGGTTAAATGATGACAACCTAGAGGACATCTCATCACTGGACAAATTAGGCAGGGGTCCAGAGAACGCTACGGTGTCACACATCGACTTTGCAAGTTTACACACCGATGCTATGTTCACTTTAAGAACCTCTGATTGTTTCCGTCGGACATCGTTACCACCAGCGTGGATCACGATGCGGTGGAAGCTAGCCCTGCTCTGCTGTAAAAGCCTAAGTTTTCCTTCAATGTCACCGACTCTGGCCCCTGGATAACACCTGACAGACACCGCTGGGTGCTTCACGTCTCTCAGAATAGAACTGCCAATGAGGAGAGTGTCTGGTTTGGCCAGTGTTCTGCCATGGGGTCTGCTACAGACGTGAAGCTCTTGCTGCGCTACGTTTGTGCGTTTAGCACCACGCTTCCCCCGTACTGTCACAAACCGATCCCTCGACTATAAGGTGAACTGGACTATAAGGTGGGCTGGACTATACGGTGAACTGGACTATAAGGTAGACTGGACTATGAGGCGGACTGTTTTTATGAAGGTTTTTATATATAACACACATTAAATGAAATCAAAATTATGAGATAAAAAGTGACTTTACCAAATTCTTTTGACTTTTTATCATGATTTACCGACAGTGTGTTTAGTAGTTATAATGCCTCAAAATGGTGAAATCCAATATGGCTGCCACAGCCAGGTCAAAATCTAATGAATGAGTTAACTGTGATGAATGAGTTAACTTTAATGAATGAGTTAACTGTAATGAATGAGTTAACTTTGATGAATGAGTTAACTGTGAAGAACGAGTTAACTTTATTGAATGAGTTAACTGTGATGAATGAATTAACTTTAATGAATGAGTTAACTTTGATATTTGATTTGATTTGAATGCTTTATTTTGAACATGTGCAGAATGCAACAATAATCAATACAACAACAATAATAATAATAATAATAATAATAATAATAACAATAATAATAATAATAACAATGACATGTCCAAAAAGGAGTAGGATGAAGCATAAGCTTATTTAATTCTACCCCTTCTTCACTTCCCCAATAACCTGAATTCATCTTATAGCAATATAGTGCATAGTACAAAAATGATGATAATAATACAAATAACAATAATGATAAATAATAATAATTGAAGTACTAAACATATACATATATACAAAAAAACAAAACAGTACAAAAAAACAACAACAAATGAGCAGATAGGTAACCAATAGAATTTTTCTTTTTTTTTGTCTGCATTTGTTCTCATTGTTTAACACCACAGAGAGGGAGTCAACATTGATTGTGATCAATGCATATTTTAGTCTTGCAGCCAAATATTTTAATATTTAGTGCATGTGTGTGACCATCAGCGGTCCTCCCTGAAAGCTGAGCAGACATCCTTTATTAGAACTCTCTATTATAAGCCAGGGAGGGCAGTGCTACACCCCAGTGATGTGTGGGGGAAACAAAGACTGGACAGGACGGACAGGACGAACGGGGACAGAAATTAACAGGCGGTGCTATTGCAGTTAAAGATTGTAAGGTGGTGTGTTATTCCCAACCACTAACTGTCCAGCAATAAAAATAAATAAATAAATAAATTGAAAAAAGAGGAGAAATCCAAACCAGCACAAAAGAAAAAGAGATTCAATGAATAAATAATTAAACAATCGGTGCTGAGCACCATAATTGTGGATGACTTGAATAGTATAAAATAGAATGCAATAGAATAGAATAGAATAGAATAGAATAGGCCAGAAGAGGACACTAGTGCAAGAAGAGAATGAGTTTAGGGTAGAGATTGTGGAAAGATTCTCAGCACACCCCCACCCCGGACCGTAGGAGACACAGGGCACCGCCCCCAGAGAGCCACCGGGGCCACCGTGAACGACGCAAACCCGGAGAACAAGAGGGAGCAGCTGTAGACCCCCCCAGCGCACCAAGACCGACCCAGGCGGCCTGGGGCATGAGGACCCACCCGCCACCCCCCCCCCCACACACACACACACACACACACACACCTTTTATATGTTTTCACATATGGAGAATTCAAAGATCAAACTAAAGAAAATTGTGGAAATTGAATGATTGAATTTCAAACATGAAACTGAATCTTGAACTGTTGTTTTTGTAATAATGATGATCAAACACTTCTCCATGTATTTGTTGATTGTAATATTGTTAAACTATTTCTTACAGACCTTAGTTTTATCTTTTTACACAGCAGAGACATTATATTTTCACTCTTAAAGATATTTTCTTTTCATTTGATGACATTAATATTAAAATAAGATTCACAAGATAAATCAGGAAGGTTTCTGCTGATTTATCTTGTGAATTTTATTTAATTAAAAAAAAATTTCATTCATGAACAGAAATTTAAAAATAATGATCCCATCTTTAATTTTTTTTTGTTAGAAATGGCCTCTCTTTTCAACTCTTAAAAATGTTTACATAATAATAATAATAATAATAATAATAACACAAAACTTCTAAATATTCTTTGACTTATTTTCCTCTTGTCCTATTTGTTTGTTTATTTATTTTATTTTTTTCCCTTGTTGTTATTTTCGATAACTTCACTTAACTTGTGTCAGTCACCTGCTCTCATCTTTCGTAACTCTCACATGACCATAGAATTGTCTCTGTTTTATTGCAATGAAAAAAATGACAAGGCAAGAATGACAGCTGTGACCAGAAGTAAACAAACATGTCTGCTGCTGTAATTGAATCAGTTTATCATTCCTTCATTAATTTTTCAAAATAAAACTAAAAATAAGACAATGAAAAAACAACTTGCAAGACCAAAATAAAAAAAAAAGGATAATGATGCAGTTTTTCAGTTTTACTTTTTGTGTTTAAATGAATAATGGAAAAAACAGATCACGGCTGTTTCCTGTTTTGACCTGAAGAAAGTTGAGTCAACTGGAAATTACCTTTGACCCATACTGACACAGATGTTTATTTGTTGTCTTATTTTTGGTTTTACTTTGAAAAACTAATGAGTGAATGATACACACATTTAGTTGTGGCGTTCTAGCTGGATATGACCATATTTTTACTTATATCTGTGTTGAATGAGAGAAGTACTATGCATCAACTAATTACTCCACATTTACGTAAATATCGATTTTTTTTCATGTGCGTTTTATGGAGAAAATGACCATGACACACTATGACAATGTCAAACTTTATACAACAGTTATCACAACTGAAAAACTATTAATTACAGCAAAAGTACATTTGTGTACTTCTTTCGTAGATGCCACCATTTTTAAAAAAAGAGTTTACATTGTATTCTGGGAAATTTCTCGTACCTCTCTGTTAGGATTCTGCCTCTGGAAAATCTCCATTTAAAGGGGTATAAAGCCCTTCCCCTTCCCCCTACCCCGCTTAGGGCACTGGGGCAGGACAAGGTTCAGTGTGACCATAGCCTGCTACAGAGATTTGGACAACCCCACCCATCAGAGTCTGGGGTCGTACATTTGGCAAGTACGAGCCACCCCTGTCAGGGTTACAACAAATATCCTGCCATGTATTAATCCCACTGCCTTGTGGGAAACTTGGGACAGTGCAAGGCTAAGGGAGTAAACCCTAACAGAAATTCCAGAATGGGGGGCGGTCACATGGCAATACTCACCATCTTCCGGCAGCTCCTGCATCTTAACCCATCCCTAGCCGTCTTGACGCTGTCTTGCCGCTGGATACGAAGGGTTGACACAAGAGAGTGAGGCTGACTCTGCGCAAATATTCTTCACTATAAACAAAGTCATGCACCAGTCATGATGTCAACCAGACCAATACCTGCAAAAGTCCTGCAGCGACGGAGGAGTGGCAAAGCAGCAGGTGTTGAACCACTGGAAGCTGTAGTCACGATCCTGCACGTAGGCGGCTCAGGCTGTAGGGTTGCTCCCCACTAGACACGAAGCAGCAGTAGAGTCCGGCAGCCATCTGAGATAACTGAGCAACCCTTTTTAAGATCACTCTGCTCACCTCCATAGCAAGAGGACAGGGCTAGAAAAGGTGCCCTAAAAATAGTCTGCTTCATGTACCCTGGCCAGTATACCGCAGCTGGCAGGGATCCCAGTTTAGCGGTCAACAAAGAAAGAGAATGAGAAGATTTCCACTTACCTTTACTTGACTCAGCTTCATCCAATAGACCAGAAAGAACAGCCCTCGTACCTAGGGAGCTTGGACTCAGTGACGCTCTTGACCATCAACTCCTTGAGTGTCCTACCACCCAAGCTGACATTGAGGCAACATGGGCATCTCTAAGCCCAACTGAGGAAACAACCTCACAAACCTTCATTACCCTCCATCCTGCTTGTCAACGCCAGGTCACTTAACAACAAGATGGATTAGCTGCAGTCACAGAATGCATACAACCGCCTAATCTGTGATTGTTGTCTGCTGATCATCAGTGAATCCTGGCTACACCCACAAATTCCGGATGCTACAGTAGAGCTAGCTGGCCACACCATTCACCGCCATGATCGAACTGAAGCCTCCGGTGAGACCAGGGGAGGGGGACTATGTGTTCATGTGCTTAATGACTGGTCCTCGGACAGCAGAATTATCGACACCGGACCTAGAGGCTGTGTCTGTCCGATGCCGACCCTTTTACCTGCCAAGGGAGCTAACGGTAGCTATTGTGACCGCTGTTTACATCAGAATGATAACATTAGCGTGACACTCATTCAGCTCCAGCGGATGACAACAATGCAGCAGAAGGCTCATCCGGATGGCGTCCACATCATCGCCGGTGATTTCAACCACTCCAGCCTCAAGTCTGATCTCCCTAATTTCCACTAACACATTAATTGTGGAACAAGGGGGGGAAACACACTTGATCATGTTTACACAAACATCAACAATGCCTACAGAGCATCCCCCTCCCCCATCTCGGACAATCGGACCACCTCCCACTGTTCCTCTTCCCAGCCTACACCCCCCAGCAGAGGCAAGCAAAACCAGCCCATCTGACCATCAAAGCCTGGCCTGACAGCTGCACGACTGCTTTTCCTGCACAGATTGGAGCATTTTCGAGGATCAAGACCTGGACACATACACAGAGTCCCTCCTCTTCTGTATAAAGTGTTGTGTAGAGGGGGTCACGGAGGAAAAAAACATCCAGGATTTTCCAAACAGGAAGCCTTGAATGACAAGGGAAGTCCAGAGTCTGATCAGAGCTCCAAACACAACCTTCAGGTCAGGGGACAGTGCTCTTTATAACACCGCCAGAGCTGACCTGAGGAGGGGAAAGAAGTAGGCTAAGACATCATACAAGAGGAAGGTGGAGGGATACCTCCAGGACAATAACCCACGACAGATGTGGAAGGGCATTCAGGCCCTGAACAACTACAGAGGCCAAGCCCCTCCCCCCTCTTCCTCCAGCAACAGCAGCGACCTGGTAGAGGAGCTAAACAACTTCTTTGCCCGGTTTGAGACTACGATCACCCCCCCGCAGTCGTCTTCTGGGAGCCGCTACAGGTCTATCAAGTCCCACACCACCAGACTAACTATCAGCTGCTTCCCCTGGACAATCTGCACAGCAAACACTAACAGACTTATACACACATACATAGACAGTCTGGTACACTGCATATTACTGCATATCACTGCACTTTGTACTTTTAACATATAAAAAAAATACCTTTAAATGGTATTTTAATTGTGTTTTATCCTTATCCCACTGTTATTTATTTATTGTTTCTGAATTTGTTATTTTATTTATTGACTTCTATGTGGTGCAGAGTGGCCCATTACATTATCATTTCATTGTAACTACTGTGCAATGACAATAAAGGCAATTCTAATTCTCATTCTAAGGGACACATTAACTCAACAGCAAATGAGGTCTGAGGACCAACCACAAGAAAACACCAATATTGGTGTTTTGGTGACAGGGAGATTCATGAACTGCTGGATGAGAAACATCTTGTCCTAAGAGTCCACAAAAGTGACCCATTGTGCCCGCCCAAGAAAGTTGCCTTTGCTAACATCCATAACAGAGTCAAAGCTAAGCTTCGTAGCATGCAAGACAGCTGGTTCAGTGCCAAGGCTGAAAAAATCCAGAGTTATGTGGACAAGCATGACACTCAGCGGTTCTATGACTCGCTGAAAGCTGTATATGGACCCCATTCCTCAGGAGCATGCCCGCTCCCATCAGCAGATGGTGCAACTTGTCATGACCTCCGCTCCGGTGACCTTTCCCCCAGTGCTCATCCACACTCACCTGGTCCCGCACTGCGCAGCTGCAAGCCGTTCCTCATCTGTGGCTATAAAAGCAGTAAGGCTTGCAGTTGCCAGTGCGGGACCATTCAGTATTGTCACCTCCATAACCCGGACAGCTTCTGCCATCTCCTCAATCACCATAACCCGGACATTCATCATCACCACGGACTCTGACCGTTTGCTCCCAGGTTTTGTCTGTCTTGTCTTCATGTTTCTTAGTTTTGTTATTAAATTATTTTTCCCTTCAGTACTGTGCATTGGAGTCCTCCTTCACCTCACCCCGATCCGTGACACAACTCTGCTCACTGATAAGAAGCAAATCCTGGAGCATTGGGCCAAACATTTCAACAATGTACTCAACTGTCCTTCAGTCATCAATGACCAGGCAATCCAACAACTACCACAAGTACCGATTAAGTCTGCACTAGACTTCCTTCGCACTGTCCATGAAGTTGCAAGAGCTCTCAACCAGATGTCATCTGGGAAAGCACCTGGACAGGATGCCATCCCTGCTGAGGTGTAGAAGACAGGTGGACCCACCCTGCTGAACAGGCTCAGTAGCTTCTATCCTGGCAACAGGAACAACTCCCACAGGAATTCAAAGATGCTTCCATCGTCCACATTTTCAAATGCAATGACAGCCCAACTTTTTGATGGTGGAAGCTCATCAGATCCCTTCCCAGTAACCAACGGAGTGAAACAAGGCTGTGTTCTGGCCCCGACCCTGTTCAGTATGATGTTCTCAGCTATGCTGATGGACACTTTTAGAGATTGCAATAACGGAATACGCATCAAATACAGGTGCGATGGTAAATTGTACAACCTCAGGTGTACGCAAGCTGTAACCAAAGTAAAGGAGGCGGTGATCACAGACCTCCTTTTTGCCGATGACTGTGCTCTTAATGCGTTGACAGAGCCAGACATGCAACTGCTAATGGTTCTCTGGTGCCTTTGACAACTTCGGGCTCACCATTAGCCTAAAGAAAACTGAGGTTATGTACCAGCCTTCCCCCAGAGTCCAACATCACGACCCTCCCATCACTGTTCAAGGAAGGTGTTTAAAATCGTCTGAACATTTGACTTATCTGGGAAGCACACTAACCAACAAGGTAAATACAGATGTCGAAATAAACAGCAGAATTGCTAAAGCTAATGCTGCATTCAGAAGACTTGGAAAGATTGTTTGGGAAGAATCAAACATTTGCTCAAGTACCAAATTAAAAGTCTACAGAGCTGTTGTCCTTACAACCTTACTGTACAGCTGTGAAACACGGACTCTCTACCGCTGCCATGAAAAGCATATTGACCGCTTCCATCTCTGTTCTCTGAGAAAAATCCTCAACATTCGCTGTCAGGATAAAGTTCCTGACAGCAGTGTGCAAGCATGTCAAGCACAATCACTATGATGCAAGGGCCCAAATTAGATCGGGGGGGTACTGTAATGTGTATGGAGAACAACAGCATACCCAAGCAACTGCTGTATGGAGAAGTTTGTCTAGGAAAGCACAAACCGGGAGGACAAAAGAAGAGATTCAAGGATACACTCAAAGCTTCTTTGAAAGACTTCTCAATTAATACTAACAATTCGGAATCCCTCACACCTAACCACCAAGTCTGGCACAGAACCATCTCAGACGGTGCAGCCTCTTCAGAGAGCAGAAGAATTAAAGCAGCTATCGATAAGAGATGGAAAAAGAAGGAGAGTGCGCCCTCAACTCGTGAACCCGTAATCAACACCCCACCATCAGGTGTGAAACATCTGGATGATTGTTCCACGCTAGAATAGGCCTCGTTAGGCCTCATAAGGTTTAGTGACATCTTGGTCATCTTCATTTATGAAGGACGAACAAGAGACCCCTCTGCCTTAACCTGAACTGGGACACCCCTAACCCTACACGTGGACGCACAGAGGGGAAGGAGTAAAGGGTAGAATGAGATTCAGCCAAAAAGTCAAAATGATGTGATAAAAAGTCAGAGTAAAATGTAATAAAAATACTCAAAAATACACAAAAAATAGAGTAAAATATATTAAAAAATATAGTAAAAAGGTAGTGGGATGAGACATGCTCTACTGTGGAAGTGTTTTAATAACAGATGTGTCAGCGTGGGCAGCTGCACATTTACATTTTACAACAACACATTCTTTTGTGTGGAAGTTGGATTTAAATGATCCTGTTAAATACATCTTAAAACTACACTGTCGAAACAAAATCAAATAAAGGAATACGTCATTAAATAATTAATTAAATGTTTCATTAATTTATTAAAATATAAATTCATTTCAGGTAAAAAAAATATTATTTGACAAATTTTTTCATGGTGGCAGCAGGAGGCAGAAGGAGCCCCCCCCTCTCTCTCTCCTCCCCCTTTTGTCCTCCTCTCCTCTCTCTCTCTCTCCTCCCTGTTTCTCTCTCCTCTCCCTTTTCTCCTCCTCTCTCCTCTCTCTCTCTCCTCCCTTTCTCTCTTTCTCCTCCTCCTCCTCCTACCTGCCCTCTCTGCTGTTGCAGAAAAATAAACTACACAGAGCAGCGCGCGGGGGGGCTAACCCAGTTGTGTCACCATGGTAACCGCTCCTCATCCTCCATCCCAGCGCTCTACAGATGAGAGGGGCTGCCCTTCCCAGAATTCCCTGCTGCTGGTTACCGTAGAGACAGAAGTAGGTCTCTGATTCCTTCATTACAGCCAAGTTTTATTTAGACAAACAGACCATAATAACCACTGTAACCATGACAACCAGCACTTCTTTTAACCCTGACCTCCTTCCCAAACATTAGATTTCTGTCACATGTTGTTTCCTCCAGTAAAAGGATCCAATACTTTGGGAAAAGTGTTATTTTATTCTTACATGTTTAACTTTGTTTCGTTTTAACATTTTCATCATTAACTTTAACTCCGTTTATTTTCATTGTTAACTTTAGCTTAATTTGTTTTTATTGTTAACTTTAACTTTGTTTATTTTTATTGTTAACTTTAGCTTAATTTATTTTTATTGTTAACTTTAGCTTAATTTATTTTTATTGTTAACTTTAGCTTAATTTATTTTTATCATTAACTTTAGCTTCGTATATTTTCATCCTTAACTTCAGCTTAGTTTATTTTTATTGTTAACTTTAACTTTGTTTATTTTCAGCTATAGTTTTCTGTTAGCATTTAGGGGTGGGGGGTGATGGTTGGTAGTTATGGTAGTGGTGGGGCATATATCTTTGTGGGGGGGCAGTTATTTGCCCTCACAACCTCTCACATCATCACTCTTCCACAGACACAGTGTGGATGTGACGGTGCATGAAAACAGTGGATTTATAAAGACAAAGCAGCAGAGACTCAGCAGCATCGCAGCACAGTCTCGGCAGCGCATTGGCATATTCATGGAGGAACAGACATTTGTGTTGCATTCTGGGAATTTATTCTTCAGGCACTGAAGGTCCAACTAGACCCACAGTCACATGTTCAACACATTTTCAGATCATCAATTCGTCAAATAATATTAATATATGTGTTTTTATACCTCAAATTAATTAGTATTTTAATGAATTAATGACACATTTATTTATTTTATGATGTATTTATGTATTTAATTTTGGAACTTTAAATCATCTGTATGAATACACCCAGAAAAATAACAAACACCATCTGCTCCCAAATGTCAGATCTGATTCAATTCTGATTCATCTGAGACTGAACAACCCAACTCAAATTATGAGATACTGTAAAAAGTCAAAATTAGGAGAAAAAAGGTATCGTTCATCATCTGAACCCGCTTTATCCTCACTAGGGTCACAGGGGTCGCAGGGGTCACTGGGGGCCTAATCCAGCTACAATGGGTGAAGGCGGGGTCAGAGGTCACCCTGTATGAGTCTCCAGTTCATCTCAGGACTGAACATATATAAACAAACAATCACTGTCACATTCACACCTATGGGTGATTTAGATTAACCAGTTAGCCTGTTAACCTATCAGTGCATGTGTTTGGATGGTGGGAGGAGCCAGAGTACCTGGAGAAAACCCACGCGGACACGAGGAGAACATGTAAACTCCACACAGAACAGTCTGGGGTGGGAATAGAACCAGGGTCCTTTTTACTGTGAGACACAAGTGCTAACCACTGCACCACCATGCCACCCAAAAAATGTGTATATTAAAAGTCAAAATTATGAGATAAAAAGTCTAAATCATGTGATGGAAGTCCCGCCCCCACTAGCCAGGTTTGTATCAAAGCCACAATCAAAAAGTCAGGAAGCGTAAACGAAAAGGCTGAAGTTATAACAAAGGAAAACGGCAACAACCAAAACTCAGAAAAATGTGAAGGCAAATATTTTACACGATCTGTGCATTTTTTTCATACATTTTTTTTGTTAGATTTTTTAATTTTGGGATTTTTAATTGATATTTTTTAATTGCACTTTAAAAAATCTTATTTGAAGTTGTTGACACAAAAACGAGGTAAAATTTTTAAAAATGATGTGAATGGAGGAAAAGTTTTCAGCTAAAAACACGATGTCCTTCAACCCAAATCCGTCCAACGTGTCCCTGACGTTTCATTAACATGTAAATGTTTACGGCAAACGTTTCCGTAATGAATGTCAGCGACACGTGACGGGAGTCAGAGCGCTGTGGAGTAAGCCGAGCGTCTGACAGTGTTTTCTCAAACTGAACAAATCCCAACTGTGCACCAGGGGAAATAGATGGTAACCATGGAAACGAGTGCCAGTCGAGTTTTAAACGCATTCCGACCCAGTGTTCGGAATCACAAATGCGATTTTTACATTTTTAAAACGAACTCCTGATAAATCCTCTTGAAATATTCTGTGATTTAAGAAACAAAAGAGAATAAATAATACTAACACAGCTGGTAAAAGTACTGAAGTAAAAGTACTGATGTAAAAGTACTGGTGTTTTCTCTCTCAGTCTGAACCAAAGTCCACTGTTGGGAAAATCCTGCTGCTCTTTTCCTGCCAAGTTTGTGTTTCGTCCGTTGCCAACATGGAGGCTGCTTCCTGTTTTCACTTCTATCAATAGAACATCACATGACCAGACCATGTGGGGACGCTGGACCTGAACCAATAGGTTTGGATGGTATTTCCTTTAAAACTCCTGTTTGTCTGTCTGTCCGTCCACACTCTGGCAACCACATTTCTGGAGGAAATTTGTTGTCATTTGATGAGAAGTTTCACCTGTGTTTTTGAAAGCTTTCAATTGGTTCAAAATGCAGCAGCAAGATTATTAACTGGATCAAACAGTAGAGAACACATCACGCCTGTGCTCCAAACCCTGACCCCTAACCCTATCACCCCTGTGCTCCAAACCCTGACCCCTGACCCTATCACCCCTGTGCTCCAAACCCTGACCCCTGACCCTATCACCCCTGTGCTCCAAACCCTGACCCCTGACCCTATCACCCCTGTGCTCCAAACCCTGACCCCTGACCCTATCACCCCTGTGCTCCAAACCCTTCACTGTCCTCCAGTTGAGTTTATAATTAATTTTAAAATCCTCCTCCTTACATATAAAACCATTAATGGTATGGGTTAGGGTTAGGGGTCAGGGGTTAATGGTATGGGCCCCTCTTATCTTAAAGATGATCTGGTTCCGTACCAGCCCAATAGAACCCTTTGTTCTCAGAATGCAGGTCTATTGAAAGTTCCTAGGGTTTCTAAAAGTACAGTAGGAGCTAGAGCCTTTAGTTACCATGGTTACTGTCTGATGGAATCAGCTTTCATTTAATATTAAAGAGGTCGACACAGTCTTTACATTTAAAATTAGGTTGAAAACATTCCTATTTGATCAACAGGAATGAATTGATCTGTAGCATAGCATGGTGGCGTGTACAGATGCAGTGGCTCAAGACTCCTCTCGTCGACAGTGTGTTTTATTGTTTTTATTAGTGTGTTTGTTTTTTCTTTTCCCGACCTACCGTGCATTTATTAGCTACAGCCGGCAGGATCTTTTTCGCATAGGGTTACAGAGCGAACAGTGCGTAACCAAGGACTTTATAAACATACATAACATACCGCCGGACATAGCCCAGACACGGGACTCTCCGGGGATCCTTTTCCCCACAGGCAGGAGGAGACGGCGTAAGGAGAGGAAACAAGAACGAGGGTACCGGTGTCCTTGTACTGCTGCGGAGACGACCACACAAGCCACCGTTGCCCAGAATTTTCCTCTCTAACGCCAGATCTCTCGCAAACAAGATGAATGAGCTGAAGCTTCAGCTGGCGGCAGACGAACTCGTGCGGGACTGCTGCATTCTACTGATCACCGAGACCTTGCTCCACTCATCCATTCTGGACACGGCTATCGAGCTAGCAGGACGCACAGCACATCGACACGACAGGAGCCGTGCCTCCGGTAAGAGCAGAGGAGGGGGGCTCTGCATCTACGTGAACAACAGCTGGTGCACAAACACGCCACCATTATTGACAGGCACTGCTCTGGAGAGCTGGAATGTATCACAGTTAGATGCAGGCCCCTATTTTTTCCACGTGAGTTTACCGTTGTCTTAGTAACTGCTGTGTACATTCCACCAGATGCTAATGCTAGCACGGCTCTTAGCCACTTGGACAAGATACTCAGCCAACAACAGAACAACCACCCAGAAGCAGTGCATGTGATTGCAGGGGATTTTAACCATGCTGATTTGAAAGTCGTGCTTTCTAAATTCCACCAGCAAATCAAATGTGCAACCAGGGGAACTAAAACCCTGGATAAAGCCTACTCCAATACCAACCATGGTTACAGGCCTGCCCAGCTGCCCCACATGTCGCTGCTCCTGATTCCGGCATACAAACCCAGGATGAAGACATCACTCCCTACAACACGGACTGTGAAAATCCTGGCCTGACGGTGCCTCTCAGCAGTTGCAGGACTGCTTTGAAAGCACTGACTGGGACGTTTTCTGCCACCAGGATCTGGAGGTGTTCACCTTAGCTGTTCTTGGTTACATCCAACACTGTGTTAACACAGTAACAGTGGACAGGCACATCCGGCTGTTTCCTAACCAGAAACCTTGGATAAGCAAGGAGGTCAAAGAGCTGCTGAGAGAGAGGGACAAAGCCTTCAGGTCTGGGGATAGGGACCTGTACAGCTGTGCTCGTGCTGCTCTCAAGAGGGGCATCAGAGAGGCCAAGGCGAAGTACAAGCACAGGATCGAGGAGAACTTCAACAGTAGCAACAGCTGGCAGGTGTGGCAAGGGGTCCAGCACATCACCAACTTCAGATGCAGCAACACCACCGCAGTCTCTGGGGCGCCTCACTGGCGGAGGAACTTAACCATTTCTTCGCCCGCTTCAAGGTTGAGCCACCAGCGGGGCCTACTCTGCAACTGACATCTTGCCACAGCCAGTACTTCACTGTGCAGACACAGGAAGTGAGGAGGATCCTGAGGACAGTGAACCCCCGAAAAGCTGCTGGACCTGATGGGGTGACTGGGAGGGTGCTGAGGGACTGTGCTGACCAACTGGCGAGGGTCTTTAATCAGTCCCTCTCCCAGTGCTTCGTCCCACCCTGCTTAGAGTCCTCCACCATCATCCCTCTGCCCAAAAAGAACATCATCATCAGTCTCAATGACTTCCAGCCAGTGGCACTCACCCCCATCATCATGAAGTGCTTCGAGAAACTGGTTCAAAGTCGCATCACTTCATGCCTGCCACCTACACTTGACCCCCACCAGTTTGCCTACAGAGCCAACCGGTCAACGGAGGACGCCATTGCCACTGCTCTGCATACCACACTGAGCCACGTGGAACAGCGAGGTAGCTACACGAGGCTGCTCTTCCTGGACTTCAGCTCAGCCTTTAATATCATCATCCTGAGCAGACTGATCATCAAACTGGGGACCTGGGTCTCTCTCACATCTGCAATTGGATAATGGATTTTCTGACAGACCGCTCCCAGAGGGTGAGAGGAGGACCTCACCTGTCCTTAGCACTAAACACTAGCACCGGCTCTCCACAGGGCTGTGTGCTGAGCCCCCTACTCTACACCCTCTACACCTATGACTGCACCCCCACCCACCCAAGCAAAACCATGACCACCGTGGTGGAGCTCATCTCAGGAGGAGATGAGACTGCCTATAGGACCGAGGTGGAGCATCTGTCAGACTGGTGCACCACCAATAACCTCATCCTGAACACCTCCAAGTCGAAGGAACTGATTGTTGACTTTAGGAGGTGTAAACCGGACATTCAGCCCATCACAATAAACAGGGACAGGGTGGAGATGGTGCCAGACTTCAGGTTCCTGGGCACCTACATCAGTGAAGACCTGACCTGGACGACCAACACCACAGTGATCCTGAAGAAGCCCCAGCACAGACTCTACTTCCTGAGGATTCTAAGGAAGAACAACTTCAAACCTGAGCTCTTGTCCTTCTACGGCTGCTCGGTGGAATCAGTGCTGAGCTACGGTATTTCGTTGTGGTTCTCCAGCTGCACTGCAGCAGGGGGGGGGATCCAGAGGGTCATCACCACCGCCCAGAGTCTGACTGGCTGCCCTCTCCCATCTTTGGAGGACACATATATATGTATGTACACAGATTTATATCCAGTTTTTATTCTATTTATATTTTTTTTATCTTTTACTGCACAGTTGGTTTTTTTCTGTATTGTTTTTGTTGTTGTTGTTGTTGTTTGTTTAACTATGCTTCCCACACTAATTTATTTTTCTTTCCTGAATGTTGCACTGTTTTAACGAGAGTTGCTCTATTTTAAATTTCGTTGTTCTCAAATTGGACAATGACAATAAAAGGATTCTGACACTATGGTCAGGTTAGTTAAAAACAGACTGAAGTCACAGTTCAGTCTAAGCTGCACTAGGAGATAGAATGATGGGGGAAGTACAGACAGTTCTTTCTGATAATTTGGCTCCTTCTCTTCCTCTCTCTCTCTCTCTCTGAGTCTGAGCTGTGAGTTAAAGTGGCTGCTGAGCGAGTGTGTTTTTTGGTGTTTTTTTCCATTTTTCTTGGTGGTGGGTGTTTGTTGTTGTTGTTGTTGTAGTGTAGGGGGGTAGGTGTACTAGTGGGGGTAGGAGGTGAACCTGGTAACATGGCTAGCCCGGGGTAAGAGCACCTGACACGGCTGCTGTCACCGATCAAACTCATCCCCCTGGGATGTAAGTCACAACAGCTGAAACACACCGTCTCATTCCAAAGGTAAGTGTCGATGACGCTGAAAGGTGACAGCGACAGTTTGAATCTGGTGTTTACGTTTAAGATGGATGAGTGTGATGACACTGTGCATGTTTCCACTGACACTATGGAAGGTTTTGGGTGTGGGGGAGAGAATCATTTAACTAGAAGTTGTCCGGGAAGAGTGTGTGTGTGGGCGGGGTCGGCCGGCTGGCGGCACCGCTGGATCAGCTGTTCTGGCGGGTGCCGCTGCCCCCGCTTCGTTGAGCACTGAGGGAGGAGACATACCTGAGAGGAGGGAGGGTGGAGGTGCAGGTGTAGAGGTAGTAGAGGAGAGAACAGTAGGAAAAATAATGTGTTAGAAAAAATAGATAATGAACAGGTGAGGAAGAAAGATGTGGAGGGAGAGACAGATCAAGAAGAGGTGGAAGGAGAAAAGGATGAGAGGAGAAGAAGGAGTGAGGAAAGAGGAGGAGGAGTGAGGAAATGAGTGAGGATGAAGGAAGGAGGGTGGTGAACAGAGAAAGAAAAGTGGTGAAAAAGGCAGAAAAGGATAAATGAAAGAATCAATAACGATTAATGATGATGATGATGATAATGATGATGATGATGATGATGATGTAGAACATGAAAATCTGAGTCAAACAGTTAGTTGAATCTGTTTTAGAGGAACAGGAGATGCAGTGTGTAGAAGATACACAAAAGGTTTCTATAAAATGAGACAGTATGGAGGTCAAACCACAAACCACAGCAAAAAAAATAATAGATGATTCACAGAAGGAAGAAGAAGAAACTGACATCATGGAGTCAGAGGAGAGCAGTGAGCCGTAGAACCCACTAGAAGGAATGTTAAAAAGTTGTACTCCATTAATAAAACTACATTTTTTTTACATTACACTAAATGTTTGATCTGTGCCTGTAGAAAAAACTTTCCCTGATCTTTTCAAATGTATAGATTCTGTAAAAATTCATATGAGGACGTGAATGTGAATGTTTTACTGATCAACAGATTTATAGATTCAAAAACTATTGGTTAAAGTTAGATAATAAATATGTTTAGGTCAGTGTTTTAAACTCTCTTCTTTTTTTAACTGTTTTCTGTTTTGTATTTTAGCTCCATTTTTATTATGATTGTTTTTAACTTGGGGACTGTTGATTTAAATGGAGCCAGAGATGTGTTGAAATGAATAGAATGTAAGAAAATAAAAGTCCTGATGGTCTAGGAAACTCACAGTACTGAAGACAATGAAATAGGATGAAAGAAGGACTTTAAAGGACAATTCTACCTGAGTCACTAATGTAATCTTAGTGTGTGTCTGTGTGTGTGTGGGGGGGGGGGGGTGTTATTTCGTAATGGGTTTATTCATGTTTCTGTGAACATTGATGAGGTCATCACTGGTCACCTTTTCAAAATAAGAGCTGAATTTGAAAAGGTGACAGTACTTTTTATTAATGATTATGCACCAACCATTGGCACAGATAGGATGGAACCACCTGACCCTGACCCTGACCCTGACCCTGACCCTGACCCTGACCCTAACACTACCACTAACCATAGTTAGGATGGCGTTTTAAAATCTTTAGGGGAAGTCATTCAAGGCTGCAGTAGTGATGAGTATTTGTTTGTGGGGGGGTTTAACTGGACTGTTGAGCCTCTTTTAGACAGGAACCACCTGACCCACCCTGAACCACCTGAACCACCTGACCCACCCTAAACCACCTGAACCACCTGAACCACCTGACCCACCCTGAACCACCTGAACCACCGTGAACCACCTGAACCACCTGAACCACCTGAACCACCCTGAACCACCTGACCCACCCTGAACCACCCTGAACCACCCTGAAACACCTGAACCACCCTGAACCACCTGAACCACCTGACCCACCCTGAACCACCTGAACCACCCTGAACCACCCTGAACCACCTGAACCACCCTGAACCACCTGAACCACCTGAACCACCTGACCCACCCTAAACCACCTGAACCACCTGAACCACCTGAACCACCTGACCCACCCTGAACCACCTG
This sequence comes from Siphamia tubifer, assembly GCA_020466265.1. Taxonomy (NCBI): domain Eukaryota; kingdom Metazoa; phylum Chordata; class Actinopteri; order Kurtiformes; family Apogonidae; genus Siphamia; species Siphamia tubifer. Next base: position 4,069,129 of record CM035802.1, on the reverse strand, counting down.
AACCACCTGACCCACCCTAAACCACCTGAACCACCTGACCCACCCTAAACCACCTGAACCACCTGAACCACCTGAACCACCTGACCCACCCTGAACCACCTGAACCACCTGACCCACCCTAAACCACCTGAACCACCTGAACCACCTGAACCACCTGACCCACCCTGAACCACCTGAACCACCCTGAACCACCTGAACCACCTGAACCACCTGAACCACCTGACCCACCCTGAACCACCTGAACCACCCTGAACCACCCTGAACCACCCTGAACCACCCTGAACCACCTGCACCACCCTGAACCACCTGAACCACATGAACCACCTGACCCACCCTAAACCACCTGAACCACCTGAACCACCCTGAAACACCTGAACCACTCTGAACCACCCTGAAACACCTGAACCACCCTGAACCACCTGAACCATCCTGCACCACCTGACCCACCCTAAACCACCTGAACCACCTGAACCACCTGAACCACCCTGAACCACCCTGAACCACCCGAACCACCCTGAACCACCCGAACCACCCTGAACCACCCTGAACCACCTGAACCACCCTGAACCACCTGAACCACCCTGAACCACCTGAACCACCTGAACCACCCTGAACCACCTGACCCACCCTGAACCACCCTGAACCACCTGACCCACCCTGAACCACCCTGAAACACCTGAACCACCCTGAACCACCTGAACCATCCTGCACCACCTGACCCACCCTAAACCACCTGAACCACCTGAACCACCCTGAACCACCTGAACCACCCTGAACCACCTGAACCACCTGACCCACCCTAAACCACCTGAACCACCTGAACCACCCTGAACCACCTGAACCACCTGAACCACCTGAACCACCCTGAACCACCTGAACCACCCTGAACCACCTGAACCACCTGAACCACCCTGAACCACCTGAACCACCCTGAACCACCCTGAACCACCCTGAACCACCCTGAACCACCTGAATCACCCTGAACCACCTGAACCACCCTGAACCATCTGAACCACCTGAACCACCTGAACCACCTGACCCACCCTAAACCACCTGAACCACCTGAACCACCCTGAACCACCTGACCCACCCTGACCCACCTGAACCATCCTGCACCACCTGACCCACCCTAAACCACCTGAACCACCTGAACCACCCTGAACCACCTGAACCACCTGACCCACCCTAAACCACCTGAACCACCTGAACCACCCTGAACCACCTGAACCACCTGAACCACCCTGAACCACCTGAACCACCCTGAACCACCCTGAACCACCTGAACCACCTGAACCACCTGAACCACCTGAACCACCCTGAACCACCTGAACCACCCTGAACCACCTGAACCACCTGAACCACCTGAACCACCCTGAACCACCCTGAACCACCTGAACCACCTGACCCACCCTAAACCACCTGAACCACCTGAACCACCCTGAACCACCTGAACCACCTGACCCACCCTAAACCACCTGAACCACCTGAACCACCTGAACCACCTGAACCACCCTGAACCACCCTGAACCACCTGAACCACCTGAACCACCCTGAACCACCTGAACCACCCTGAACCACCCTGAACCACCTGTTCTCAGGCAAACAAGCCTGAGAACAGTGGCTGACACTGGTAGCTGGATTTTCGGAGCTGTCCCTGAACGCATCGTGAGAGTTGCAGCAGCTGAGACGCCGCGGCGTCGCGTCTGGTGAGTGTATTGTTTTCCTCTTTAATCTTCGCTAGCCTAGCTTCCCTTAGCATGGCTAGTTCTTCTTCTTCTCGTATTTTCTGCTCAGTGTGCTGTATGTATAGTGAGTCCCCTGCCTCCTTTACCGAGGATAGCAGTAGCTGTTGGAAGTGTAGCTTAGTGTCAGGGTTGGAGGCCAGGGTTTCTGAGTTAGAAGCACGGCTCTGCAGCTTGGAGGCTAATGCTAGGCCTAGCTATAGCGAGATAGCTGCAGGGACCGCAGGCCGTGCTAACAGCAACAGGAGCGTGGCTAGCCCCTCAGCAAGTCCCGTGCAGCCGGGAGAGTCGAGAGACGGATTTGTGACAGTACGGAGGAAGCGTGGTGCTAAACGCACAAACGTAGCGCACCAAGAGCTTCACGTCTGTAGCAGACCCCATGGCAGAACACTGGCCAAACCAGACACTCTCCTCATTGGAAGTTCTATTCTTAGAGACGTGAAGCACCCAGCGGTGTCTGTCAGGTGTTATCCAGGGGCCAGAGTCGGTGACATCGAAGGAAACCTTAGGCTTTTACAGCAGAGCAGGGCTAGCTTCCGCCGCATCGTGATCCACGCTGGTGGTAACGATGTCCGACGGAAACAATCAGAGGTTCTTAAACTGAACGTAGCATCGGTGTGTAAACTTGCTAAGTCGATGTGTAACACCGTAGCATTCTCTGGACCCCTGCCCAATTTGGCCAGTGATGAGATGTACTCTAGGTTCTCATCATTTAACCGCTGGTTGTCTAGGTGGTGCTCAGAAAACGATGTTGTTTTTATAGATAATTGGCGTGCATTCTGGGGAAAGCCTGGGCTCATTCGCAGAGATAGCATACATCCCACTTGGGAAGGTGCTTCTCTCTTAGCACAAAATGTGGCTTCCAAATTTAGCCTGTCAAAATGACAATCCAGAGTGCGGGCCCAGGCGCAGAGTCGTAGTGTAAAACACTTCTCTGTGCATCCACTTTACTCTGAGCTGTCACAAACCCACCATGTAGTAAATAACAGAAAGACTGCGTCTATTCCTTGTGTAGTTAATAATAAACCCCGTATAGTTAAAAATAAACCTAATATTAAAAAACCTATAGGAGTGAGATCAAATAATTTAATAAAAATAGTTTTAAGTAATAATCAGATTAAAAGAACACCTAACAATTTTATCCAATGTGGACTGATCAATATTAGGTCTATTTCTTCCAAATCTCTGTTAATAAACGATCTAATTAGTGATTACAAAATTGATATTTTAGCTCTGACTGAAACCTGGCTGCAGCAGGATGAATATGTCGCATTAAATGAATCCACGCCACCAACTCATGTGAACTATCACACAGCCAGAACCAGTGGCCGTGGTGGTGGAGTGGCAGTAATATCCCACTCCAGTTTAGGTCTCAACCCTAAAATTAATCATAAAACTAATCCCACTTACCATTCCTTTGAAAGTCTAGTTTCATCCATTACTTTCCCCAACTGCAGAAACCAAAAACCAGTCCTTTTTGTCATAGTCTACCGCCCTCCTGGCCCTTATTCACAGTTTTTATTAGAAGTCTCTGACTTTCTATCCAGTGTAGTGTTGAACTGGGATAGGATTATAATAGTTGGTGATTTTAACATACATGTCGATAACAACGCTGACTCTCTTAGTAATGCATTTAGTGACCTACTAGACGGATTAGGCTTTATCCAAAATGTTAATAAACCAACCCACATTCACAGACATACTCTCGATCTGATCTTAACACTTGGTGTTGAAATTAATGACCTCGTCGTTTTTCCCCATAATCCCATACTCTCAGATCACTTTTTAATGACCTTCCAGGTTTTGTTTGAGGATATTTCTACCTCAGTGATTAAAACGCAAATGAAAAGGATACTATGTGACCATGCTGTCTCAAAGTATAAAGAGTTAATTCAGTCACTATTTGTGTCTATGTCATGTGATTATGTAAAGGACACATTTAGTCCCAGTATAAGTGATGAGTTAGTCGATAGTACCATGCTCACACTACAAACTACGCTAGATATAGTTGCCCCCCTTAAGTTAAAAACTACTAAGGTTAGATTAACCTCCCCATGGTACAACGCTGACACTCGCTCCATTAAACAAGCAACACGTAAATTAGAGAGGCAATGGAGGCGATCCAACTTAGAAGATTCTCTCAATGCCTGGAAAAGTAGCTTAATAAAGTATAATCAAGCTTTGCGTACAGCCAAAACTAGATATTACTCATCCATAATAGAAGAAAACAAGAATAATCCTAGATTCCTCTTCAGTACTGTAGCCAAACTGACAAACAGCCACACCTCCGTGGAACCAGTTATTCCATCCACGCTCCATCCTGATGATTTCCTGCAGTTCTTTAACAATAAAATATCAACTATTAGAGACAAAATAGACACATTTCTCCCAAATATTAGATCAGAAAAAGTAGCGCTTTCAAACCTAGGCCTTTTTAAAAATCCCTCTGTAACACTAAATAATTTCACCACTGTAGACCAAACTGATGTCATATCTATTATCATGTCTTCCAAATCAGCCACCTGCCTCTTAGATCCAATCCCAACAAAACTCTTTAAAGAGATTCTGCCCCTAATTATTGGCACTGTCCAAAATATAATTAACACTTCATTAATTACTGGATATGTGCCACAGTCATTTAAATATGCTGTTATTAAACCAATTCTGAAAAAGCCTACCCTAGATCCTGACATTTTAGCCAATTATAGGCCTATATCCAATTTGCCCTTCCTGTCAAAGGTTTTAGAACGAGTAATAGTTAAACAGCTGTGCCAATTCCTGCAAGATAATAGTTTATTTGAACAGTTTCAGTCTGGCTTTCGTGCCCATCATAGCACTGAAACGGCGTTAGTTAAAGTTACTAATGACTTATTATTAGCCGCTGACATCGGACTAATATCGGTCCTGGTGTTATTAGACCTTAGTGCAGCCTTTGACACCATCGACCACAGTATCTTAGTGCACAGATTAGAATATGATATAGGTATTAGAGGAGCAGCCCTCTGCTGGTTTAAATCATATTTATCTAATCGCTACCAATTTGTTCACATCAACAAACAATCATCGCAGTCCTCCAGAGTTAATTATGGCGTTCCTCAAGGGTCAGTCCTTGGGCCTATTTTGTTTACACTATATATGCTCCCTTTAGGTAACATCATTACAAATCATGGCATTAATTTTCATTGTTACGCGGATGACACACAGCTATATTTATCGATTAAACCTGACCAGACCAGGCAAATAGATAAACTAAGTACTTGTGTACAAGACATAAAGACTTGGATGAGTGCCAATTATCTTTTACTGAACCCTGAAAAAACTGAAGTCGTTATAATTGGTCCTAAAGATGCGAGAGACTCCCTAACTAACCAGATAGTTACTCTGGACAACTTAAGTGTAACACCCAGTGCCACAGTTACAAATTTAGGAGTTTTATTTGATCCAGATCTTTCATTCAAAATGCATATCAAACAAACTTGCAGAACAGCCTTCTTTCACCTGCGCAACATTAGCCAAAATTAGGAATATTCTGTCTAAAACGACTGCAGAAAAATTAATTCATGCATTTGTTACATCACGATTAGATTATTGTAACTCCTTACTTGTAGCATGTCCTAAATATTCCCTAAAAAGCTTGCAACTGGTTCAAAATGCAGCAGCAAGATTATTAACAGGATCAAATAGAAGAGAACACATCACCCCTGTGCTCCAAACCCTTCACTGGCTACCAGTTGAGTCTAGAATTAAATTTAAAATCCTCCTCCTTACATATAAAACCATTAATGGTATGGGCCCCTCTTATCTTAAAGATGATCTGGTTCCGTACCAACCCAATAGAACCCTTCGTTCTCAGAATGCAGGTTTACTGAAAGTTCCTAGGGTTTCTAAAAGTACAGTAGGAGCTAGAGCCTTTAGTTATCAGGCCCCTGTCTTATGGAATCATCTTCCCTTTAATATTAAAAACGCCGAAACAGTCTCTACATTTAAAATTAGGCTTAAAACATTCCTGTTTGAGAAAGCCTATGGTCAGGTTAGTTAAAAATTATGTGACTCATATATCATGTATACATGATGTATGAGTCACAGTTCAGTCTAGGCTGCCCTAGGAGTTAGAATGCTGGGGGAAGTACAGACACTGAGTTCTTTCTTCTCTTTCTCTCCCTCACATCTGTTTCTGTAATTTTTATAACATATCTTTCTTACCAAGTCTGTTCATGACTAGTCACCTGGTGTCCCCTTTCCCCCCTCCCCCCCTGGGGGGAGTGGTGGCTCTCCTGACAGTGCCTGCACGGGAGCCATGGACGACAGGATCTGGAGTATCTCGCCTGTGCTGACCTGTGACCCCGGACCACCGCCCCTGCCTGTCTGGACCAGCCCCCCCTTCCTGCATTTATACATGGACGTTCATCTATAGCCTGTCCGTCCATGGGAGTGGATCTCTCCTTCAATGTGGTTCTCCTCAAGATTTCTTCTTTTTCCCACTGGGTTTGGAAGTTTTTTCTTGCCGAGAAGGAGGGTCTAAGGACAGGGGATGCCTGGGACTTTTCATGTATTTCTGTAGTTGATTATGTTTTTGTAAAGCCCTCTGAGACGACGTTGTTGTGATTTAGGGCTTTATAAATAAAATTGAATTGAATTGAATTGAATTGACCCACCCTGACCCACCTGAACCATCCTGCACCACCTGACCCACCCTAAACCACCTGAACCACCTGAACCACCCTGAACCACCTGAACCACCTGACCCACCCTAAACCACCTGAACCACCTGAACCACCCTGAACCACCTGAACCACCTGAACCACCCTGAACCACCTGAACCACCTGAACCACTTGAACAACCCTGAACCACCCTGAACCACCTAAACCACCTTGAACCACCTGAACAACCCTGAACCACCTGAACCACCTGAACCACCTGAACCACCCTGAACCACCCTGAACCATCTGAACCACCTGAACCACCCTGAACCACCCTGAACCACCTGACCCACCTGAACCATCCTGCACCACCTGACCCACCCTAAACCACCTGAACCACCTGAACCACCCTGAACCACCTGAACCACCTGAACCACCCTGAACCACCCTGAACCACCTGAACCACCCTGAACCACCCTGAACCACCTGAACCACCCTGAACCACCTGAACCACTTGAACAACCCTGAACCACCCTGAACCACCTAAACCACCTTGAACCACCTGAACAACCCTGAACCACCTGAACCACCTGAACCACTCTGAACCACCTGAACCACCCTGAACCACCTGAACCACCTGAACCACCCTGAACCACCTGAACCACCCTGAACCACCTGAACCACCTGAACCACCCTGAACCACCCTGAACCACCTGAACCACCCTGAACCACTCTGAACCACCTGAACCACCCTGAACCACTTGAACCACCCTGAACCACCTGAATCACCTGAACCACCCTGAACCACCTGAACCACCTGAACCACTCTGAACCACCTGAACCACCCTGAACCACCCTGAACCACCCTGAACCACCTGAACCACCCTGAACCACCCTGAACCACCTGAACCACCCTGAACCACATGCTGCCTCCAGAAAGTTTTAAAAAGTTTAACAGAAACATATGAGCTGGCTGATGTTTGTAGGTTTTTAAATAATAGAAGTAGACAGTATAGATGGAGCCACAGCAGAGATAATGTTTTCACTTTAGTTAGATTAGATAGGTTTTATAGTTTTAAACATAATTTTAGTGTTTTTATAAATTGTTTTATTCCTCTAGTTGGTTTTACAGATCATTAGCTAAGTTTCCATTATAGTTTTTAACAAAACAATATCGATATTCCTAAAATTTTGAGAAAGTATATTTGTGCTTTGAACGTGTTTCCATTGACGGTTGTTCGAGGCAGGAGCATCGTAACTTTCATGAAGTATCGTCCCAGTAGATTTCACTGCTGTCACTTTTTGAGCTTCAGATTGACCATCACCCTGATAGTGTTAGAGTTGTTGAACCCCGGGTTTATCCCAGCACTCCGTCTAAACAGGGTCTAACCCCCTATGGTGGACTGGGGTCTTACCCTACTGGCCCTAACCTGTGGAGGTTTTACTTAGCTGGATTTGATGTGAGATACTTGTCCATCTTCTAACTACTGTAAATCCCAATCTTTAGCCCGCTAACTCTGTTATTAATACCACCCGGAAAGACCCGCTAGGTGCAGTAGTAATAACAGCCTAATTGGTTATAGTAGCTGTCTCTATGGTTCGTGCACTTGGTACGTGACGGAATAAGATTTTAAGGCTAGGATGATTTGTCTAAGCCCTAGGGGTACAGAGAGTTTGTTAAGTGGAAGATCTAAGATATCTTTAGAACCTTAGATGGTATGCACACATAAACCTAATCTTTTACATTCATTAACATGTTATAACCCAAGGTGAATAACTCAAAAGAGAAAAGAATTTACTTTTTAGAAATTTATTGAAAGCAGTTTTAGCAAAGCATAGCATGAATATAAATCATTATCAATTTAGTAATAGTTCAATAAACAGAATAATAAACTCATAACATATCTCCCATCTGTACCTTTCCCTATCCTATTCTTGATACTACTCTTGGTTAACACGTTACCACTCTGTGGTTGACCCAGGACTCAGTCCATTGGGTTCTGGTTCAAAGTCCCATCATATAGCTTTGCTTGTAATCTTTTGGAGTGAGGAATAATTTGTAATCCAAGGGGTAAAATCATCTCAAAAAGATAAGAAAATAGAATAAAAATTCAAAGTCCAATTCAAAAAAGATAAAAATAACAAAATGTTCAAAAATCCAATTCTAAATTAAAAATAACCAAAAAGTTTGAAAAACAGAAATTCAATTTAGGAAGACCTCTTTAACAGTCTGATCAGGACTGTTATTTTAGTCTTAAAATGCTGGTGCTGAGAAAAGAGTAAAAATGCGAAAAAAGTATTTCAGTCTTTCCCCCGCCGAGTCCAAAGAAGGGGAAAACCTGTAGTAGGGCTGGGCGATTCTTGCTAAAATGTGAATCTCGATTTTTCTCCACAAGAATCTCGATCTACGATTCTCACACGATTTCCATTTTTCCATGAAAAATTTATTTTTTTCTTTCTGTAAAGACTAACAATGACAGGTACAGTCGGTGCTGAACAACAGCTTGCAACAAAGAAATGCAGCAAAAAAATAAATAAACAAAAAAACGCAACAAGAGAAATGCAGCAAAAAAATAAATAAACAAAGAAATGCCGTCTGCCACCAGTGACTATTCTTAAAGAGTAATCATGATTACTGCCAAAAATATAAACTTAAAATCAAGTGCTGCTCAATTCACTGGATCAATTGTTTTTGTTTTTTTAACAAGGGTTTTTTTTTTTTAGAGCTTGACTTGTAAAGCCTTGCCTAACTATCCAGTCAGTCCATCTACCGCACTTCAAGGTTCTTGGCTAAGAACACTAACATGTCAACATTGTGTGGCTTCAGGCAGCTACGCTGACATGTTACAATGTTCCCCCCTGTACTGAAAAGCCTTTCAGATGGGCAACTGGTCGCAGTGATGCACAAGTATTTCCTGGCCAGCATGGACAAATGTGGGTAATGTCCCTGGTTTGTGTTCCACCACACCAAGGGGTCCTCCTCTACATCCAGAGGCTTGTGGAGCAGATAAGCAGCCAGTTCCATTTCAACCACCTGCAATTTACATACAATTTGCACATTTAGCACACCCTTTTAAGTCAAAGCAAGCTTTACAATAAGCAATGTAATACATCATCATCATAATCATACATCTAATGCAAAGAAATACTAGCTAAACAAGGAAAGCAGGTGGACATTAAGCAGGTAATACAACATCATTGCTGTACCTGCTCCTCTGGTACAGCTGCAGCAGGAGGTTCCACGTCTGCCCTTGCTTCTTTAAGAAGGCTGCCTAAGGTGACCTTTCTCTTCTTCCCACCAGGTGGGGGCGTGGCACTGGAACCTCCACACGCTGGATGAATGTTTGCCTTTTTTCTGCAGAAGCACAACAGTCTCAGTCGTAGTCGTAGTCGTCTCGTCCTTATCACTGTCGATGTCGTTGTTGTTGTGGTCCGTCAGGACACTGTCCTCGACGCTCTCCTCCATTTTCTTGTCTCAAAACTTTTTGGTGGGCTGCTCTCGGCTGCTGTGTCTCCACGGTTCGCTATCCTGTAGCTAATGATCCCATTGCTGCGCAGTGGCCACACGCGCAGTGGCCAAATGAGCGAGTGCCGTGTCAGAGTAGCACGCATCAGTGGCATGAACAGTAGACGGACAGTCGCCGTAGAATTGCCGTAATTCGATCTTATTAAAAATGAGATCGCCGAGTGCCTGAATCAAGATCGAGGGTCCATTTTCGATTAATCGCCCAGCCCTAACCTGTAGTAATCTTGGCTGAGCAACGGATCAGCTACAAAGTGTCCCTTGGTTGTTGGAGATTCTTCTCAAAGAGGTTGAAAGTCTTTAAAAAGTCTTTGGATCTTTGCTGTCAGTCGATGTGGATCTTTTGTCTCCATTTAGACCACCGCATGTCTAAGACTAAAGTCACTCAGATGGACAGCCTTCAGCATCTTTCAGAGAAGTAAGATTAGCAACTTTCTGGCCGAATCTATTATGCTTCTTTTTGGGTTGCTAAAAAGCATAATTTTTAGAAGTTGAAAATCCTCTCTGGGTCGGACGTGATGTGGTCTGACCAGAGTCCGGTAGACTTCTCTCTCTGTCTGTTACTGTTGCACAGTTTTGTTCAAAAACTCAATTGGCATGTAATGTGGTTACACCCTTGTCCCATGACGCACATTACTTAGGTCATGGTCCAGATGTTTCCTATAGAAATTCTCCTATTTACTGGTTCTAACCAGTTCTTTATCCTTATTAGGAGTTGTTTTCGACTTTATCTGCTATTTGTAATTCCCCTTTTTATGAATCATGCTGACCATCTGGTGTTTTTGTCCTTAACGCACCCTTTTACACAATAGGGTCTTTCAACTTGTTCCTGTTTCTGAGAGACATGTCTCAATTTGTTCCTTTCCTTCAGAACATGTCTCATCCTGTCCCTGTCCTCTGTTTAACACTTATACTTCTATAATCACACTTGATCAATATTCTTTCAAACTTATCATTCACATTGATTATACCAAACACACATTTTAAAAGAAATCATATTTAAAATCATCACTTGTTCTATTCATCATATCATCACAATGGATACATGTATGCATTGTTACACAATTCATAATACTTGTTAGTGAATCACACTTCCCATCATTTTGTTACTTTCATTAACAACTTGAAATTATACTTTAATCATTCTGTTAATTCAGTTAACACTTAACCCTCTGATATATATGTTCCTTTATTCATACTGTCTATTTATTGGTTATACCCTCTATAAGAACATGATTTTACTCTAAGTAACCCATTTTTATGTGCTATAAATGCCAAGCCCAGGCCTTTGACCTCTACCCATCTTGACACCCCCTCCTAGAGGTAAAAGGCATTTGGATGGTACTCAACACTCCTGGTCATCGGAGAGGGGAGACCAATCCAGCTGGATAGGTGGAGCGCCGAATTCTATCAGGCCGTAGGGTTCTGGAACCCCCGGGTTTGTCTGGAGACGGGCAATCTGACGCTGCAGATCCTCAAGTGTAGGTTGCGGAGCTGTTGGTCCGCTGCTCCTCTGTCCTCCGGTTGCAGTAGTCCCCCCTGGGCCAGGTGTTTCCACACTCGAACTTGGCTGTGGGCTGGGCATCACAACACATACTGGTGTTGTTGGCGTGACATCTGGAGTCCCCACTACTGATATGGTGAAGAATTCAGGCTGGACTGGAGTTAGGTTGGGTTGGGCTGGAGTCGATGACGCTGGCGTTGACTGCGTCGTTGTCTCCGTCGGCAACGACGTTGGTCCTCTGGACATGGCTTCCTCAAGCCCTGGGATGTATTCTCCTACCCACACCCAGTGTCCATCGATGGCATGGGTGGTGTAGACGGATCCTCCATTCCCGAACTCCCATCTTTTGGTGTACACTGGAGCGTAATTCACACCCCAGAGGCTGCGGGTGTGTCTCAGCACTTCAGAAGGATTGCAGGAACACCAGGACACGCGCCCCATCCACTCGATGGTACTAATGACTTGGGGTGGCACTGAGGGAAACTGCCCGATGTGCTCATCGCTCAAGATCATGCCTCGCACTGCCCAACCACAGTGGTCTCGGCAAAAACAGGCAGCGCACTGCAATCCATTATCTGTATCCCACAGCCATTTTACACTGCTAAAAGTTACTTTGCACTTGCGACAGTGTAGGCTTCCCTATCAAGACATAATCAATAATTACATGTTAATTTTTTTGTTTTGATTTTTTATAAGCAGAAGCTAGTTGCGGGGCGACTTTCTTTCTAGGCTCAAGGTATATTGAATCTCCTCGCCGCAAAGCGGTTGGGAAATGGGGAGTGGAACCGAGGTGGAGCGGATTGCCCTTCCCCAGTTTCTCTTTTAACAGGGAAAACTGCGCCATACCACATGAACCAGGCCATAATTAGGACAGTGCATTCATTTATTGACCAATGTATGATCGATAGTATACCCCAGCCAACTCCCCATCCTACCACAGCACAAACTTTGCGTAGCCAAATCGCTCTACCTTTTGGTTGTAGTGCCATAGCCAAGGTGAGGTGGTAGGTTAACATTGCAGTTACAGCCAAAGTCTCTAAAGCGAGGTCAATCCATTTGGCTGCTGTGAGGAAGATTGCTACGGTATCAGTAATCATCCAAATCACCAGGGCCACAGTAGCAATCTGGTCAACCAATTGTTTAGTGAATTTCATTCTTCCCAGTAGGTATGTTGCAAACCAGGACAGGGTAACCCCCATGTCTTTTTGCCAAACATGAGTAACAATGCACTTTACTGTTCCTAAAATCACAGCCATGATTCTTAGCGGTTGTTGCAGTGTCCATTCCCCATGACAGCAGTACAGAAGCCAAATTGCATCAAGGATCCAGAGGTTTAGAATCGTCATTTCATTAACAGTATCCCCATTATCTCTGGTCCCATTGTTAGTTGAATTAAGTTCTGTACTTACATTGCCCCAACGCGCAAGACCTTGAGCCATTTTGTCTGTACCCCTTCGAAGTCACGAGCTGAATGACCGCACCCTAGCCTGGCTCCGGCTTTTATGCCGCCCTTGGCTCCGCCTTTGGCTACGCCCCCTAGTGCTAGGGTGTTGGCCACTTCCTTCCTCATTCCCCAACTAGTCCTGCCTCAATTTTTATCAACATTATGATAAAAAATTCATTATTAACAGTTCAACATAATAAAAACCTATTTTATGATTAAGTATTTGTGAGTAATTTAACTATATTTGCTTGTGTTAGCATAGCGATTTTTCCTTATCTCTGTTGAAGACTTGAGCTGGCTTGTGTTGCTTCATGCTGGGTAGTGCCGCATTTCTTCATATTGGTGGTAGAGTTCTGATTGATAAGCTTGGCCGGGCCGGGCTGCTGCTCCCCAGCGGTTAGCTCCTTTCTTTGGCTTCACTGGGAAGAGAAGACCGTAGAAGACGTACCAGATGATCAGAGGTACACTGGATGTGGACCCCATGAGGCACAGTCCGTTAAGGGTGACCCAGCCGGGTCCCCAAACACACAGCCACGCCATCTTTGTCTTCCATCCAGTCTTTCCTTTCCTTCTTTCTTCTGTGATTTGGGTGAATTGGTATGAAACCAGTCCTATCATTACTAGGCATTCCATCAGCACATTCCACCAGTACACTGGCTCAATCCAGATGGCTGCGGCGTCTGTTAGCAGCCAGCTTAGGAAGATGATGAGTCTTGCTATCCCCAGGGGGCTGTCGCTGACTCTCAATCTTCCCAACCGAAAGGTGGCGAACCAGGAGGTGGTGATGACAAGCTTGCCTCTCCATAGGATCTCGATGGCCACATGGATGATGCCTCTGAAGAAACTCAGGACCCGCAGACCCTGGTTGATTTTCCAGCAGCCAGTGCAGCAATATAGAACCCAGTTTAGTTCTAAAACCACAAACTCTGTCAGTCCAAGGCAGGGAGTTTCCCCGGCACCGGGAGAACTCACGTTCTGGGTCAAATTGTTCATAATTTCTTGGGGTGATGGTGCTTCTTCAGTCACCAGCCAGCTCACTATCTTCTCTGGAGAATCGGAGTGTTAGGCTTTTTATTAGTACCAGGTAACCCCATGGGTGGTGCCTGGTTCCCTGTTGCGGGGGTGGAGTTCTATGTTCTCAGCTCGGACGAGCGGTCCTCCTCTGAGCTCCTGCCCACGCAGACTTTCTACCAACAATCTCAATAACCCTGGTAGAACCAGTAGGATAACAAAAACCCCCAGGCCCACCAGGAGGTATGGTGTTAGTTTCTTCAGCATCCAAATTACTTCTTCAACCAAGGACTCAGCCACTGTTTCAGCCTCTCGGATGACTTCTTTAGGGATCGTCATAACACCATCGACTATGGCTTTACCATACAATTCTGCAATTGTACAGTCTTTGCCATTGCATTGTTGCCAGTGTTCATGAGGCTCCACACAGGTGCCTTTGTTGTACATCTTGTTAGGTCCAATCCATTCAAAGCCCTCTATTTCTTTTCCCTCACATAGGCTTCGTCTGAAGGCATGTCCTTCCATCCTTGTCATTTCTGCTTGGTTTATTGGTGGGACTATGCTTCCTCTTGGATTGTGTCTGGTTACCATAATTCACCTCAGGGCACTTTCACAGCTTTGCCGCCATTTAGGTGATTGCCGGATCCATCTCTTCTGTTTCAGCTTTATCTGTGTTACATTTTCTGCTAGCTGAATGTCACTCAAAGTCCAATTCGCTCCTTGTGTGAAGGATTCCGGAGCACCCCGGTACCATGTTGTGCAGGCGTCCCTCCATTTGGGGAGCTGGCTGCATGGTTGTTTTGCCAGCTCTATGCGACTGGTTTTGTTGTTCTTGTCACATCTCATCTTCCATGGACGTGGTGATAGCATTACACTGGGGCGAATCCCCATGAATGCATTCCAGTTGGCTATACCATCAGCCGCTGAGTAGACAGTTGCCACATATTGGTATTTGACCCAGTAGTTCTTAGTTAGTGATAGGCATGGTAGCACCCAGGCCTTTAACTCTGCCTCTTGCAATCCCCACCAGGGACGTGAGGTGTCAGGTTCAGCCCATACCAGTGGCCACTGCTCCAGAGCTCCCTTGAGGGTCCCCATCTGCAAGTGCTTGGTGCAGTTGTAGACCCAGCCGCCGGAGCTCCAGGCATCCACTTGCCAAATGTTGCATCTTGGTGAGGCCCAACCATAGGATTTGGTTGGCTCAAACTCATAGTCTTTATTGTGCAGTCCTTTATACATCTTCTTCACCGCACACTGGTCTATTTTGGCAAAATCATCTTTAGGGACAGACCATAAGTCTTCTGGTTTAGGCAGTCTCTGGATGTACATTTTTTCATGATAGGGGCCCGCCAACCAGCCGGTTGGACGGGTTTCACTAACCCCTACTAGTCTGAAGTGGGTTACCTTCTTCTTCCATACCCATGGCAGGGACTTATTCAGCCAGTCATCAATGTAGATAGCACCGGAGTCGTGCGGGAACATCTGGTGGCCGGGTGTCCATTCGTCTACCATGCTGACGGGTATGTGGTGTTGCCCATCGCAGGAGATGGGACCCAGGTTCCACATACATGGGTCCAGCTGCCTAGCTTTGGTCTTTACACAGGTCTTAATGCGCTGATCTGCCACCGTTGATAGGCCCTGTAGTTGGTCCGGTAGGGTGTGTTGCTCCTTGGCTGGCTGTGGGCTGGCAACTGGTAGAGAGCGCTGCTCCTCTGGTGGCAGTGGGTCTTCGTCCCCTGGGTTCTGCTCGCCTTCCT
Source organism: Siphamia tubifer (assembly GCA_020466265.1). Taxonomy (NCBI): domain Eukaryota; kingdom Metazoa; phylum Chordata; class Actinopteri; order Kurtiformes; family Apogonidae; genus Siphamia; species Siphamia tubifer. The sequence goes on along the minus strand of CM035802.1, from coordinate 4,053,507 downwards.
CTGGGGAAGACTGGGTCGTAGGTATTGGGAGGTTGCAGGTGAGATTTAACTTTCCCCAGAAAGTGTCAGTCTTTTGGAGCAACCTCTGGCAGTAGTGCAACTGTGGTGAAATAGAGAGGTTCTTCTTGATGATACATAATTGGGAGAAATACCACTGTGGGTCTTGTCCTTCTACTTATATCCAATTTACTTGGAGTTCTCTTCGCTCTTGTTTCCTTGGTACTATGTGGTGCAGTACCAGGTCATTTCCTTGTAGTTGCACTGCTTCGATGAAGGATCCTCCCTCTGTTCGGATCGAGTTTAGGAGGTCTGGTATTCCTTCAACTTCAGTTGCCCCAGCCGTTTTTTCTTCATTGGCTAGGTGGTGGGTGATGTTGTTTAAAACAATGTATTCTTTATCAACAACCAGGCATTCGTCAACGAAATGTTGGGTGGTGATAAAAAATATCTTTTGGTGGGTTTCTTCAAATAAACCCTTCTTGCTCCAGTAGCTGAACGTGGCTACTAGGCTTATTCCTAAAAGTCCACTAATGATCTTCATGATGAGGCATCCCCTCAGTCTTTGCCGAGGGATAGCCATGGCTAATGTTCAGTTCTTTATTGCTCAGTCTCTATATACATAGTCTATTTATAGTCTCCTCCTCCTTATACTCCATCTACCCATAGTTGCCCTCTCAGATCTTCTTGGTATAATTCTTTCAGGAATTTGATTGGGCGTCGTTCCTTTTTTGCCGCTCGATAGTCAATGTACATCTCCTTCAAGAGGGCTGGGTCTGTGACCTTCACACTCCGGTGGTTATCCACATTGGTGATCAGGATTATTTTCAAATGTTCTTGGACAGCCTCCCAAGGGCTCTTCCAGCATATTGCTTCGTTTTGATAATCGGGCAAACCTTCTATACCTTTGTGCATTGCTTTGTGTGACCAGCTATAGTAGAGAACCGTGCCCCACTCTCTTCCCTCCAGGATCCCCGTTATCTGGGGACTGGTGGACCAGATGGTACAATTTCCTACCCTAATCTCCACATAGGGGGTATATGTGTCCCACTGCATTCTTTCTTCCGTATAAATGTTGATTCCCCCAACTGGAAGGGTTCGTACTGTGAGTTCTATCCCTTGTACGTTAATTGAAAATTCAAAGAAAGGTGTCATTTTCAGGATGCTCCCCTCGGGGTCTCGTATCCCGTACTTGGGGAGAAGCGGTGCCTCTAGCGCCTCCTCCACCCATTCGTCCCAGGAATAATGTATCCTTTCCATTAATTTTTCCCATTTTCTCTGTTCCCATGCTTTTTTCTTCTTGGACAATGTTTTCAGGTGTCCTAAATCTGGGATAATGAACTTCTTTACCAGGGACATTTCTAATTCCTCTGAGCACTGTCTTCTTAATTCCATTATCTCCATCTCTATTTACAATATTTACAATTTCTTCTTTTGTTAATTCTTTTCTACTCACTGCTTCTTCTTCTTGGGGTTAGATTTTGTCCCCGACGTTATGCCACTTATTCTTTTCCAAAAGCCTTTCTTTTCTTCCTCTGGTGCTGCTTGTATGTCTGCTCCCACTGAGTACACGCCCTTGAATGTTACGACGACTGCATATACCGTCAGGTCAACAACGATAGTTTGGTTGGGGTAAGGGGGCGTGGTTAATCTTGCTGTCTCATCAACCAGGTCTGATAGGTTTCTGCTTTTTCCCACTTCCCAGGCTTCGCTAGGTGAAATTTGAAATCTTTGGGTCTTCTTTTTGGTTTTAGCCTCTGAATCTCCGTACTAGTCCAGAGCCGTTGTCCAGCATCGCAACCCGGTTCGGCTGAGGCCTTCTTCCCTGGGAATTTCCCCAGCGTCTTGGACTGCAACGTTACAATCTTCATAGACACTTCCTATGAGGTGGTCCCAGTCAGCTTCCACTGTGGCTCAGTGGGACTGTGCTCCGACCAGCCCTCTGATGCACCTTCTTCTGGAGCATCCTTTGGGGATAAGTTTTGGTATCCTCTTTCAAGGACCCAGAACGCCGTGAACACCGTCTCAGCTTCGAACTCGGTTCTGTCCATCAGCTCTCCCCAGACAGGAGACCAGGCGTTGTGTATAGCTTCCTTCCATCTGGTCTTCCAGGCTGTGGGTTGGCAGCTCCCTCCTGGTGGCGATTCTAGCAGAGGCCGTAGCGATTCGAGGGAGTCTAGGAATCGTCGTACTTGCCATCCTTCTGCCTCTGCCGCTTGAAACCGATGTCCTCCTCGTTGCCTGACTGTGCATTGGCTGCACTGCAGTATCTTCTCTCCATCCCATTGGCATAGGCATCCTTCTCCTCTTTCTTCACCTGGACAGGCGGTCCATAACGTGATGACTTTGATTCTTGGTAGCAGTGTCATTCGGCAATTTCCACACACATGTGCATCCAGCACCTTCACTGGTTTTGGATCTATTTTTCTGAGTTCCCTCAGTCCTTCCTCAACTTGGGCTGGCTTCTCTCTTCCACTGCCGTCCATATCACTGTTAATTCAGTGGGTGAATCGCATAGTGCACATTTATTTTCTCCTGTGCACCACTGTATTCATTCTTGTGGTAACAGCATTGAGTGTTTTGCATGCCGTAGAATGTCTAAAGCTCTCCCTATTTCAACTCCTCTTGCATGTCTACTAATGACAACCACCCCTTTGACATTGGCCAATCTGACATAGGGTGGTAGGTTCTGTGTGCTTTTGGCCTTTGATTTGGTTCCCAACATCCTTTCAGCCAGAAACTGGTTTCAGCTGCTCTATGCCTTGGATTCCGGATTTCTTTAGTTGTACCGTATTTCTATCTAAAATCTTGACTACTATGTCGGCTTTATCATACTTGGCTTTCACTGCTGCTCCAGCTGGGTGGATCAGTGCCTTGAGCCAGACTCGTTGACCAACACTGAACTTGCTGTTTGGGTCAGACCCTGGTTCATCTGACTTTTGGTCCCTTCCAGTTTCTTCTGACCTGAAGGGGTGTTGGTTCAACTCCTCTGAAGGGGAGGGCCTCCCCTTTCTGTGTTGATCGTTCAGGGCTTCGGCCAGTTCGCAGGTTTTAGCGCTCCACTTCTTGCTATTGGCATTTTTACCAATCCAGCTTTTTACTAGTCCAATGGTCCTTTCTGCAACTCCGTTGGCCTGTGGTGTGTAGGGGGCGAATAAATTCTTATTATCCCTTTCTCTCTGCACCATCGGTCAACTACTGCATTCTTGAAATGTGTCCCATTGTCAGTTCGAAGCTCCTTTGGTACTCCTAAACAGGCACATATTGTTTCTAGCATGCCAACTATACTGTTTCCATTGGCATGCCTTTCCGCCTTGGTGGCTACAAAGCCCGACATAGAGTCCACAAGCACCAGTAGGTACCTTTCCCCTTTAGTGCCGGTTACACCCATGGGTCCGGCCACATCCATGCAGATTGATCCCCATGGTATGGTGCTTTTGATTGTGAGTCCGCCGTTCCTTTGTCCTCTTATTCCCGCGTTGTATCGACAGCACAACTCACAGTTTTTTAGCACCCGGCGGACCTCACTCCCCGGAATCCACAGCTGCTGAGCCTCCAGTTCCCTGCGCGTAGGGTCAGCTCCAGCATGGTCCAGTGCTTCGTGCACGGCCATCGTCACCCCCTCCACGCAGTCTCTCGGGACGGCTTTTCCCCTTGGTGTAGTCTCCCATTTTTCTTTACCGACAAAGACAACCTTTCTCATCTGGACGAAACAATCCACTTCTTCGTTTCCTTGCCAGTGAGGACCTTCTCTGCCGTGCCCTTTCTGGTGCACTACCACAAGGTCAATGTTCATTTTAAGTTCTGCTATCTTCTTCCACAGTGCATCACTTTTCTTCCTTTGGCTGTTTCAAAGCCATTTTCTTCCCATATGGCTAGGTCTTCTAGCAGGGCTTGTACACAGTATTGGCTGTCCGAAATGAGCTTAGCTCTTTTAATCTTTCGGTGTTCAAGTTCAAGCAGTCCTTCCAGCACAGCGGTCACTTCACCTGCCTGGGCGCTTCCTGCTGCCTGTCCTTTGTGTCGGGCACGTTCTTTGTCCCCTTGCTTCAGGATGAATCCCCAGTATGCCGTCTGGTCGGGTCCTTTCCTTGAGCCGTCAGTATAGAGTGTCCACTCTATAGGGTTGTTGCTTTTGTCTGGTGCTGGATTGGCCTTCGATTGTCCGGGTCTTTCTGGTCCGATCTCTAGGTCTGGGTCCAGTAGGATGTCTTCCCAACGGCCCCATCTGGCGTTGGTCGCTTTGGTGCTTTCAAGGGTTGCTTTTCGAAGGAATCGATGAACCTGGCTCTGTGTGATGACTCTGATCTCTTGTCCTTGGGCTAGATCTTTCAAAGCGCCCCAGTACCGGGCTAGTACTGCCAACTCTTTCTCCTCTGCAGGGAATCTTGTTTCTGTCGGGGTTAGAGTATAGCTCCACAGAGCCACTAGTCCACCACCCTCGTTACTCACTTTGACCATGGTGTTGTTGTCTTCACAAGTGATTTCGGCAACTAATTTTGCTGTGTGGTTCCTTGGCTCGAGCCTGGATGCTCCTTGGATGGCTTTCCTCAGCTCCTCCAGGTGCTGTTGGTCGGTGGCGTCCCAGGTCCATTCTCCATCTTGTGAATTGTCTGCTTTTCGAAGTTTCACGTACAGGGGTCTGGCATACTTTTGGTAGCTGGGAACATGGTCTCTGACATAGTTGAAAAGTCCTAGTATTTTCTGTAGTTCATTTATGGAGCTTGGTGGCTCTACCTGTTCGATTTTTCTCCTGTAGTCTTCAGACAAGCCTAGGTCGTCGGAGATCTGGAACCCCAAGTAGTTCACTTGGTGCCTCCCGAATTGGCATTTCTTCAGGTTCAGCTTCAGTCCTGCGGCTTGAAGTCTCTCTACGACCTTCTGCAGTTTGGTTAGATGTTCCTCCTCGGTGTCATCAGCGATGAACACGTCGTTGATGTACACTGTAGCTTCTAGGCCTTCTAAAATGTCCATTACCGCCGACTGGAACACATTAGGCGAGTTCTTGTATCCCTGGGGCAGTCTTGTCCATACGTAGGCTTGTCCTTTGTGGGTGAAAGCGGTCTTTGCTTGTGATGCTTTTGACAGTCTTAGGGAGAAAAACCCGTTCGCTAAGTCAATGCAGGATTTGTAGGTCTTTAGTTTTAAAGTCTTTAAAGTTCCTTGTGGCATCAGGCTTGCTCTGTTGGCTATGGTTCTTCGATTCAATGCTTTGAAGTTGATTACTGGTCTCCATTCTCCTCCTGCTGATTCTGGTTTCTTGACGGCTTGGATTGGGCTGTTGGTGATGGAATTAAACTCTTTTCTGATAACACCCAGGGAGCTTAATTCTTTTACTATCTTGTCCATTTCCTTCACCGCTCCTGGGTTAAGGGGATACTGGCGGACTGGGGGGTGTACTCCTCCTTCAATGGTATGGATGTATTTGTCCCCCAGGTCCCCACAGTCATTTTTGAATCGGGCCACTTTGGTACTGGAAATAATGTCTTTTAATCTTTCTTTTCCTGATTCAGACAGGTCGGGCTCTGCAATATTCTGTTCCGTCACCTCAGGCATGTCGACTGGCTTGTACCAGGTCTCTGTAGCTGGCTCGGTCGTGCTTCGGGGCAGCTGGATCAGTTTTGCACTCAAAATCTTCAAACGCCGTTTGATCTTTTTTGGACGAAAAGTCTTATCATTTAGAATTCTTAGGTCATGCAGGGAAAGTAGGTCATACTTCCCTAATGCCTAGATAATGTCTTTCCAGATCCCGTAAGGGATACTGGTAACAGTTCCATCGGCTAACAATACTTTTAGGTGTCCTTTTGGTGTCAGGAATTTGCGGGTCATAGACACCTGTGCTCCCGTGTCTACCAGGTAGGGCACTCCGTCCACATCAGAGTAGATCTCATCTCCCACTGGGTAGCCATACTTCATGATGACCCGCCTACCATCTTCCATTATGGTTGCTGCCCTCCGCTGGCCCCAACTTTGCGGGCCTCTTGGAGGGCTCTTTTCTGCTCTGGTGTCAACTTCTGGTATTCTTCATGGGGAATGAACTGGGGTCTGTCTGCCGGAGGTCTTCCTCGCGATGGCCCTGGCTGCCTTTCTTGCTTTGGAGGATGGTCACCGGTTGGTCTCTCACTTGGTCTTTGCTGCTGGTACTGCTGACCTGGTCTGGGGCCTCGGTTCTGTGGCATTTGAGGTGGTCTTGGTGTTGCTTGATCAGCTGATCTTCGGAACCCTTGCTGGTTGGACTCTGCATTGATCCTCTTCATACTTTCTCCTGAGGTCCCATCTCTTTATGACCTCATCGATCTGTTCTGTGGATGTGGTAGACGGAGTCAGCAGGCAGAAATCCACCTCGTTCTTTAGCCCTTTTGTGAGTCTCTGGACCACTTTCACCCTCCTTTCAGCTGGCACATTTCTGCTGAGATTGTACCAGACCTGTGTGAGTGTCTGGCCTCCATTTAGCTTGAGTCTGGCCCTCTGGATCTGGGCATCTTCATCATCTGCTTCTTCCAGGACCAACCATTTGTAGTGCTCCTTTGCTGTGCTGTCCAGTCCCAATGGTTCTTGAGTGACTCCAGACAGCCACAGTCGCTTTGCTTCTTCATTCATGGTGTTGGCTTTCACTAATGGCCAGGTCTGCCTCAAGTACTCTTGGAGCAGTTGTCCCGGTTCTTTCGATGGAACCATCATCTTGAGTTTTTTCATTTCTTCAATGCAGGGACCTACTGTAAACATTGATTGTCCATAGTGGCTTCTCTGGTGGGGTTCCGTCGGTCCGTGGTTGGCTGACTGTCGGCTGGCTGGTCAGGCACCGAAATCTTCGCAGTCCTCCTGCAGAGTGTGTTCATCTTCGCTGCATGAGGCTGCTCGTCTTTCTCTCTCCCTGGTCTTTTGCGCTTGCTTCTTGGCCGCTGCTTTCAGTCTGCGGAGCATCACATCATACCCTACTGCCAGGAACCCTGATCTGAATGGTTCAGTTAGCTCTGTATAGTCTCTTAGCGTCGGGAAGGAGGGAGCCATCAGAAAGTTGGCCCACTCTGTTCCCGGTGCTGCTACTGACAGTGTCCATGTTTCGTCCAATCGGTCTCTCCAGGCTTGCGGGATCTCGTGGTCTGTTTGCTGTGCTTCAGGAACATAGGCTCTTCTCCCATCTCTGGTCTCGATGTAGCCGAATGTGGGGTCCCTTGCCAGCCTCTCCGATGCTCTGTATATGTCAAGTATGGGTACCTTCTTTTTTGCCCCTTTTCGCTTTCCAAACTTCACCTCCTTAGCGCTGGTATGGTTCTCCATTGCTGCCGAGGGGCATGTTTCGAACTCTGACACTCCTCCTTGGTCCTCATCCGAGGTTTCTTCCCTCCGTGCTGGAGGTGGTGGATTCTCTCGGGTCTCCGAGTTGACCCTGGAGTGGCGCGGACTTTGGGAAGCTACTTCTCTGGTCTGTGATTCCACTCCTGGGCGTACCGGTCCCGCTGAAGTGCTGGGTCTCACTGGAGAGGCTCTCTGGTGGCCCTGCTCCATTTGGGACATTGTAAAGTTCCGGAATGCTGAATCGTCCTCCAAATCCATCTCTGGGACTGGGACTCTCGCTGGTCTGGGTGTGTTGAAGGCGGCTCTGGTGGTGTTCGTGGGATAGATGGTCGAAACTTGAGGTATTGAGGGACCAGGTGGATTCAGGTGCCCAATGGTCTCTTCATCCCACGTTGTTGGTCTCTCTTCCTCCTTGAAGGATCTCGGGGTTGAAGTCTTTCTTTCTTTTAGGGGTCTTGAGAGAGACCTAGTGGGACTTGGTCTTTCTTCTGGTTCTGGTTGCTGCTCTTCTTCAATGTAGTAGCCCACCGCTGATCTTGCGATTTGGACTCGCATTTCTTGTCTTTGTTTCTTGGGTGTGACTATCACTATTTCTTTCACGTTGGACCATAGCGAGCCCTTCACGATACTAATTTGTCCCGCCTTTAGTGCCACGTCTTCAGCCTGCAGACCGGGGAAAGTCTCTGATTGCAGTCCCTTAACTGGCAGTACCACCCTTTTGTGCTGATGTTCACCGGCAAACTGGAGGGCTTGTCCTAGGACCTCGATCACTCTGGCCTTGTATGCTTTCATTGGACCTGTGGTGTACGGCTCTAGGGGGACATGGATGATTCCATAGTAGTCTGTGTCTCCTCCACTGGTTAGTCTCATTGGTAGGGCTGAGATGTCTTCTTCTTCCTCAATTCTAGCGTGCTCTCTTTCTTCTTCATATTTTTCTCCTGCTTCTGCCCTTAGACGTCTTTCAAATTTTTTGTCCCTCGGCCTATAGTCTTCCCCGACAATGATAATTAATCCATGGCCGTCTAGCTCCCATGGCTCTCCTATGTAGTTATACAGGTGCAGCCCAGATTGGCTCCTGATCTTGGGTATTCTTCTGCTCAGGGTTTTCAGGGGGGGTAGGTGGTCTTGGTCCTGCCGGTTCTCACCCATCGGAATCACTCTTCCACTCATACCCGGTCCTCCGAAGCCTAGATCGGGTTCCTGGAACATCCCTTCCCTTTTGTAGTAGCTGTGGACGTTTGGCGTCGGCTGGAGTTTTCCCACCTATTGTGGGAAATCTTATGTGCGCTCCTACATGGTCCCATTGCTCATCTTCGAGGGCATCCGAGTCTTCATCCAGGTCACCTTCTTCTGGGGCCATCGTTATACTGGTCACGCTTTTTGCATCATTGGTCAGTTCTGTCGCATGTCCCTGGTATTCGGCCAGTTCATTAAACAGGGGCTGGTGTTCTCTGTATCGGCTGGCTGCTGTCTCATTCGTCCGGATCAGCACACTCGACAGTCCTGCCGTTCGGGCCAACATCTTTATTACTTTGTCTGTTTTTAGTTGGGGGCTTGTCAGGGAGGCTACTCTTAGCAATGGGCCAGTCTCTGGAAGCAGTATCTTGATGGCCCACTCGATCCATTTTTTAACGCCAGACTTGGTGTTGGTTACTTCTGGCGATTCCACTACTTTCACAGCAATATTCTGTACAGTCTTAGGGGCCATGTGCTCCCCATCCTTAGCAATGTCTTTACGAATCTGCTTCCCGCAGTCTTCCTCGTCGACATGATCCGTTCTTTTGAGTACATGCTCTTGAATGGTTCGGTCCCAGCAACGCCATCCTTGGCTCCAAGGGATGATGTGGAGGTAGACCCCGGTGACTGCGTCGTCGGTTCCCTCCTGCTTCTGCTGGGCTGGGCTGGCACCCCCTGCAGGTTCTGGACCAGATTCCGCCTGTACCTTCGTCCCGTCCTCCGTTGTCGGTTCTGGTTCTACTCTTAAGTCCACTAACTGCTCTGGCGGTGGTAGATCTGGGGGAGATGCCTCATCATCCTGTTGTCCTCCTTCTGCCTTCAGTTGCCCAGGCTGCAGTGGCGTTGGCAGGTTCAGCTCCCCCGTCTGGACTTCCTCCATCTGGTCGACGATCAGTGGTTGGGGATTGGGGACTCCCCTCTTTCTCAGCGTTGGTTGTCTGTTGTCGGGCTGCACCGCTCCTAACCCCATTAGCGCTTCGGGGCAAGAGAGGAGGGATGTCAGCTGGTTGGGTCTTTCCGCAGAATCGGCTGCTTCTCCTTGGAACCCAGCGATTGCTGCTACCACGCCCTCTTCTGTCTTGCTTCACAGAGTCCGGCACGCGGATGGGGGTAGTTGTGTTCCTCTGGAACTGCCCCCGTTCTGCTGGGCCTGGGCGATGTCAGGTCTGCTGCTTCATCAGCCAGGTCACTCCCAGAGAACCCTCGTGGATCACACACGACCAGTAGTCTCCTGCCTACCGGCTTTTCTCTCTCTCGGGGCGCAGGATCGTCTCCTTTTCACCAAAAAGATGTCCCAATCGTCACCCCACGTTGGGCGCCACGTGTTGAACCCCGGGTTTATCCCAGCACTCCGTCTAAATAGGGTCTAACCCCCAATGGTGGACCGGGGTCTTACCCTACTGGCCCTAACCTGTGGAGGTTTTACTTAGCTGGATTTGATGTGAGACACTCGTCCGTCTTCTAACTACTGTAAATCCCAATCTTTACCCCGCTAACTCTGTTATTAATACCACCCAGAAAGACCCGCTAGGTGCAGTAGTAATAACAGCCTAATTGGTTATAGTAGCTGTCTCTATGGTTCGTGCACTTGGTACGTGACGGAATAAGATTTTAAGGCTAGGATGATTTGTCTAAGCCCTAGGGGTACAGAGAGTTTGTTAAGTGGAACTATGGCTAAGATATCTTTAGAACCTTAGATGGTATGCACACATAAACCTAATCTTTTACATTCATTAACATGTTATAACCCAAGGTGAATAACTCAAAAGAGAAAAGAATTTACTTTTTAGAAATTTATTGAAAGCAGTTTTAGCAAAGCATAGCATGAATATAAATCATTATCAATTTAGTAATAGTTCAATAAACAGAATAATAAACTCATAACATATCTCCCATCTGTACCTTTCCCTATCCTATTCTTGATACTACTCTTGGTTAACACGTTACCACTCTGTGGTTGACCCAGGACTCAGTCCATTGGGTTCTGGTTCAAAGTCCCATCATATAGCTTTGCTTGTAATCTTTTGGAGTGAGGAATAATTTGTAATCCAAGGGGTAAAATCATCTCAAAAAGATAAGAAAATAGAATAAAAATTCAAAGTCCAATTCAAAAAAGATAAAAATAACAAAATGTTCAAAAATCCAATTCTAAATTAAAAATAATCAAAAAGTTTGAAAAACAGAAATTCAATTTAGGAAGACCTCTTTAACAGTCTGATCAGGACTGTTATTTTAGTCTTAAAATGCTGGTGCTGAGAAAAGAGTAAAAATGCGAAAAAAGTATTTCAGTCTTTCCCCCGCCGAGTCCAAAGAAGGGGAAAACCTGTAGTAATCTTGGCTGAGCAACGGATCAGCTACAAAGTGTCCCTTGGTTGTTGGAGATTCTTCTCAAAGAGGTTGAAAGTCTTTAAAAAGTCTTTGGATCTTTGCTGTCAGTCGATGTGGATCTTTTGTCTCCATTTAGACCACCGCATGTCTAAGACTAAAGTCACTCAGATGGACAGCCTTCAGCATTTTTCGGAGAAGTAAGATTAGCAACTTTCTGGCCGAATCTATTATGCTTCTTTTTGGGTTGCTAAAAAGCATAATTTTTAGAAGTTGAAAATCCTCTCTGGGTCGGACGTGATGTGGTCTGACCAGAGTCCGGTAGACTTCTCTCTCTGTCTGTTACTGTTACACAGTTTTGTTCAAAAACTCAATTGGCATGTAATGTGGTTACACCCTTGTCCCATGACGCACATTACTTAGGTCATGGTCCAGATGTTTCCTATAGAAATTCCCCTATTTACTGGTTCTAACCAGTTCTTTATCCTTATTAGGAGTTGTTTTCGACTTTATCTGCTATTTGTAATTCCCCTTTTTATGAATCATGCTGACCATCTGGTGTTTTTGTCCTTAACGCACCCTTTTACACAATAGGGTCTTTCAACTTGTTCCTGTTTCTGAGAGACATGTCTCAACTTGTTCCTTTCCTTCAGAACATGTCTCATCCTGTCCCTGTCCTCTGTTTAACACTTATACTTCTATAATCACACTTGATCAATATTCTTTCAAACTTATCATTCACATTGATTATACCAAACACACATTTTAAAAGAAATCATATTTAAAATCATCACTTGTTCTATTCATCATATCATCACAATGGATACATGTATGCATTGTTACACAATTCATAATACTTGTTAGTGAATCACACTTCCCATCATTTTGTTACTTTCATTAACAACTTGAAATTATACTTTAATCATTCTGTTAATTCAGTTAACACTTAACCCTCTGATATATATGTTCCTTTATTCATACTGTCTATTTATTGGTTATACCCTCTATAAGAACATGATTTTACTCTAAGTAACCCATTTTTATGTGCTATAAATGCCAAGCCCAGGCCTTTGACCTCTACCCATCTTGACAGAGTGAATGAATGGGTTAATTCTCTGTTCAGTAAAAGTTCCTGCCGAACTCTTTGAAGACACTAACATGTCAAACAAACCAACTGCTTAATATTATAAGCACATTATCAGGTCAAAATATTAAGTGTAAATATATTCAACACTGAACAACAACAACAAATGATAAATGTATGTAGTGTTTTTTACACAGTTCTTGTACTTTACAGATCAGAGAATATATTTATCTGTAAAAAAAACAAAACAAAACTTAAATATGTAAAAAGTACCAGATAATAAAAATAAACCTTCACTGTATCTACTGTAGGAATCACCCTGATCATCACTCCAAGAGCGTGAATAGAACTGCTTTACTTCTCGCGTCCCAGCGGCCAATGGTTGCTATGGTTACAGCGACGTGGCTGCCATTTTCACTCCCAGAGCAGTGATCATGTGACCATGTGCGTCACATCCTGTGACATATAATTGCGGACAAAGTGTTTCCATTGCACGTTTGCGAAATATTCGAACATGGAGTGAAAACTTTGTATTGATATTTGAGTGTTTTTAAAATTCAGGTGTTTCCATTACCAGTTTTTATAGAGATATTTACATTTTATGAATGTCCAAAGGTAATGGAAACACAGCTAGTGTTTGCTTCAGTCTAGTGTTTTTATTAAACATATTAAACATAACGGCGTCTGTTGACATTTTAACAACAGCTCTTTAAACAAATCATACGTTTCATTCAACTTTTAAAAGTTTCTGGAGGAATTTTAAATCAACTAAATCTGATTTTAATTCTTTGCAGCAGTGGTGGGACGAAGGGAAAAGTCAGATCCAGAATGTGTCCCTACAGGACACTCACAACGTCTCCAGGGACTTGGCCAGGTCTATCAGGGACCTGGAGACAGAGGTGGTGGAGCTGCAGGGTTTAGCAGACACCACAGCAGAAGGAGCACACACTGACATCCTCAAGACAAAAAAGGTTGCGTTAGCCCACCTACTGGGTGTTTCCGCTAGGGCCGCTGTGGTTTAAAAATGACCACATCCAGAGAGGGGACTCACCTCTGGATTTTAAAAGAACCCGTTGTTTTTGGGACTTGTTTTAATGTGGGCAGTGTTTTAGGAAACTCAGTGTTACTAAAGTTTTTAAGAGCAAAGATCACATGTCCATGTGGTGGACCTGTGTGGTCCAGAAAGATATGTTATAAAAATTACAGAAACAGATGTGAGGAAGAGAAAGAGAAGAAAGAACTCAGTGTCTGTACTTCCCCCAGCATTCTAACTCCTAGGGCAGCCTAGACTGAACTGTGACTCATACATCATGTATACATGATATATGAGTCAGTTCTTCTTCTATAGTTGTTCCACCTTCATGGTTCAAAGTTCTTTACATTCAAACACACCAGTAGGTTTCTAAGGTCAAAGGTCAGTCCTACTGGGGACCAAAGTCAGGGTTCAGTGTCTTGCCCACTTCGACATGTGGACAGCCAGAGCCTGGACGCGAACCACCAACCTCTCAGTTATTGGGCGACCCACTCCACCAACTGAGCCACAGAACTTCTGTTGTTTATTTTGGTAAAATAATATGTTTGATGTTTTTGTCATTTGGTTAAAAATGTGAATAAATCATTTTTTGAAAAAAAATCTCTCTCTCTCTCTTTTATGTCTGTTTTTGTTATTTTTATAACCTATCTTACATACCAAGTCTGTTCGTAACTAGTCACCTGGTGTCCCCTTACAGCTCTATCAGCAGTATCTGCATAAAGAGCCATGGACGACAGGATCTGCAATGACTCACTTGTGTCCTGTGTTGACCTGTGACCCCAGACCTCCCTTGCCTGTCTGGTGTCTGATGAATGGACCAGCCCCCCCGTCCTTCATTTATAAATTGACATTCATCTATAGTCTGTCCATCCATGGGAGTGGATCTGTCCTTCAGTGTGGTTCTACCCAAGATTTATTATTTTTCCCACTGGGTTTGGAAGTTTTTTCTTGCTGAGGAGGGTCTGAGGACAGAGGGAGGGTCTAAGGACAAGGGGAGGGTCTAAGGACAGAGGGAAGGTCTAAGGACAGAAGGAGGGTCTGAGGACAGAGGGAGGGTCTAAGGACAAGGGGAGGGTCTAAGGACAGAGGGAAGGTCTAAGGACAGAGGGAGGGTCTGAGGACAGAGGGAGGGTCTAGGGAAAGAGGGAGGGTCTGAGGACAGAGGGAGGGTCTAAGGACAGAGGGAGGGTCTGAGGACAGAGGGAGGGTCTAAGGACAGGGGGAGGGTCTAAGGACAGAGGGAGGGTCTGAGGACAGAGGGAGGGTCTAAGGACAGAGGGAGGGTCTGAGAACAGGGGATGCTTGGGACTGTTCAAATATCTCTGTAGTTGATTGTGTTTTTGTAAAGCCCTTTGAGACGACTTTGCTGTGATTTTATATTTATATTTTATAAATAAAATTGTATTGAATTGAATTGGTATGGGATCTATTTACGTGGATCTAGGTCAAATAATAATAATAATAATAATCTTTATTTGTGTAGCAGCTTTCATACAAACACTGTAGCCCAAAGTGCTTCACATTGATTAAAAATTACAGGGTGAAAAAATAGATTACACAAAATAAACTGATTATAAGTAAGAAATAAATCAATAAATAAGAAATAAATCTATAAATAAGAAATAAATCTATAAATAAGAAATAAAATTGCAGATAAAATTTCATTTGATTACGCAGAGTATACAGAATGTAAAGAAACGGGTCACAGAATTGTGACTCCATTCTTTATCTCCCTTCAAAGGCTGATGAAAATAAGAATGTTTTTAATTTAGTTTTGAATCTACTCAGTGAACTGTCTTCCCTCATGTCTGACTGAATTATATTCCATAACTTTGGTGATCAATAGAAATATAATAAATTGTTCAATGTCCAGTACTTGAACAGTTTTAATGTGATTGATTTCAAACTTCTCTGGTAAATATATATTTGATATAGAGTTCATCACACTGAATATTGGACTGAAAAAGACTTGACTTTCATGGTCAGCGCCCAAGGTCAAAGTTCACCAAATATTGCTCACGCTTGCGTCACCATATCTTGACGAATCGTTCTGAAATTTTGTGTGTAGAACAAGGCGGATACAAGGAAGAAACTGACTGAATTTCAGGTGATTTGGTTCAGTATCGTGTTATGCACGACATTTCATTTGTTTGTTACTTGTTGATCGATAGCGCTGCTTGTTTGTTTATGTTTGTTAACTTTGTGAATCAGAGATTCATGAAGTTATGTTAGTTTAACGGTTTGTCTGTTTGTGTGTCCACATTTCCACTGTTCTCACTCTAGTGTCACCTATTCTTGACAGATCGTTCTGAAATGTGTCATGTAGAAGGAGACACATGAAAGGATGAAACAGACCGACTCACTACTTCTGGTCTGACACCATTTTGAATTTTCACATCAAGGTCACAGCAGAGATTTGATTTCAACATGTATTGATGATTTAACATGATAATGACTGATAATGATGGATTTGTGATTTGACAAGATCACATATTTCATATGATTGGTGATTTATAGTATGTTTGTTTGTTTGTTTGTTTGTTTGTCAGCAGCTTTACACAAAAACTATTGAACCAGTTTTCATTACATTTTCAAGAAATTTATGAGGTTCTTCAGAATTAAATACAATTGTACTGAATGTAGGTCAAAGGTCACAGTTGCCAAACCAAGATCAGAGACAGAGCTGATCAGGTCAAATGAGTGTGAGGGGGCGGGGTTTGTTTAACCTTAGGGGGTGGGGTTTGTTGTGTTTTCTTTTGTTTACTTATTCAATTCAATTTTATTTATAAAGCCCCAAATCACAACAAAGTCGTCTCACGGGGTTTTACAGAAACACAATCAACTACAGAGATATATGAAAAGTCAAAAACATCCCCTGTCCTTAGACCCTCCCCCTACCCTTAGACCCTCCCTCTTTCCTTAGACCCTCCTTCTGTCCTTAGACCCTCCCCCTGTTCTTAGACCCTCCTTCTCGGCAAGAAAAAACTTCCAAACCCAGTGGGAAAAAGAAGAAATCTTGAGGAGAACCACATTGAAGGACAGATCCACTCCCATGGACGGACAGACTATAGATGAATGTCCATTTATAAATGAAGGAGGGGGGGCTGGTCCAGACATGAGACAGGTGAGGGAGGAGGTCCGGGGTCACAGGCGCAACACAGACAAGTCACTGCAGATCCTGTCGTCCATGGCTCCCACGCAGACACTGTCAAGAGAGCCACCATTCCCCCCATGGGGGAGGGGGGAAAGGGGACACCAGGTGACTAGACATGAACAGACTTGGTATGAAAGATGTTATAAAAATGACAAAAACAGGTGAGAGAGAGAGAAAGAACCCAGTGCCTGTACTTCCTCCATCATTCTATCTCCGAGTGCAGCTTAGACTGAACTGTGACTTCAGTCTGTTTTTAACTAACCTGACCATAGTTTTTATCAAACAGGAATGTTTTCAGCCTAATTTTAAATGGAGAGACTGTTTCGACGTCTTTAATATTAAAGGGAAGTTGATTCCATCAGACAGTAACCATGGTAACTAAAGGCTCTAGCTCCTACTGTACTTTTAGAAACCCTAGGAACTTTCAATAAACCTGCATTCTGAGAACGAAGGGTTCTATTGGGGTGGTCCAGAACCAGATCATCTTTAAGATAAGAGGGGCCCCATACCATTAACCCCTGACCCCTGACCCCTAACCCTAACCCTAACCTATACCATTAATGGTTTTATATGTAAGGAGGAGGATTTTAAATTTAATTCTAAACTCAACTGGTAGCCAGTGAAGGGTTTGGAGCACAGGGGTGATAGGGTTAGGGGTCAGGGGTCAGGGTTTGGAGCACAGGGGTGATAGGGTTAGGGGTCAGGGTTTGGAGCACAGGGGTGATAGGGTTAGGGGTCAGGGTTTGGAGCACAGGGGTGATGTGTTCTCTTCTGTTTGATCCTGTTAATAATCTTGCTGCTGCATTTTGAACCAGTTGAAGCTTTTTAGGGAATATTTAGGACACGCTACAAGTAAGGAGTTACAATAATCTAATCGTGATGTAACAAATGCATGAATTAATTTTTCTGCAGTCGTTTTAGACAGAATATTCCTAATTTTGGCTAATGTTGCGCAGGTGAAAGAAGGCTGTTCTACATGTTTGGTTAATGTGCCCTGACCTCTGACCCCTGACCCTTTGAATGAAAGATCTGGATCAAATAAAACTCCTAAATGTTTAACTGTGTCACTGGGTGTTCCACTTAAGTTGTCTACAGTAACTATCTGGTCAGTTAGGGAGTCTGTGGCATTTTTAGGACCAATTATAACGACTTCAGTTTTTTCAGGGTTCAATAAAAGATCATTGGCACTCATCCAAGTCTTTATGTCTTGGACACATGTACTTAGTTTATCTATTTGTCTGGTCTGATCAGGTTTAATCGATAAATATAGCTGTGTGTCATCTGCATAACAATGAAAATTAATGCCATAATTTCTAATGATGTTACCTAAAGGGAGCATATATAGTGTAAACAAAATAGGCCCAAGGACTGACCCTTGAGGAATGCCATAATTAACTCTGGAGGACTGCGATGATTGTTGATTGACATGAACAAATTGGTAGCAATCAGATAAATGTGATTTAAACCAGCAGAGGGCTGCTCCTCTAATACCTATATCACATTCTAATCTGTGCACTAAGATACTGTGGTCAATGGTGTCAAAGGCTGCACTAAGGTCTAATAACACCAGGACGGATATTAATCCGATGTCAGCGGCTAATAATAAGTCAATAGTAACTTTAACTAACGCTGTTTCAGTGCTATGATGGGCACGAAAGCCAGACTGAAACTGTTCAAATAAACTATTATCCTGCAGGAATTGGCACAGCTGTTTAACTATTACTCGTTCTAAAACCTTTGACAGGAAGGGCAAATTGTATATAGGCCTAGAATTGTCTAGAATGTCAGGATCTAAGGTAGTT
Organism: Siphamia tubifer; assembly: GCA_020466265.1. Classification (NCBI taxonomy): domain Eukaryota; kingdom Metazoa; phylum Chordata; class Actinopteri; order Kurtiformes; family Apogonidae; genus Siphamia; species Siphamia tubifer. The sequence continues at coordinate 4,035,577 of CM035802.1, read as the reverse complement.
TTTTCAGAATTGGTTTAATAACAGCATATTTAAATGACTGTGGCACATATCCAGTAGTTAATAAAGTGTTAATTATATTTAGGACAGTGCTAATAATTAGGGGCAGAATCTCTTTAAAGAGTTTAGTTGTAATTGGATCTAAGAGGCAGGTGGCTGATTTGGAAGACATGATAATAGATATGACATCAGTTTGGTCTACAGTGGTGAAATTATTTAGTGTTACAGAGGGATTTATTAAAAGGCCTAGGTTTGAAAGCGCTACTTTTTCTGATCTAATGTTTGGGAGAAATGTGTCTATTTTGTCTCTAATAGTTGATATTTTATTGTTAAAGAACTGCAGGAAATCATCAGAACGGAGCGTGGATGGAATAACTGGTTCCACGGAGGTGTGTCTGTTTGTCAGTCTGGCTACAGTACTGAACAGGAATCTAGGATTATTCTTGTTTTCTTCTATTATGGATGAGTAATATCTAGTTTTGGCTGTACGCAAAGCTTGATTATACTTTAGTCACATATTTTTACAGCCATTGAAAGAATCTTCTGAATTGGATCGGCGCCATTGTCTCTAATTTAGGTGTTGTTTGTTTTAATGGAGCAAGTGTCAGCGTTGTACCATGGGGAGGTTAATCTAACCTTAGTAGTTTTTAACTTAAGGGGGGCAGCTATATCTAATGTAGTTTGTAGTGTGAGCATGGTACTATCAAGTAACTCATCACTTATACTGGGACTAAATGTGTCCTTTACATAATCACATGACATAGACACAAATAGTGACTGAATTAACTCTTTGTACTTTGAGACAGCACGGTCACATAGTATCCTTTTCATTTGTGTTTTAATCACTGAGGTGGAAATATCCTCAAGCATAAACTGAAAGCTCATTAAAAAGTCATCTGAGAGTATGGGATTATGGGTAAAAACAACCAGGTCACTCATTTCAACAGCAAATGTTCAGATCAGATGGAGGGTGTGTCTGTGAATGTGGGTTGGTTTATGAACATTTTGGATAAAGCCTAATCCGTCTAGTAGGTCACTAAATGCATTACTAAGAGAGTCAGCATTGTTATCAACATGTATGTTCAAATCACCAACTATTATAATCCTATCCCAGTTCAACACTACACTGGATAGAAAGTCAGAGACTGATGAGATCCAAACTGTGAATAAGGACCAGGAGAGACATAAACTAGGACAAAAAGGACTGGTTTTTGGTTTCTGCAGTTTTTTTAATTTCTTTTTTAGAAAATATAGTCCACTGGAGAAAAATGTCAACACTTGGAAATGATACCAATGAACTTTTATAGGTATGTTCATTGAGCTAACTTTAACAAATTACCATGGTAACAGACATTTTGGGGTAAAAAAAAATATCTTTAAAAATGTTTTTAAAAAACCTCATCTCATAAACCAAACAGATATTTTTGTCCTAACAACATCAGGCAGTTTTTGGTCACTATGATGTGGTTCACAAAGGTTCATAACGTGGGAAATTTAGGGAAATGTTTTGACTTTTTATCTCATAATTTTGCCCTTTTTTTTACCATGGTAATTTGTTAAAGTTTGCTCCTTTAACGTACCTATAAAGGTTGATAGGATCCATAAGTGTTAACATTTGTCTGATATATTTACTAAATATAAAATTCCCAAAAAATGTGATTTTACTCAAAAAAACATATTTCGACATAAACCCATGTGACCAGGTGGTTGAATTTTTTTATCTCTCCTTCTGAAATGGAGTCCTAAAGTCCTAAAGTTCATTTCTGTGCTTTAATCATGTCTGTAAAAGTTCTTCCATATATTTGGAAGCAGTTGCGTCGCTGATGTGACTGAGCGCGTGCAGAACTGCTGTCACCAACCGTCCTCAGATGGAGGCTGTTAAAGTCAGTGACCCATTTAAAACTCTCTTTTAGCTTCGACTGCTGTCACCAAAGTCCCCCCCCCCCCCCCCCCCCCCCATCACATCTAGTCCCAGGTGATTCCCCCGGTCACTGTGTTCCAGAGCAGGTCTGAACATCCTGGGGGAACGCCAGGGCCAGTATCGGGGCCACCTCCCACCCCCCCTCTCCCCTCCTCATCCCCCAGACTCTGGACCTGCTTTAAATCCACCCGTGGCCTGTTTGACTTTCAGACACGATGAGTCCTGTCGCCCACTGGCAGAATCCTGAACCGTCTTTTAACTGACTTTTTTATCATTATTTATACTTTTTATTTCATCATTTTATTAAGTCATTTTCACTTTTTATCTAATAATTTAGTTTTTTTCTTCATCTCATTCTTTTGACTTTTTGTCTGATGATTTAGAATTTTTTATCTGATTATTTTTGACTTAGCTTATGATTTTATCTAATAATTTAGTTTTTATCTCAGTCTTTTGACATTTTATCTAATAATTGTAACTTTTTATCTAATAATTTAGTTTTATCTAATAATTTAGTTTTTATCTAATAATTTAGTTTTTATCTAATAATTTAGTTTTTATCTAATAATTTAGTTTTATCTAATAATTTAGTTTTTTATCTAATAATTTAGTTTTTATCTAATAATTTAGTTTTTATCTAATAATTTAGTTTTATCTAATAATTTAGTTTTATCTAATAATTTAGTTTTTATCTAATAATTTAGTTTTTTATCAAATAATTTAGTTTTTATCTAATAATTTAGTTTTATCTAATAATTTAGTTTTTATCTAATAATTTAGTTTTATCTAATAATTTAGTTTTTATCTAATAATTTAGTTTTTTATCAAATAATTTAGTTTTTAATCTAATAATTTAGTTTTTATCTCAGTCTTTTGACATTTTATTGAATAATTTTGACTTTTTCTTGTCATAGTTTATGGCGGCTGTGGCTCAGTTGGTAGAGTGGGTCGTCTAATGAGAGGTTGGCGGTTGGTTCGCGTCCCAGCTCTGTCTGTCCACATGTCAAAGTGTCCTTGAGCAAGACGCTGAACCCTGACTTAGGCCAGTAGGACTGACCTTTGAACTTAGAAACCTACTGGTGTGTGAGGTGTGCTAATGTAAAGTTCTCTGAACCATGAAGGTGGAAAAGAACTATAGAAGTGCAGAATATTTACTTTTTATTTCCTATTTTTGACTTTTTATTTCATAACTTTATCTAATAGTTTTCACTTTTTATCTAATAATTTTGGGTTTTTTCTCTCATTCTTTTAAATTTTGTCTTATAATTTTGACTTTTATCCTGTGATTTTGAATTTTTATCTTATAATTGTAACTTTTTATCGGATGTTTTTAGCTCATTCTTTTGACTTTTTATCTCATAATTACATTTTTTAATGTCCTCATGTGGACTTTTTATCTAATAATTTTTTTTTCATCTCATTCTTTTGACTTTTTATCTCATAACTTTGACTATTTTAATGATTTAGACTTTATTTAATTTTTCATCATAATTTTCACTTTTTATCTAATCATTTTTGTTTTTTTATCTCATGATTTTGGATTTCCTGGTTCATTTTTGTTTTTTTGTTTTTTTTTTCTCCAGTCTCGTGTCATGTCTTTGTCTTGTTTTTGTGTGTCTTCCTGTCTTTTGTCTTTGTCAATGTTTGAGGCTTTTATTTTCTCATTTTATTTCAGATTTTTTTTTTAATGGTTTTATTTTTATTTTTTCCTGTTTTATTTTCTGTTTAGATTATTTTTGGGTTTTTCAGGTGAACGGTGAATGTGTTGCATGAGCTTCATCTCATGTGTGAATGAGAAACATCAGAGTGACACCTCCCTGGGGTTTTCACACTTTCACTGTCTGACACCCCCCCCACACACACACACACACACACACACACTGATCCAGTCTTGGTTCTAACCCCCCCTTGGTTGTGACTCACTGACAGATTCAGTGTTAAATTCACCTTTAACCCTTTAACATCCAAAAGTCTTTAAAACCAGTTGATCCATTAAACACATCATTACATGTCAATGGATGTAAAATATAAAATAGTTTATCATCAGTTATGACCATATGTAGACGTTCAGAGGCTGTGTAGTTACCATGGAAACACCATTGTCTTCTTCAACAGGGCTGTCACAGTGTCTGAGCTTTAGTCAACATTAGTCAATGAAATAGAAGAAACCATATATAAATATATATATATATATATATATATATATATATATATATATATATGTGTGTGTGTGTGTGTGTGTGTGTGTGTGGGTTGATGTATAACCGCTTTTTTAACTAACCCACCCACAGCTCAGACCGCATAAATATATTTGAAACGAACGGACCCGACCCGCTTCTCGACCCACATTTTAAAAATGTAATCAATAGTCTTCATAACGATCACATGACCTTTGACCTTACTCACATACCTGCATTTATTTCGTGTTAAAATCTGATGTCATTGGGGTCGACCACCTGTAACACCCAAAGACATTTGAACCCAGTTTCCATGGAAACGAAAACAGTGGAGCTGCTCATCATGTTTAAAAACCTCAGTGAATGTGTCCCAAACTTTAACTTTGTTCATGGAACTACCACCCTCCTAACTCCACCTCCTCTCTCTCTGTCTCTCTCTGTCTCTCTCTCCTCCTCTCTCTCTCCTCATCCTCCTCTCTCTCTCTCTCTCCTCCTCCTCTCTCTCCTCATCCTCCTTATCTCTCTCTCTCCTCCTCCTCCTCTCTCTCCTCTTCCTCCTCTCTCTCTCTCCTCCTACTCTCTCTCTCTCCTCCTACTCTCTCTTTCCTCTTCCTGCTGTCTCTCTCACTCCTCTCTCTCTCTCTCTCTCTCTCCTCATCCTCCTTATCTCTCTCTCTCCTCCTCCTCCTCTCTCTCTCTCCTCCTACTCTCTCTTTCCTCTTCCTGCTGTCTCTCTCACTCCTCTCTCTCTCTCTCTCTCTCTCCTCATCCTCCTTATCTCTCTCTCCTCCTCCTCTCTCTCTCCTCTTCCTCCTCCTCTCTCTCTCCTCTTCCTCCTCCTTTCTCTCTCACTCCTCCTTTCTCTCTCCTCTTCCTCCTCCTCTCTCTCCTCATCCTCCTTATCTCTCTCTCTACTCCTCTCTCTCTGTCTCTCTCCGCTTCCTCCTCCTCCTCCTCCTCATTCTTCGTCATTAATAATGAATCTCATCCATTAGAAACATAATTTTTTCCTTCAGACAAAAATAAAACGCAGACACACATTCTTCAAACATTATTTTTTATTTATTTATTTATTACTCTTCATCATTTCATCTTTTATTTTTATTAGATTTAATTTTTTTTATATCTTGGACTATATTCTGTAAAGAATCATCTTATCTGCTGATAAAACTGTCTGGGATAAACCATCTATAATAATAATAATATCTGTATTTTTTAATCCTGTGGTTATTATACACATTCTGTTGTTTGGTGAATCCTACCGAGGAACAAAAGTGTTCAAAGTAATTAACTAAATAAATACATCCTTAAATAATTAAGTAAATGCACATTTAACCATGTATTTATTTAGTTAATTTGGGCACTTTAAGTCCCCCTCCATACACTGTAAAAAGTAAAACGTTGAATCAACTTAAAATTGTTCTTCAATAAGTCACACATGAAAACATTTACTTAGTGAATCAAATAAAATTTAATCTAAATAACTCTAACGTTATGGAATTCTATTTGGTTCACTCAACTGGACTTTTTATTTGACCATAAAAAGTCTAAATTATGAGATAAAACATAAATGTTCTTCACTTCTATAGTTGTGTTCAAAGCTCTTTACATTAGCTTCACATTCACACACACTCATACACCAGTAGGTTCTAAGGTCAAAGGTCAGACCTACTGGGAGACTAAGGGTTCAGTGTCTTTGTCCAAGGACACTTGGACTTGTGGGCAGACAGAGGCGGGATGTGAACCACCAACCCTTCAGTCATTGGACGACCCGCTCTAGCAACTGAGCCACAGCCGCCGCTTTTTAAGAAATAAAAAGTCAAAATTGAAGAAGAATTTTTAAGTTGATTAAATGTTTAACTTTTTTCAGTGTAGATTTTTCTGGAGAATTTCCATTTTTTAAAACTCTTGTTACAACATCCCCATAAACAAACAAAGAGACAAACCAACTAACAAACAAACAGAAGTACACATCTTATTTTTTTTTGTCATCTGTGCCTTAAGCAAAGAAACAAACACCCTCCTCAGATTTATTTACCGTATTTCTGTGGTTTCACGATGCTACCGTACTGTGGGGAATCTGCGTTTCAATCTAACATACAGACTAAAATATATCACCTAAGGTTAGTACTAGTTAGGACGGAATGAAAAGGGGGATGTGCTAAATGCAACAGTCGTTTCACTCTAGAGCCACGGTTTCACCTTTTATGGATTTTATTTTTTTGTTTATTTTTTTTATTTTTCAGTTACACTGGCCATAAAGTCGCTTCTTCGTATTGCTGTAGGATTTTTCAGAGAAATGAAGCGTCGCGGATGTGACCGGTCGAACACAGGAACTTCAGGAAATGAGCTTGAGTTTCACCAGAGTGGAATTTGGAAAGTAGGAGGTGGATCCAGCTGTTCAAAATAAATACAATTAAATTAAATAAATCTCATGATTTTGACTAATTATGTCATTATTTCAGCTTTTTATCTCATGATTGTCATGATTTTTGGATCACAGTTTGCTGCTGCTTGACAGAGGTGTTGCATCTGATTACTGTAAAAACCTGCCGGATCCAACGTTGGAAGTTTCGTATTTCACTCCAGTTTAAATTCAGCCGTGGACGTCACTGTTCGACACAAGAAAAGGCAAATATTTTCCGCATCTACAGACATTGAATCAAAACTCTGATGACCTGGAATCCATTTAGCTCTTAGCAACCTAATGCAAAACTATTATATGTTCTCACATTGAAACCATTAGCTAACCTTTGTATATTGCTAACTGAACTGCTATCCGTGTTGATTTTCTTCTGTAACATAACCCTAGACTGCAAAATTGATATGTTAGCAAACCCACCTGTCTGTTTGTCTACCATACAACCTAGCATAACCCATCATAACAGATTAATTTCAGTGTTAGCTGACCAGAACAGACATTAGGCTAGTTGCTAAAGTCACCCTTGACAAATATGACTCATGTTTTGACTTTTGATTTGCTACCAATAAATATGTTTTTGCTGGTAACTGAACTATTATCTTGCCTGTTAGTTAACCAGCTAACTATTCTCTGATAAATACTTAACTGTTCGCTAACCGGATTAAATACTTGGCACTTGGCAGTTCATACTCCTAATTTACAAATCAGACTAAGTTTTAGCAGCTAAACCATATTCCTCTTCTTTATCTTTGTTTTGTTTGTTAAAGTAACACAACAAATTACACCACTAAACTGTAAACTTAACCCACTAACCGCTCTCTGTTTTAGCTAATCTGTTGAAAAGGCTTAAAGTTTTGTCATTGTTCGTGACAACGCTAGCACATTGATCACTATTGAGAGAAAGTAGCTCCAAACAAATATGGGTGTGAGTTTTTGTTCTGTGACGGTTTTGTTATGTAAATAAATCACTCATTCCAACATATACTGTTTTGAGAAGAAACACATTTTACTTTGTTGACCCCAAGAAACCTGCCGGGACTACTTTGGCTTTGACCAAAACCGGACCAGAACTGGGCTCACAGGTCACTGTGGGGGGTAAGTCAATGTGGGTGCACCAGAGTAAAGGGGTGGAGTCAGAAGAGAGGGTCGGAGTCAGTGTGGGTGCACCAGAGTAAAGGGGCGGAGTCAGAAGAGAGGGGCGGAGTTCGTGTGGGTGCACCAGAGTAAAGACACTGATGACAAACACATTCATCTGAAAAACACTGAACTGTCCCTTTAAACTAAAACCCAGTATTGATTTCTCCAGTTCAGGTAAATTATGTGTATACTTTAGTGGGGGCGGGGGGTGTTAAATGGTCCTGTTTGATGTGGACTCAGTGCTGCATCGCTGCTCTTCAGTTGTTAACAATCAACAGAACAAAAGGTTAATGTCTTCACTTGGCATTTTTAAAGATCATTCAATGAGTTTGTGCTCATTTCCTGAAACGTTTTCTGATCGTCGTTGTCATCGTCGTGCAGATTAACATCAGTCTAAAGTGTAGAATCCTCAAAGCTACATCCAGGGCCGGTGGTGGGTAATTGGGTGCCCCAGGCGAGCGCCCCTCTTTCCTTTTGCGGAATTAGAAAATAGCAACTGTCTAAATTATGCAATAAAAAGTTATTTGAAAAGTTATGCGATAAAAAGGCCAAAGTATGAGATAAAATGTAAAAAATTATGCAAAAAAAAAAAAGTATGCGATAAAAAGGACAAATTATCAGATAAAAAGTCTCCAGTCACTAAACACAAACAAATTTAATCCATATATTATTCTTTTCAGTTCACCTTATAGTCCAGAAAATACAGTATCTTAATATTCTAATTCTGTGGGACTTGGTGCCACCAAGACATCTGGTTGCCTAGGCGACCGCCCTGTCTGACTATGACTAACACTGACCCTGGCTTCATCCTGCACCTCAGAGCTTGGTATGGAGCATCAAGGTGACGGTCACACCACAAACCTGCACCCATGTTTCTGCCAAGTCCCGCCTTCTGCCAAGCCCCGCCCTAAGGGTGAAACAACTAATACTGCGGAGGATTTTTGGCAATGCCAAACGTCGCCTGTTGACCTGACCCGTGCACGGAGGTGATGTTTAATGTCGACACTCAAACCATGCATGTTCACCCAGGGCCATTTCTTCCTATAGGCGAATGCATAGCCCCCCCAACCTCCAGGGGGCACCAAAGCTACAATTTCAGCCTTATCTGAGGAAAATTCAAATGTCTTGTTTTTGTCTGTAGCTATCGCATGTGTTTATTACGTCACTTATATCTTTAAAAAAGTAAATGTGAAATATAAATAAAATAAAAAGCTGTAGCTGGTGTTTTTGTCACATTATTAGCTCATGTTCGTCACACATTTAGTGATGATGGGAAATATTGGCAGCTAGCCACTTAGCATTCTTGTTAGCCAGAGTATTAAAACGAAACAAACACCGTAAATGCATCAAAAAGAATTGATCTCAGTGGTTGTCGTATTTTCTTATTTAAACTAAACATTTTTAATGAAAACTAAAAATCTGTTTTAGACCATTAGCTACAGAGCCAAAGGCCAAAATCTGTAATGGCGTGTTGTAAAAGGTTGTGTGGTATCCTTGGATTTTTGGAAAGGTTAGACTTTTAGGAAGCTCATCCAGGTGCACAACTGGTTACTGGAGCTACTGGATCTGGAGAGGCCTTTGACATAGAGGACCCAACGTGCGAATTTCCGAAGCTCAGCAGTACAAATGATGCTGTCAGTTTTAATGTGTTTATCATATCAAATTATCTATGTCTGAAGATGCATCTGTATATATATATATATATATATATATATATATATATATATATATATTTCATTTCACATGTATATTGATAGTCATTGTTCATTTTTTTTGTTTCAGAGAGTTTTGTTGCCAAGTGTTCAAGTTTCATTGTTATTTGATATAAATAAATTGCTAAACTATTATATGATTTTGAAAGTTATGTCACATAGCAGTAGCATTGGAAGTGGATTATTCCTATCACAGTTGCATAATTTAATTTGGTTCATTGACAACCATTCATTACTCTGGAAGATTATGCATCTAAAAACAACCAATACCTTATTAGAATTAATACTTACATGAACACATGTCGTAGAAACATCTCCAAGCATTTTATGATAGAGTATCATAATATTTGTTGCGTTTTCATGAGGGTGGGTTCAAACAAGCATTAATGTCATTACTCCAGCAGCCATCTTGGATTTTACTTATAAAACTTTGTCTATTCATCAAAGGGACTTCAAATATAAAAATTTCAACCCCCAAAATAACTGAAAATGACCCGCGAGGTTGTGCAGTCAGATATTATTACATGAGGGTAGTAGAAACCAAAAAACACCCAAAACATTTTCAACCTTTTACAACAACCCCCCCCCCATTGGCTCCGTAGCTATAGTGTTGTTTACCTTCGGTTAAAGTTTTTTTTTCTCCGTTTAATTTGCCTGAGTGGCTCATCTTCACTTTTCAATTTTAACAGGAGTTTCTTTTGCTCATGAAAACTGATCTCAAACTAGCCCCCCCCCCCCAAAACAGCATCAAACAGGCCAGAAGAAAACTATCGTACACTCCATACAAAAGTGATGGAAATGAGGCGACCGGTCTGAAATTGGCTCCAGGCCTCGACACGTTTTATCGATTCAGTGGAGTTAAGCTAGGCCTAGCATTACACATGTACCCTCGGCTACAAGGAAAAAGACATCGACCTCAAACTCTAACAACCTAGAATCCATTTTCCTCTTAGCAACCAAATTGTTAGCTAACATGACAGATCCAAGTGAACTGAAATGCTAGCTAACCTAATGCAACCATTAGCTAACCTTTATATATCATTAACTGAGCTGCTCGCTAACCCATATCCGCGTTGGTCATGTGTTTTCTTGCGTAAGATAATTGTAGAATGCAAAATTGATATGGTAGCCAATCTACCTGGGTTTTTGCCTAGCATACAACCTAGCATAACCTATCAATCTAGGGTTGCCACTTCTGTTTGACACAAAACCTACACATTTCAAACTCAAACAATCTTTTTGAGACCATTAAAAACTGGGACAGGTGGCAACACTATATCATTCATTCATTCAAGCATTAGCTCACCAGAACAGACATTAGCCTAGTTGCTAAAGTCACTCTTGACAAATATGACTCGTGTTTGGCTTCTGATTTGCTACTAATAAATCTGTTTTAGTCCATCAGACCCACCAGAGTTCACTCCGTAAAAAAGATGGAAATGAAATGATTGGTCTGAAATGGGCTCCAGGCCTCGGTGCATTTTATCGATTTAGTGGAGTTAAGCTAGGCCCGGTGTAACACATGTACCCTAGGCTACATGGAAACGCTAATATATAGCCTGATATTGTGTCAGCGGTGGCAGCGGCGGCAGTCACCCAGTGTCTGGGCTTCGCCTGCTGAACATCAATAATTCATGGTTGACTTTAATACTGTGTAATTCCACAATTGTAAGCGGCCGAGGATCCATCAAATTTTCATCATTGTCATCATTTCAGCTCAACAGCTTGTTGAATATTTCATGTTATCGACCTCCGGGTCAGGTCAGAATGCGATCGGGCGGGCATCCCTCCCCAGGGGCCCACCAGGCCGCCTTGAGCTGACGTGGAAGTACAAATCCATTAGGGGTGGAGTTCTACGGTGATGAATTCAAACTCTTCATAGAAGTTGTTTTTTTTTTTGTTGTTGTTCGGTGTTCGCAGAGGAGCTTTCGCTTGTTTACTATTTCTTTTTTCAACTTGTGTTTTTCCTTTTTTTTCTTCTTTTCTTGTTGCCTGGTGTTTTTATTTTTTCCTGGTTTCTTGTTAAAACGCCAGCCAAGTCAGTACAGTGGGCAGCGAGGCTAGGAACATGGCCACGCCCCTGGCACTGGCGGATCTGGGGGCGCCGTTGCTGCCGCCGCAGAGTTCAAACAAACTCCCACGGAAATCCAGGTTGCGGGATTCCTTTTTCAGCTTCTCCCAGAGGTCCGTGGCACCCTCCTGGCAGTCGGCCAGCGCCGTCGTGGCACAGGAGTGGAAGTTATCCCAGTAACTGGCAGGAGAGAAAACACAGCGAGCATTAAAACCACAGACTGACAGTGAACGCGTATCAGCAGACGGCGAAGCCAAGTGTGGAATTCGTCCCGAAGCTAGCGCCGGTGCCAGGTTCATCCTGGACCAGTTTGTTTTCCACTTAAACACTGTGTTTTCCACCAAAGCTGAGCGCAAGATGCCGACTGGCTCCCAAACTAAAACAGACATGTTTACAGGAGGATTCGCCGCAGTCCGCAACACCGCGCTCGCTGGTGTTCAGGCATTAAGGCGATGCCGCGCTCGCTCATGTTTCCACTAGTATTAGTTCTACTTAATTCTACTCTTTCCTTTTTCTCTTCTTTCTCTCATTTATTTCCTTTTTTTCTTTTTCTTTCTCTCATTTATTTCCTTTTTTTCTTTTTCTTTCTCTCATTTATTTCCTTTTTTTCTTTTTCTTTCTCTCATTTATTTCCTTTTTTTCTTTTTCTTTCTCTCATTTCCTTCTCATCTCAGTGTCATCTTCTCTTTCTCTCATTTTTCCTCCTTGTCTTTTTGTCTTGTGTTTCCTGCTCAGTGTGTGTTTTTTTTGGTGGCTGTTAATCTCCTCATCTGTTCATCGTCATAGCGACCCCCCCCCCCAGCCCCCCGCCCCCTCCCACCGTATCTAATCCAATCTTCCAATCTGCTCTTATTGATGTTGACCTCCTGAACCGAGTCATGTCGATGCTTCATCTCTCGCCAATTAACGGGTGTGTGTGCGTTGAAGTGTACTAACCCCCCCGCTGTCCTTCCCCTCCCCTCCCCTCCCCTCCCCTCCCCTCCCCTCCCCTCCCCTCCCCTCCCCGCCATCACGCGTCAACACGGCTGTGATGGAGCCGTCAGTGAATTAAAAAATCATGTGTGTGTGTCTGGGGGGGGTTAGTGCTGCAGAGTGACATCTGGTGCCCACCCGCTTCTTCTTCTGGTGGGGGGGGTTAAACAACAGGGAGGGGGTGGGGTCAGCTGGATCATTAATGGTGTGTTTCCACCAAGCAGACTGGAACAGTTTGGTTTGGTCTTACTCTAACCCACCACCACCCCTCTGCCCCACCCCCCAAACACACACACTCTGCATTTCAGTGACACATAATTTTTTAACCTCATTTATTAAAAGAAGCCGCATTTTACATGAAAAATCGGAATCTGTGGCTTAAACGAAGCCAGTGGGGGTCGACCAAATACACGTCAATACGTTAGACGAGGACACGCTGTTTACACAGAAGGCCAAACAAAACAAAAACACTGACTGAGCACAGCATCAATTCAACTGGACAACAACAACACAGGTAACTATTGTTGCCCCGCCCCCTTAACGGGTGGGGAGGGGTCATGTTTTTGCTTTGCTAACTTTGTTAATCAGAGATTCGTGAAGTTATTTGGATTAACAGTTTGTCCGTCTGTCTATGTTTACATTTCCTCTGTTCCCACGATCTTGATGAATCGTTCTGAAATTTGGCATCAACAAGCAGACGGAAACAAAGATGAAACAGACCAAGTGTCAGCCGAATCCACTCATTACTTCCAGTCTGACGCCACATTGAATTTTTGTATCAAGGTCACTGCAAAGATTTTCAGTTTTCAACATTTATGATGATTTAACATGATGACTGATAATGATGATGATTTAACATGATAATGACTGATGATGATGATTTAACATGATAATGACTGATAATGATGATGATTTAACATGATAATGACTGATAATGATGATGAATCAACATGATAATGACTGATGATGATGATTTAACATGATAATGACTGATGATGATGATGATTTAACATGATAATGACTGATAATGATGATGATTTAACATAATGACTGATAATGATGATGATTTAACATAATGACTGATAATGATGATGATTTAACATGATAATGACTGATAATGATGATTATTTAACATGATAATGACTGATAATGATGATGATTTAACATGATAATGACTGATAATGATGATGATTTAACATGATAATGACTGATAATGATGATGATTTAACATGATAATGACTGATAATGATGATGATTTGACATGATAATGACCTGATGATGATGATGATTTAACATGATAATGACTGATAATGATGATGATTTAACATAATAATAACTGATAATGATGATGATTTAACATGATAATGACTGATAATGATGATGATTTGACATGATAATGACCTGATAATGATGATGATTTAACATGATAATGACCTGATAATGATGATGATTTAACATGATAATGACTGATAATGATGATGATTTGACATGATAATGACCTGATGATGATGATGATTTAACATGATAATGACTGATAATGATGATGATTTAACATAATAATAACTGATAATGATGATGATTTAACATGATAATGAGTGATAATGATGATGATTTGACATGATAATGACCTGATAATGATGATGATTTAACATGATAATGACCTGATAATGATGATGATTTAACATAATAATGACTGATAATGATGATGATTTAAGATGATAATGACTGATAATGATTATTTAACATGATAATGACTGATAATGATGATGATTTAACATGATAATAACTGATAATGATGATGATTTAACATGATAATGACTGATAATGATGATGATTTGACATGATAATGACTGATAATGATGATTATTAACATGATAATAACTGATGATGATGATTTAACATGATAATGACTGATAATGATGATGATTTAACATGATAATGACTGATAATGATGATGATTTAACATAATGACTGATAATGATGATGATTTAACATGATAATGACTGATAATGATGATGATTTGACATGATAATGACCTGATAATGATGATGATTTAACATGATAATGACCTGATAATGATGATGATTTAACATAATAATGACCTGATAATGATGATGATTTAACATTATAATGACTGATAATGATGATGATTTAAGATGATAATGACTGATAATGATTATTTAACATGATAATGACTGATAATGATGTGGTTTAAGATGATAATGACTGATAATGATTATTTAACATGATAATGACTGATAATGATGATGATTTAAGATGATAATGACTGATAATCATTATTTAACATGATAATGACTGATAATGATGATGATTTAACATGATAATGACTCATAATGACGATGATTTAACATGATAATGACTGATGATGATGATTTAACATGATAATGACCTGATAATGATGAATTTAGGATTTCACAGATTTCATATGATTAGTAAAGTTATCGCTCTGAGTGGAGTTTCATTTGTTTGTTTGTTTGTCAGTAACTTGACACTGGACCCATTTCCATGAACTGTTGGTGAGTGTAGGTCAAAGGTCAGAGTGAACGTACGAGCAGATCTTGTGCAGGTTCTCGGTGTCGTCCAGGTCCTGGGGGTAGGACGCCATGTTGTCCCCCAACTTCAGAAGACAATCTGAGAAACCTTTAAAGACTGAGTCACACTGAGCTGCAGTGACCAGCACCTCCTGCAGGAGAGACACTGAGGAGGAGCAGGAGAGAGAGGGGGGAGGAGGAGGAGGAGGAGGAGGAGGAGGAGGAGGAGGAGCAGGAGCAGGGGGAGGAGGAGAGAGAGAGAGAAATGAGTAGGAGGAGAAGGGAGAAGAAAAGAAAAGGAGGTGTTCAGTAAAAGCAGGTTGACCGAAAACAGACACTCCAGACAGAACCATGTTCACCTTCATCATCATCATCTTCTTCATTTCATTCCAGTTTCTTCGTTCTTCTAGAACACTCTTTTATTTCATTGTCAGTCACTGTTTCACATTTTCATTCTACTTTGAACTGGAATCTTTTTGCTCCTAACACTGTTATCTCTGCAGAACCAGCCCACACTGACACACACTTATATTACTGTGTCACCTTTACCTTCCTTCCCCGTGTGTTTGCATGTAATGAAGGCACAGTATTATACTATTCGTATTTATTATTATGACTTCTGACAAAAAACTTTACAAAAACATGCGCCGAACCATTGTAAATAGACCAAAACTTTGGCTCTAAAATATGCAGACGGTCTCCAAGGCTGTGGGTTAACATTCTGATTCACAAATTTTGCATAAAATGTTAAAAATCAGTCAAAAATGTGATTCCGAAATTAATGTACCATGTTTACGTCGCTATAAACAATACACCATATGTCGTACAGATTTCGCATTATTAAACCAAATAAAACTCCATTCATTCTTAATGTAACTGACATAAAAATGTCCTTTTTTTCCAACACTCCTGCTTCTTCATACTTTGTGGCACAGACTTCATTTAAACTTTCAAACGCAGTCATTTTTGTGGTGTCTTTAGGATGTGATTGTCATGAGGGTGTGATTTACGGTTGTCGATAGAGAACTCAGTAAATCCACCCTGAAAAGACCAAAATCTGACTTTTTATCAGTGGGTGATGTCATCGCTAGAGCACGAGAGAAGAAAAAATTAAGCTGAAAAATGTCTCAATAACTCGTCCTCACGGCAAAACCATAAATAGTAGACAAACAATCTTTTCCACAAATGTTGTCATGGTTCTGAGAATTCAAACAAACCAGGGTTTGAAGATCTAGCTCTTTTTAAAGTGAAATGACAGGAACCTGTTTGGGATGATGTCAGGGATTTCTGTCAATAGACTTCTATTGGAAAAATCATTTCTGTCTCATGTTGAGTTCAGTGTTTTTTAAATTGTTCTAACTCACTTATTTTTCACAGTACACACATAAAAAGTACATGTACTTGTTCCTCACACCCTCCTGTCACTCATCATCAACTTTGTTTTCACCAATTAT
This sequence comes from Siphamia tubifer, assembly GCA_020466265.1. Classification (NCBI taxonomy): domain Eukaryota; kingdom Metazoa; phylum Chordata; class Actinopteri; order Kurtiformes; family Apogonidae; genus Siphamia; species Siphamia tubifer. Next base: position 4,019,162 of record CM035802.1, on the reverse strand, counting down.
TTACAGTTTTACCAAAAATGGCAGTAGTTCGGCAGTATGTTCACACCTATTTTTTCCATGTAACAGAGTGTGGAGCTGTCTATGAGTCTGCCCTTTGAAGTTCCCGCCACTGCTCATCACCATGGCAACAGTGCTCCTGGCACTATGAAACACCTGCAGACAATTAAGACTGTGGGAGGAGCTTTAACATGATTGACAAACACTGTGGGCGGGGCTTTAACATGACTGTCAGTCATGTTAAAGCCCCGCCCACAGTGTCTGTCAGACTAACAGATCTGCTTCATTTTGGTGAGTTCAGTGGTTTTAAAACTGCTGTATCTCACTTATTTTTCACAGTACAGGAAAAATAAATATATCTACTTGTTCCTCAGACGCTCCTGTCACTCATCATCAACTTTGTTTTCACTAATTATTTACAGTTCTACCAAAAATCGCAGGAGTTCAGAGGCATGGTTTAACATTCAGACAGACTTTACTCCAGTCAGCTCTGTGTGTGTGTGTGGAACTACAGGCTGGTTTCTATGACAACAAGGAAAGACCTTTACTCACAGAAAATGGGAGGAGCTTTAATAGAACTGACTCAGTCCTCACTCCACACCTGTTCTCACCACACGTGTCCTCACCACACACCTGTCTGTCAATTTACGAAATCAAACCTAAACCCTGAGAAATAACTACTATCAACGTTACTGTACATATCATCCCATTGGCTATGAGAGACCTACCCATGATGCTTTTGGTGACCTTTGCCCCTCATTCATCACAGAGTTCTAACAGACGCAAAGGACAGAGCCACCGCTGTCTCATGAGTCCCCCCGACTGTGTGCCCCCAAACCCCCCCACACCACCCTCCACCAGCCCAAAGACAGTGATAAAAAACAGGAGGAGCCATCACTGCACCAGCGCCAACAAAAGACATGTGTACTGTCCAAATGTTTGTCCCTGTCCAAACAATGGACCATCAGCCAAAACTGACAATAATCTACAAAGTCACATTATTTCATCAGATGATGTTACTTTACATTTGGAAAATATTGATATCATATAATGATCCCATTATAGGTGGAGTTTTTAATATTTAAATTTTCTGATATTGTATTTAGATTTAGTTACTCAAAGGTAGACTATTGTTTGCATCCGTTGAACTAATGTGAACAATAACACATGTGCATAAGGTTCATATCATACAAAACTTATTAAAAACTTACTAACATTAATATCCAATCTATCGAACGAATGTGATTGATTATATGTTTACTGGTCAAAGTCACCATAAAATAAATATACTTTCAAAGTTACATCCAGTGTCCACATCACTTACACATCTGGCAGAGGATGACTGAACTGACGGACTTTTACTGTGAAAACACTGGGTGCTTCTGAGCATGCTCCGTAGAGCTTAGGAGCCCAAAGTGACGGGATGAACATTTTGACTGAACACCGACCAAACCCCACCAACCCACAAGCCACGCTATCGCCCCAATAGCGTATATGCCCCGCCCACCCCAGGAAGATCAAAGTCAATGCTCCCTGGATCTACACCCACCAGACGTCTGTCAACAAACACCACTGAAGGTGAAAGTGACAAAACAAACAATGGGACCCATATGTCTGGGATTAAAATTACCCATATGTCTGGGATTAAAATGACCCACAAGTCTGGGATGAAAATGACCCACATGTCTGGGATTAAAAGGACCCACAAGTCTGGGATTAAAAGGACCCACAAGTCTGGGATGAAAATGACCCATATGTCTGGGATTAAAATGACCCCCATATGTCTGGGATTAAAATGACCCACATGTCTGGGATTAAAATGACCCACATGTCTGGGATGAAAATGACCCACATGTCTGGTTAATTTAATGGTTTAATGTTTAATGTTCAGTCAGTGACACATTTACCCACTGACACTAATACATTACATCTAAAATATACTGTTTATAAAAGTGAAAACACACATTTATACTTTTATCATTTTAAAGGGTTTAGGGGGTTGGAACCAATGAGGCCTTTTACACGTAAAATACGAGTATTTACGAAAAAATCACATTACAATAAAATGCAGTAAAAATGGGGTAAATGCAGTAAAAATAGAAAAAATGCAGTAAAAATACACAAGAAAACAGTAAAAATATGCTAAAATGCAGTATTGTTTAAATGTTTATATATTTGTCCAGGTTCAGTTTTATATTTTAAAGTTTCTGTTTTTTCTTTTTCTTTTGGCTGAAGTATCAATTTCAGCTTCATGACGCGTTCACGTTCGTGGTTTTTGTGGGATAAAAATAACATTTCCCGGTGTTGCGTTCAAAGCCTCTCCTTCTGTTGTAATAATTAATAATGACTGCAGGTGAACGGGAACCCCCCCACCGCCACCCCCCTCCCCCGTGAGTCTGCCTCCCGTCCATGGGAGTATACATTACATCATCAACTCAGACCAGGACCCTGAACGCAGCATTTTGAAGCTAAAACACATTTTATTTTTTTTAAATGTAAATTATTTCTGCGAATTTTTTCGGCACGTTTTAAATAATTTTCTTCATTTTTAACCTGCATTTAACCTCATGCACACATCATACACATACACATCAACCAACTGAATGTCAAATAACCTCATTATTATATTGTTATCATGAAAATAAAATTAAAAACCCACTACAAATTCACTAAAAACAACGATTTTAACATATTTAACAATTTTAAACACATATTTAATGATTTCATAAATATGTCTTTCATCCCCACAGACATTTTGATTTAATTTCTTCTATTGTAATTTTGACGTAATTTTAGTGTTTTTTGTAAATGAGCATCATCATTATTATTATTATTATTATTATTATTATTATTATTATTATTATTATTATTATTATTATTATTATTATTATTATTATTATTATTATTTGTCCAGGTTAGGTTTTATATTTTAAAGTTTCTGTCTTTTTCTTTTTGCTGAAGCATCAGTTTCAGCTTCGTGACGCGTTCACGTTCGTGGTTTTTATGGGTTAAAAATAGCATTTCCCGGTGTTGTGTTCACAGCCTCCCCTTCTGTTGTAATATTTAATGACTGCAGGTGAACGGGATTACCCCTCCGCCCCCCGTGCCTCCGCCTCCTGTCCGTGGGAGGATGCATTACATCATCATCATCATCATCTCAGACCAGGACCCTGAACGTATCATTTCGATCCGCATTTTATTCCCCAAATTCCAAAAGTGCATTAATTAGACTATTTTTGCGCAATTTTTTGTCTCTTCTTGTACTTTTCTTCAGTTCAAACCTTTATGTAACCTCATTAATATATTAAATCATTAAAATACGATTAAAATCCACTAAAAACAAGGATTTTAACAAATATGTCAGTTTTTTCATCACCACAGACTGATTTTGATTATATATATATATATATATATATATATATATATATATATATATATATATATATATATATATATATATATATATATATATATATATATATATATATAAATGTATGGCCTGTTTTTCAGAATAAAACTCATTTTCTCCAAATGAGTGACGCATTAATGTAAATAAATGTTTAATTCTTTCTTTCACTGCTTTTCTTTTCATTTACTCTGGTATTTATAGGTTTAGTTTCCGTGCGTGAAATCAGGACGATTCCATCCATCACGCGCACTTGGGCACGCGCAATGTCTTTTTTTTTCGTTCACACCTCCCATCGCGTGCGCACTCATTCGCCCCACCTACACACACACACACACACACACACACACACACGTGTTTCCTTGTCTCATGAAGACATCTTCTTTTAATAAAATACAATTAAATTAAAATGAAAAATAATTAGAACATCACATTGTATTAAAATGAATAAAAATGAGGGAATAAACATAATAATAATAATAATAATAATAATAATAATAATAATAATAATAATAATAATAATAATAATAATAATAATAATAATAATAAATAAAGGAATAAAGGAATAAATAAATACATATTTTTATCAAATGTATTTTATTTTATAAAAATAAATGATAATGATAATTTAAAAATAGTAAATAAATAAATATATTTTTAAATACATAAAAATAAATACTTTTTAGAAAAGTGTTAACATGAAATAAATAGAAAAATGTGAAAATGTAATTCCATTTTTAAAAACAGAAAATACATACAAGTATTAATAACTTATAAAATAAACAAAATAAATAATAATGACATTAAAAAATAATAATACATAAACATTTCAATATATCAAAAAAATTAATACATAAAAAATACATATTTTTTAAAACATAAACTCATCTTTAAACCTTTGAAAAACACGTGTTTGACTTAACACACGTTCCCCTCATGCTTTATGGAGACTTCCAGGAAAAAACTGACTCATGTGTAAACATATCAATATCCCCATAAAGATGGAAATACAAACACACACACACACACACACACACACACACACCGTAGCGGGCAGCGTGTTGCCTTCACGGACACACAGACACACCCACCTCGAACTCACACGAGGCCGTTTTTGGTGCGTAAAAAAAAGTCCAAACCTCCAAAGTCCGCGCGGATGAAGTTGACATCAGTCACCGAAACGCATTCACAGCCTTTGTTTCGATTAAACCGATTAATTTTTTATTTGGACTTGAATAAAAAGATGAAAGTATAAAAAATGAGGGTTTGCGGATTTGAATTTGACAAATAAAAAAAACCCAAATACGATCCATGATCGCCATTGATCGGCAATTACAGTTCGATTAATTGATACCATTCCATTCACATCTACGTAATATTTAGTTTTCAGCTCTTTTTGTTATTTTTTAAACATAATTCAGTTTTACCAAGACATAAAAATAAAACTTAAAACTCACTTTAGTTTTTTTTCAGTTGCAAATATATGTATTATTTATTTGTATTTTTATTTGTATTTATTTCACGTGTTTCTATTTTCCCCCATCATTTCACCGCTGATTTGAGACCTCCACCTCCTCTTCCTCCTCCTCTTCTCTCTAACAATAGCACAGAGGAGGATTCTGCGTCTTGAATAATTCAGCATTTCTCTGTACTCGTACTCGCGCTCTAACACGTGCACGCGCCTGGCAGAGTCCACCTCCACAGAGTCGTTCGTTATGCAACGCAAAAAAAAACAGCACGAGAGGATTCAAATAAAAAAAATATAAAACATAAATCATAAAAGATCTATATTTTTCTCCTGTTTCCAGTCTAATTTTTTACATTTTTAACTTTAGAAAAAACAAAACAACAACTGTAACTCACTTGAAACCCATGCATTTCTGCCTCAAATTAAACAAATAAATCAGCCCTGAATTCGTTTGAAAATAAGTGAATTTTACATATGTCATTCATTTATTATTTATTTCAGGGGGAGGAGGGGTGTGTGATGGAACCGTTTTCTCCCTGCAGCTCCGCTTCACTGCGGCGGGTCTGCAGCACCGATTAAAAAATAAAATAAAAAAAAAAACCAGTAAAAGGCATTTAAACGCATCACCGTCCGTGTTTTTTCACACCTAAAAATCAACCTCCATTAAAACATTAAAAACACATGTTTGTCACATACAAAGGCAACATTTCAACCGAGATTCTGTGCACTTGAACGCATCATTTTTGTGCATTTACATTACGCCTCCTTTCTGAGATTTAATACATTTAATACGGCTCATTTATGGCCTTTGAACGTCTCATTTTAAAAACAATTCACGAGTTCTGTCTCTGCAATGAACATTGAACGTCTCATTTGTGAATTTAAACATGTTTTTCCCCGTGCATTTAAAAGCCTAATTTTTGCCCATTAATCCTCTGATTTTCGTGCATTTGAACGTCTCATTTTATAAAATTTTCACAAGTTCTGTCTGTCCATTAAACAATGAACGTCTCATTTATGAATTTAAAATGTTTTTTTCCTGAGCATATAAACGCATCATTTTGTTCATTTAAAGGTCTTATTTTCGTGCATTTAAACGTCTCATTTTATGCATTTTTTTTTACAAGTTCTGTCTCTGCATTGATCGTCTCATTTGTGAATTTAAAGTTTTTTTTCCTGTGTAATTCAACGCATCATTTTTTGTGCGTTTAAATGTCTTATTTTTGTCAATTTAAACGTCTGATTTTCATACATTTGAACGCCTCATTTTATGCATTTTACACAAGTTTTATCTCGGCATTGAACATTGAACGTCTCATTTGTAATTCAAACATTTCTGTTTCACTCTGCACGTGAACGCATCATTTTTGTGCATTTACATTACGCCTCCTTTCTGAGATTTATTTGTGGCCTTTGAACGCCTCATTGTATATATTTTTTACAAGTTCTGTCTGTTCATTGAATACTGAACGTCTCATTTCTGAATTAAAATATGTTTTTTTATCCCGTGTATTTAAACACCTCATTTTTGTCCATTTAAACGTCTGATTTTCGTGCATTTGAACGTCTCATTTATTTATTTTTGAAGTTATTTTACATTATTATTATTTTTTTATTTGAAGCTTCTTATTTACAACTGCATCAACCTCCACCTGAACGACATGAAAACATTTGTTCATTTGATTCTATTCAGATTCAAACTGAAAGAAAATAATTAATAAACATAAATATTATTAATGTTAGTTGTTTTCTTTTATTATTTTTTTATTATTATTTATTTATTTTATCAGGGTTTTTTTTCAAGGTGAAAAAATGCCGCAAACGTGTCCGGTCCGGGACGATGTGAGGTGCAGAGGAGGAGGAGGGAGAGGGGGAGGGGGAGGGGGCATCCCCCTTGTTAACGCACACACTTACACGACCACGTGTGCGCGCGCCCATGCACGCGCTCACACATCGTATTTCACACACTGGACAAAAAGAAGGAAAAAAAGTGAAATGGGACAAAAAGTAAAAATCAAAATAATAACGGGAGAAAAACCGGTTTCAAAATAATAATCAATAGATAAATCCAATAAAATAAAAACAATAATGATTAAATTAAAGGGAAGTTTTGTTTGATTCTGAACGACCTGAAATTGTTTAAAACATCTAATTTAATGTTTTTTTTAAAATGTGTGCGATATTTACAAAGTGAAATATTCTGGGTTTTTTTTAGTTGTTTGTGGGATCAAATGAATAAAATGAAAAGAGGGATAAAAAAATAAATACTAATATATATATATATATATATATATATATATATATATATATATATATATATATATATATATATATATATAGTAAAAAAATACAAATCTAATATGTATGGAACAAATAAAAATAAATGATATATGTATGAAAGTAAAATAATACATATCATTAAAAAAAATTATATAATACTTTTGAATAATTTCTAATGGGGGGGTGGGGGTGGTCTTACCTATGTGCAGAGCCAGCAGCAGTCGGATGCATTTACAGGAGCAGCTTCCTCCCATCATCCTCTGGTCCTCCTCCTCCTCTCACCATGAGGAGCAGACCAGCACTAAGTTGCACAACAGACGCACATTCCGGGCAAAAACACGCGCAAACACAAACATCCACAGCTGCGCGTGCGTGCGTCCCGGTCCTCCTCTTCTTCCTCTTCCGACTCTCGGTGGTGAGTCCTCGGTGCGTAGATCGGCCTCGTCCCGGTGCTGGTCGTGGTCCCGGTGCTGGTCCTGCTCTGCGGATCCTGGTCCTGATCGTTCTGCCTGTTTTACGCGTCTGGAGAGAAAAAAAGAGAGACAGGAGGCCCCGCCCCTCCTCCTCCTCTTCCTCCCTCTCTCCTCTTTATGAATAATGATTCTATGATTTCATCCATGTTCCTCTGCTGGTTCTGTTCACCAGCCACAGTCTATTACAGTACACTCTGCTACAGTCCAGTAGAGTCCAGTAGAATCCAGTACAGTCCAGCACAGTCCAGTACAGTTAGATAGAGTCTGGTACAGTCCGGCACAGCCCAGTACAGTTAGGTAGAGTCCAGTACAGTATATTCCAGTACAGTCCGGTACAGTACAGTCCAGTAGACTCCGGTAGATTCCGGTCCAATACCGGTCCTGTAAAGTCTGGTACAGTCTGGTAAGTCCGGTAGAGTCTGGTAGACTCCTGCATGGTCCAGTCCAGTAAAGTCCGGTACAGTCCAGTATGGTAAGCTATAGTCCAGTACGGTATAGTCCAGTCCAGTACAGACCAGTCCGGTACCATACAGTCCGGTACAGACCAGTCTGGTCCAGTCTAGTACTTTCCAGTCCGGTACGGTCCAGTCCAGTCTGGTACAGTCCGGTCCGGTACACTCCGGTATGGTACAGTCCAGTCTGGTATACTTCGGTATAGTTCGGTATGGTACAGTCCGGTACAGTCCACTACAGTCCAGTACAGTACAGTACAGTCAGGTACAGTCCAGTCAGGTACAGTCCAGTCCAGTACAGTCTGCTACAGTACAGTCCAGTCCGGTACAGTCCAGGACAGTACAGTGTGGTACAATCCGGTACGGTACAGTCTGGTATGGTACAGTCCAGTCCGGTATAGTCCGGTATGGTACAGTCCGGTACAGTCCAGTACAGTCCAGTGTGGTACAATCCGGTACGGTACAGTCTGGTATGGTACAGTCCAGTCCGGTATAGTCCGGTATGGTACAGTCCGGTACAGTCCAGTACAGTCCAGTGTGGTACAATCCGGTACGGTACAGTCTGGTATGGTATAGTCCAGTCCGGTACAATCTAGTTCAGTACAGTCCATTACAGTACAGTCCATTACAGTCCAGTCCAATCCTGTACAGTCATTACGGTACAGTCCAGTACAGTCTGGTACAGTCTGGTACAGACCAGTCTGGTACAGTGCGGTAAAGTACAGTCCAGTATAGTTCGGTACAGTCCGGTATAATCCAGTCTGGTAGGCTACAGTCCAGTACGGTACAGTCTGGTACAGTCCAATCTGTCCTGTAGTTCCACACGCAGACACACAGAGCTGACTGGAGTAAAGTCTGTCTGAATGTTAAACCATGCCTCTGAACTCCTGTGATTTTTGGTAAAACTGTAAATAATTGGTGAAAACAAAGTTGATGATGAGTGACAGGAGGGTCTGAGGAACAAGTACATGTACTTTTTATGTGTGTACTGTGAAAAATAAGTGAGTTAGAACAATTTGAAAAACACTGAACTCAACATGAGACAGAAATGATTTTTCCAATAGAAGTCTATTGACAGAAATCCCTGACATCATCCCAAACAGGTTCCTGTCATTTCACTTTAAAACGAGCTAGATCTTCAAACCCTGGTTTGTTTGAATTCTCAGAACCATGGCAACATTTGTGGAAAAGATTGTTTGTCTACTATTTATGGTTTTGCCGTGAGGACGAGTTATTGAGACATTTTTCAGCTTAATTTTTTCTTCTCTCGTGCTCTAGCGATGACATCACCCACTGATAAAAAGTCAGATTTTGGTCTTTTCAGGGTGGATTTACTGAGTTCTCTATCGACAACCGTAAATCACACCCTCATGACAATCACATCCTAAAGACACCACAAAAATGACTGTGTTTGAAAGTTTAAATGAAGTCTGTGCCACAAAGTATGGAGAAGCAGTAGCATATTTTTTTGTCGCTCCCATTAAGTATGAATGGAGTTTTATTTAGCATAATAATGCGAAATCCATATTAGAATTATCAGACCACACATGTAATCTCTGGGTCAATTTGATGAATTTTTCCTATTTACTGCAAAACGCTCCCATATATAGTAATATAATAAGCTTTATTTGTATAGCACCTTTCATACAAACACTGTAGCCCAAAGTACTTCACATTGATTAAAAATTAAAATACAATTTTAAGACAGGGTGAAATAAAAACTACATTAAAATTTGATTTTAATATTGATATTTTCTGATTTAACTAAATATGTCAATAACCTGCTTTAAGGTAAAGGTCATACATTTACCAAATGTACCTTTGGCTTGACGTCATATGACGTCTTTACGTGACGTCATGGAGCCTATGGGTGTTATCTCATCTGAGGTCAGAAGGTCAGACGAAGTGAATGAAAAAAACACCTGATACTATCTGGTCTGATCTGAGATATCACCACTGATGTGTTTGAACTGTTGACCTTCACTGGCACCTTGACCTTTGACCTTTAGAGATCAACATTTAATGGTTTATTCATTATTATATTCATTATCAACCATCTCTGAATGTTTCTTCAAAATCTGTCCGTAAGTTTTTGAGTTAGCTTACTGAAAATCAAACAAACAAACAAACAAACCAACGCTGGCAAAAACATCCTTGGCGGTGGTAAAAATAAAAATGTAAACAATGGACAGGACATGTTACACTGAACGTTTTTAAGGCTTTTTAAAAAAGAGGAGGGTGTGTTTATTGTTTATTTTGTGGTGTTTTTTTAGTAAACGGGTGGTGGTTTTTACACTTTTGCAGACCAAGCTTGTTGGTGTGCCTATAAAGGGCAATGGAGCTCAGGCTCTTCGGCAGGCCCAGCCACCTACGCAGGGATTGGCTGATGTTCTGCTCCAAGGCCTCCACTGTTGTTATTAGGACCTGCTACATCAGCAGTGGCCACAAAAATGGTAAATGGTCTGCACTTATACAGTGCTTTTCCACCTTCATGGTCCTTAAAGCGCTTTACATTCACACACACACCAGTAGGTTTCTCCAAACCCTTCACTGGCTTCCAGTTGAGTCTAGAATTAAATTTAAAATCCTCCTCCTCACATATAAAACCATTAATGGTATGGGCCCCTCTTATCTTAAAGATGATCTGGTTCCGTACCAACCCAATAGAACCCTTCGTTCTCAGAATGCAGGTTTATTGAAAGTTCCTAGGGTTTCTAAAAGTACAGTAGGAGCTAGAGCCTTTAGTTATCAGGCCCCTGTCTTATGGAATCAGCTTCCCTTTAATATTAAAAACGCCGAAACAGTCTCTACATTTAAAATTAGGCTTAAAACATTCCTGTTTGAGAAAGCCTATGGTCAGGTTAGTTAAAAATGATGTGACTCATACATCATGTGTACATGATGTATGAGTCACAGTTCAGTCTAGGCTGCCCTAGGAGTTAGAATGCTGGGGGAAGTACAGACACTGAGTTCTTTCTTCTCTTTCTCTTCCTCACATCTGTTTCTGTAATTTTTATAACATATCTTTCTTACCAAGTCTGTTCATGACTAGTCACCTGGTGTCCCCTTTCCCCCCTCCCCCCCTGGGGGGAGTGGTGGCTCTCCTGACAGTGCCTGCACGGGAGCCATGGACGACAGGATCTGGTGTATCTCGCCTGTGCCGACCTGTGACCCTGGACCACCGCCCCTGCCTGTCTGGACCAGCCCCCCTTCCTGCATTTATACATGGACGTTCATCTATAGCCTGTCCGTCCATGGGAGTGGATCTCTCCTTCAATGTGGTTCTCCTCAAGATTTCTTCTTTTTCCCACTGGGTTTGGAAGATTTTTCTTGCCGAGAAGGAGGGTCTAAGGACAGGGGATGCCTGGGACTTTTCATGTATTTCTGTAGTTGATTATGTTTTTGTGAAACCCTCTGAGACGACTTTGTTGTGATTTAGGGCTTTATAAATAAAATTTAATTGAATTGAATTCTAAGGTTCTTTCAGTCCTACTGAATCAGAATCAGAAAGAGTTTTATTGCCATTGTTCGTATAATACACATGTAGTATACAACTCGGAATTTGTCTCGGTGTAACGCTGCAACATTCAACATATAGTATATCAATAAAAAGAAGAAGAGAAAAAAAGAAGATATATATATATATATATATATATATATATATATATATATATATATATATATATATATATATATATATATAATATATATATAAAAATATAATAAAAATGCTAAGCATGCACCAAGATAGAATAAGATAAAAATATAGTAAAAATATGTAATGTGCAAGTCAGTGCAAAGGAGACAGAGGTTTTATGTTGGTCATGTGTCCAGTGTTGGCTGCTGTACTTAGTGCTGGGGAGTCTGATTAAGTCCTTTGGTGTTCAGCAGCCTGGTGGCCGAGGGGAAGAAACTGTTCGTGAAACGGGAGGTTTTGGTCCAAATGGACCATAGTCTCCTGCCTGAGGGGAGGGGGGAAAAGAGGGCATGATCCGACCTGCACGCCTCCTGGTCCTCGAGGTGTAAAGGTCTTTGATGGATGGTAGTCCGCAGCCAATCACCTTCTCAGCGGCGCGCACAACTCGCTGCAGCCTCAGCCTGTCCCTGGTGGTGGCTCCAGGGTACCACACGGTGATGGAGGTGGTAAGGATGGACTGGATGATGGCCGTGTAAAACTGCACCAACATCTTGGAGGGCAGCTTGAGCTTTCTCAGCTGCCGCAGGAAGAACATCCTCTGCTGGGCCTTCTGGATGAGGGAGCTGATTGTCGTCTCCCATTTAAGATCCTGGGTGATGGTGGTGCCGAGGAAGCGGAAGGAGTCCACAGTGGTGATGGGGGAATCTGTAAGGGAAAGGGGGGGCAGAGGGGCTGTGCCTTTCTTGAAGTCCACAATCATCTCCACAGTCTTCTGAGCGTTCAGCTGCAGGTTGTTGTGGCTGCACCAGGACACCAGCCGAGATACCTTTCTCCTATAAGCAGACTGATCGCCGTTCGAGATGAGCCCGATGAGGGTGGTGTCGTCTGCAAACTTGATAAGCTTGACAGACTGGTGGCTTGAGGTGCAGCAGTTTGTGTACAGGGAGAAGAGCAATGGGGAAAGTGCGCAACCCTGGGGGGATCCAGTGCTGATGCTGACAGAGTCAGAGACAGTCTTTCCCAGCCGCACATACTGCCTTCGATCCATCAGGAAGTCGGTGATCCACCTGCAGAGGGAGTCAGGCACACTGAGCTGGAACAGCTTATCCTGTAGCAGATCAGGGTGGATGGTGTTAAACGCAGAGCTGAAGTCTACAAACAGGATCCTAGCATAGGTTCCCGGGGAGTCCAGGTGCTGCAGGATGGAGTGGAGGGCCAGGTTGACCGCGTCATCCACAGATCTGTTGGCTCTGTAAGCAAACTGCTGTGGGTCCAGGAGGGGAGTGGTGATGGACTTGAGGTGAGGCAGGATCAGACGCTCAAAGGACTTCATGACTACGGAGGTGAGCGCCACAGGTCTGTAGTCATTAAGTCCAGTTATCCGTGGTTTCTTGGGGACAGGAACGATGGTGGAGGTGTTGAAGCAGGCAGGCACATGGCACAACCTCAGGGAGGAGTTGAAGATGCCTGCGAATACAGGAGTCAACTCCTTCGCGCAGTGTCTCAGTGTGGTGGGAGACACGCCATCCGGGCCGGGGGCCTTGCGTGGGTTCGAACTGCCTGCGCACCTCCTGTTGTGTGATCGCGAGTGGAGGGGGTGAGGAGGGGGAGGCTGCCTTTGGAGTAGGAACCATGGGGGCAGTGATGTTGGGGGAAGGTGGGGTGATGGGCGTGGCTGGTGAGGTGTCGAAGCGGGTGTCGTATCGATACAGGCTCTGACAAAGGGCTTTGTCATCCTGTCCCTTTGAAGCCTGAGGTCGGTAGTTTGTGATCTGCCTCAGGCCTCTCCACACAGAAGCAGGGTCGTTAGCAGTGAATTGCTGCTGGAGCTTCTCTGAATATGTGGATTTAGCCCTCCTCAGCTCCCTGCTAAACCGGTATTTGACCTCTCTGTAGCGAACCCTGTCTCCATTTCTCAGAGCTGCTTCTTTTTCATACCTTATCTGTCTGAGTTTTGCTGTGAACCAGGGCTTATCATTGGAGTAACTCACCCTGGTGCGTGTTGGTAGAATGCACTCCTCACAAAAGTGGATATATGAGGTCACAGTGTCGGTGTACTCATCTAGATCGTGTGTGGCTCCTTTGAACATGGCCCAGTCAATTGTCTTGAAGCATGTACGCAGCTCCTCCCCAGCTTCACTGGTCCATCTCTTCGTGGTGCTCACAAGTGGCTTTGTGAGCTTCAGTCTCTGTTTGTATGTGGGAACCAGGTGGATCATCACGTGGTCAGACAGTCCGAGTGCAGCGCGGGGAATCATCCGATACGCGTCCTTTACTGTTGTGTAACAGTGATCCAGCGTGTTCCCTGCCCTGGTGGGGCATTTAATGAACTGTTTGTACCTTGGGAGTTCGTGGCTGAGATTGCAATGGTTAATGTCGCCGAGCACAATAACCAGAGCATAACCAGAGCACCACTTTTTGGATGTCGTCTGCGAGCGCGCGCTGAGTCGTGCGTGCGTCCACGTCCAGCGGAATGTAAACAGCACCCAGAATGAATGAAGTGAACTCGCACGGGGAGTAAAACGGTTTGCAGTTGATGAATAAGTATTCCAGTGCAGGACAACAGTGTTGGGAGATCACAGTCACATCAGTGCACCAGCCGTTATTGATGTAGAAGCAGACTCCGCCGCCTACGGTCTTACCTGAGAGACCCGGGTCCCGGTCAGCACGGATCAGCTGGAATCCCTCTAGGTGGAACGCGCTGTCCGGTGTCTTTTCCTTGAGCCAGGACTCAGTGAAACAGAGGATAGATGAGGTGCAGAAGTCTTTGATCCGCTTCAGCTCATCCACTTTGTTGCAGAGTGAGTTGACGTTAGATAGGAAGATCCCAGGTAACGCCATGGGTGTTCCTCTCCTGCGGAGCCTCACCAGGACGCCGGCTCGTCTACCCCTCTTCCACCGTCTCACTTTTTGGACTGAAAAGTGAACCAGATCGTCTACAGGAGCCAAAAAAACTGGAAGAATGTCCGTGGGAGTGAAAGTCCTAATGTTTAGTAGCCCTTCACGGGTGTAAGAGCAGGCAGATACACAATTAACAGACAGAAACAGACAAAACAAGACGCAGCAAAACTCCATGGCGGCCGCTCTGGGCGCCATCTTCACAACCAAGGTGGCCTAAGTCAGGGTTCAGTGTCTTGCCGAAGCACACTTCGACATGTGGACAGCCAGAGCTGGGACACAAACTGCCAACCTCTCGGTCATTGGGCGATCCACTCTACCAACTGAGCCACAGCTGCCGAACAAAAGCCTTGGTAAAATCCCATGCTGATATCTCCATGCTTTAAATTTTCCTGGGAGGCCTGATCTATCCACTGCTGCAAGGCAGTTCTTCAGTTCTGCATGTGCAGCTTGGATCGCTGCCTTGTCTCTCATGGTCGCATCGAACACATTCTCCAAACTCTTCACTGGCTTCTCGATTAGAGATGGGATTTGAAGACCGTTCATCTGTAAGCGGAACTTGTCCTCCACTCTCCCCTTCCTCAGCACGAGGGAACTGCATTTAGTTGGCTTGAATGACATTCTCGCCCAAGTTGTTAGTCTTTCCAGACCTTTAAGGAGCTAGCGACACCCTGGCACTGATGTTGCTGTGACTGTGAGGTCATCCATGTAGGTTCTAATTGGCGGTTGGCGGATACCGGATCTTGAGAGAGATCCTCTACAATCCTCTACGAAAGTCTGTCATGTGGTTGGCAAGGATATTGAAAAATATCTTCCCTCTCCACTGAGCAGTGAGATAGATTGGAACTGTGAGATGTCACTTGCGTTCTCCTCCTTCGGTATTCAGACACCTTCAGCATGCTTCCACTGCTTGGCTACCCTGCCTCTTTGCCATACTGCCCTGATGAACCTCCACAACCTCTGCGGCAGCCTCAGGCAGAGCTTGTACACTTTGTACGGCATGCCACTCGGTCCTGGTGCTGCACTGGTCCGAGCAGCCCTTGATGGTGTTTCTGACCTCTGCCAATGTCGGCTCTTTGGTGTTGAATTGGCTGGAGGGTGGTGGTGGTATGATAAGCTATCTGCAGGAGCCAAGGTTTTCTTCCCTTCGTCTGTCACTGTAAATTTTCGAGAAATGGCGGTCGATGTCATCCTCCGAGCACAAAAGTGTTCCACTCCACTTCTGACCTAGCAGCTTCAAAAGGATTGACTATAAAGGCAGTTCGATTGCGGGCCCTCTCTTTACCCTTCCTCCTATGCCACTCAGCACGACGCAGGGAGATAAGCCTCTTCCTGACGATGTCTTGGAGCTCTGCCAGTGCTGGCCTCTCTTCCTCACCTGCCTTCTTAAATCGTTGCTTCAGGGTCTTCAGATCTTTCCTGAGTGCTGTAATCTTATTTTGTCACCTGTTTGTTCTTGCTGAGGTCTTGGCCTTTGGTTGTTTCATACATAAAGGCTCTGCACCAATGCAGATGATAAAGGTGCACATTGTCTGGAGCTGCTGGTCCACTTCCCCCTTTGATGATGTTTCCAGGGCGACATCCATATCTTCATCAAACTGGAGCCACTTGGTCTCCCTGTGTGCAGCTGGCCACAAGAACCTACGATGTTCAAATGGGCTGCTGGGTGCAATACACTGAGCTTGGAGGTTCTGGACACTGTGGGTTGACTCCGGGTCTTGCTCCTCCTCCGTCTGTCCAGGGGCTGTGCTGTGCACTGCACTTTCAGCTTTTACCACACATACAGGTTACTCTCGTCGATAATCCGTTGCTCATGTTCCTGGCCAGAAAATCCATCCGGGTGGGCTGCTCATCCCCCCCGCCCTCTCGGGCACCCCTGGGGGTATCTTTCATTAGGGCTTTCTGTAGGTTAGATGGGTGCTCCCTCAAGGGAGCTGCAGCTTGGGGTGCTAACCCTCACTGCCCCGTTGCCGTCTCTCCGAGCTGTCCACCGTCTCTCCAGTTGTCACTACACTGTTCGTAGTCATCATCCAGCCTTTCCTGGAGGTCACTAGCTAAGCCAGCTATAGCTAGTTATAAGAAACACCTTGGCAGTGCAGCTTGGACACATCTTCAGTGAAATTAAGTTTTAATGATGTTGCGGTTCTTCTTTTTTTAGATATTATTAAACATGTCATCTTTTAAAATAAGAACTTTAAATATGAACAGTGCCAGAGAGGCAAGAAAGAGGGCACTGGTCTTTGATGCAGCAAGGGCAAAAAGGATAGATGGTTTTTTTTTACAGGAAGTGCATGGAGATGAAAAGGTGGAGGTAGAGTGGAGGAAGGAGTGGGAGGGACAGGTGGTCCTGAGCCACAACACCTACCTCAGTGGAGGAGTAGGCCTCCTGTGGAGCAGAGAGGAAAAGCTTTTTACAAAAAGTGAAGACAAGGTTGGATCCTGTGGTTCAGAGGAGGTTTTATTGTTGGATGGGGATTTTAACTGCACAGAAAATTAACTTTTAGATTGTAACCATGCAGAGCCTCATCCTGCCTCCCAGCACACACTGAAGCAGCTGGTCACATCTCATGGTCTGGTGGATGTATGGAGAAGGATGCATCCAGACTGTAGACAGTATACATGGTCCCACCTAAAAGAAAACTCCATCTGTTTAGCTAGACTAGACCAGTTTTATTGTTTAAAGGATCATTTTTATATTGTAAAATTTTGCCAGTTGGTTTGACAGATCATTCCTTGGTTTTATGTAATGTTTTATTAAAATTATTTTAGCTAAGACTACATACTGGCATTTTAATTCAGTTTTAACTTTTGATAAAGGTTTTACAGAGGCTCTTAAGTTTTTTTGGACTGCTTTTAGACAAAGAAAAGATGATTTTACGTGTCTTAGGCAGTGGGGAGACCCAGGGCCGGACCTAGCCTGATTTGCACCCTGGGCGAGACATGTCTCCCCCCCCACACACACACACACACACGGAACCATATCCTTCAAAGACAGATTATACGACAAACACCAACGTATATATCAATGCTTATTTTTAATTACAATTTAAAAAATACAAAGTAAAAATTGTGATAAAAATGAATAAATAAAATTGAGAAATTTGTAAATATAAATATTCTAAAATTGCACACAAATGTAAACATAATAACATCGCAAATTGCACAAACCTTTTCAAGAAGCAAAACCAATGTTAACAACTATAATTAAGTAATAATAAAATGAGTGCAAATGACTTCGCTTTTCCTTTTGGCTTTTCCCTTAGGGTTCACCACAACAAACAAAAAAAAACTAGCAGTTAAAGTAAAGGTGCAGCAGCAGCAGCTGTAAAGATATCATCTAAAACTGGACCTTTCTTGCGTTCTTTGATCCAAAATCCTCAATTACATCCCTGTAATAAATATGTCAGTAAATATGTATGAAGGAATATGGAGATTTAAAAAAGTAAACACATTTAACAGCACATGTCCCATTTATTTATTTATTTACTTTTTAGTTAATGACTTTATAAACTTTCTTAAACCATGGACTCACTGTCTCATTTCCTTAGCCGATTTGTGGACTCACCAACTGACCAAAGATAGCACCAAATCCCCATATGGGCCCGTTATGATCAATTCATTTGGGTTTATTAGCAATCGTCTGAAACAGATGTATCCCTACAGCCCACTAACCAGCAATGGAAAAATGATTAAAAGATGGAGAAAAAATCCTTAAATGGTAATAGTGGTTTTATTTATATTATTAATGTGGCACAGGGGAGGCTAGATAATAACGTGTAACATTAGGTGTAATGATCCCTTAATTTGCGACAACTAGTCTAGACTAGTCTAATGTGTAACAGTGTAACGTTGTATTAATAAAGCATTTGTTGGTTAGCAGGTCAATAGGTTATTAAAATACCCCAGTTGTGTCTGGAGAACATTTGCTTAGGATTTGGGCTTGTTTTTGCCTTTTGTTGACCTTATTAGCTTCGGGGTCATCATCACATTCACACTTGACACTTGCCATGTTTGCAAAGTAACTTTGTGTACTTTAGGCCTACCTGCATCTATTGCTCTCCTCTCTGCCTCCTCTTCTCTCCTTTTTCTGAACTGAAAGCCGAATGCTATCACTGGCATTCACCAATAATATTGACATGACGTAAGCAAACTAAAAGAACTGGCAGTTAAATTTTTTTCCTATAGCCAGTGTTTATTAAAATTTAAATATACATTAACAATATACATATCAAAATTAGAATATATATTTTTCTATATTTTTATGATATAGTGTGGTTGTAAAAATTTTTTTAAACAGAAATGCCATATTAGGATGATTGCCCAGGCCCCCCTCATGACTTGTCTCATTTCATTGGCTGCCCCCCCCCCCACACACACACACACGCACACACACACTCGTGCCTTTCTCACCCCCGCTCCCTCGGCTGGGGTGTATGGCAAGCCAAAGTGTTCACATAGCCACGCGTTGTGTTTATTATATCAAGCATTACAGAAGGCGTTCTACCACACGCACTGGTGCGCTTTCACGCGTTACAGGGCGCGTGCTAGAACGTGTGCCATTGTGCGTGCCAGAACGCGCCCTGTAACGCGTGAAAGCACGCCAGTGCGCGTGCTAGAACGCGTTCTGTAATGCGTGATATAATAAACACAACGCATGGCTATGTGAACACTTTGGTTTGCCATAGGGGCGGTGCCTGGGCCAAAGTAAGCAAGACGGAAAAAAAAAAAAAAAGACAGGGAAAGGAGAAAAAAATAGGACGGTCATATGCTGGCGCCCCTTTGAGGATTGCGCCCTGGTCCGTTGCCCAGCCTGCCCATAGCTAAAACCGGGTCTGGGGAGACCATGGAAAACCTGAAATAAAAGTTTTATGTCAGCAGTATACTGTCAATGTCACTCGTGATACTTGTCGATCTATTAGTGACCTGGAAACTAAAATAGTTAAGTTAGAAGCCATCACTGATTCCACAGGAAACAGAGGGTATATTAACACCCTCAATTCCAAAAGAATGGCCTTGGCCAAGGTACAGGGTGCACTGGTCAGGTCTCGGATCCAGAACATCACACAGATGGATCCTCCCTCTAGCTTCTTCTTTGGCCTGGAGAGGAAGCTGGGGCAACGAAAAGCCATCCACACACTGTTATCGGACACAGGGCAGGAAATCAGCGAGCCGGTCGTCATAAGGAAAAGAGCGGTGGAGTTCTACTCTACCCTCTACAGCAGTGAGTTGGAGGAGGACAATGAACACCTCATGGACAGTTTCTGTGGAAACCTCCCAAAAGTATTGGAGGATACCAACTTACTGCTGAACCGGCCGCTGGAGGCGGGAGAGCTAATCACCGCTCTGCAGAGCATGCAGGGACGAAGAGCTCCAGGACTGGATGGACTAACGGTGGAGTTTTTTAAAGCATACTGGGACATGAAAGCCTGGCTGCAGGGTCCCTGCCACAGTCCTGTCGTAGAGTGGTGGTGGCTCTCCTGCCAAAGAAAGGAAACGTACAAGAAATGAAGAACTGGTGCCCTGTGTCCCTCCTATGTGTGGACTACAAGATCCTGTCCAAGGCCCTGGCTAACAGGCTGAGGGAAGCTATGGAACAGATCATCCACCGGGACCAAACCTACTACATCCCCTGCATCTCAATGGTAGACATCGTCCACCTCATTAGTGACGTTTTGGAGATCTCCAACTTTGGACGTCGACACTGGTCTGATTTCACTAGACGAGGAAAAGGCATTTGACCACGTTGAACACGGGTTCCTCTGGAAAACCATGGAGAAGTTTGGGTTCAGCACTGGTTTCATTGTCAAGATCCAGGTATTGTACAGCGACATTGAGATTATACTGAAATTTAATGGCAGTCTGTGTGCTCCTGTTAGGGTCCGTAGAGGCATATGGCAGGGTTGCACGTTGTCTGGGATGCTCTATGCACTCTCCCTGGAGCCACCCCTCTGTAAGATTGCATTGATGGGCTGATTTTACATGGTTTTAATAAAAACATTGTTTTATCTGCATATCAGATGTTGTCATTCTTTTTATAAAAGACGAGCCTGACATTGACATTTTAAAAGTTTTAACCAATTTATTTAACCATCTGTCATCAGCAATTCAATTCAATTCAATTTTATTTATAAAACCCTAAATCACAACAAAGTCGTCTCAGAGGGCTTTACAAAAACATAATCAACTACAGAAATACATGAAAAGTCCCAGGCATCCCCTGTCCTTAGACCCTCCTTCTCGGCAAGAAAAAACTTCAAAACCCAGTGGGAAAAAGAAGAAATCTTGAGGAGAACCACATTGAAGGAGAGATCCACTCCCATGGACGAACAGGCTATAGATGAACGTCCATATAAATGCAGGAAGGGGGGGCTGGTCCAGACAGGCAGGGGCGGTGGTCCGGGGTCACAGGTCAGCACAGGCGAGATACTCCAGATCCTGTCGTCCATGGCTCCCGTGCAGGCACTGTCAGGAGAGCCACCACTCCCCCCAGGGGGGGAGGGGGGAAAGGGGACACCAGGTGACTAGTCATGAACAGATTTGGTAAGAAAGATATGTTATAAAAATTACAGAAACAGATGTGAGGAAGAAAAAGAGAAGAAAGAACTCAGTGTCTGTACTTCCCCCAGCATTCTAACTCCTAGGGCAGCCTAGACTGAACTGTGACTCATACATCATGTATACATGATGTATGAGTCACATCATTTTTAACTAACCTGACCATAGGCTTTCTCAAACAGGAATGTTTTAAGCCTAATTTTAAATGTAGAGACTGTTTCGGCGTTTTTAATATTAAAGGGAAGCTGATTCCATAAGACAGGGGCCTGATAACTAAAGGCTATAGCTCCTACTGTACTTTTAGAAACCCTAGGAACTTTCAGTAAACCTGCATTCTGAGAACGAAGGGTTCTATTGGGTTGGTACGGAACCAGATCATCTTTAAGATAAGAGGGGCCCATACCATTAATGGTTTTATATGTAAGGAGGAGGATTTTAAATTTAATTCTAGACTCAACTGGAAGCCAGTGAAGGGTTTGGAGCACAGGCGTGATGTGTTCTCTTCTATTTGATCCTGTTAATAATCTTGCTGCTGCATTTTGAACCAGTTGCAAGCTTTTTAGGGAATATTTAGGACATGCTTACAAGTAAGGAGTTACAATAATCTAATCATGATGTAACAAATGCATGAATTAATTTTTCTGCAGTCGTTTTAGACAGAATATTCCTAATTTTGGCTATGTTGCGCAGGTGAAAGAAGGCTGTTCTGCAAGTTTGTTTGATATGCATTTTGAATGAAAGATCTGGATCAAATAAAACTCCTAAATTTTTAACTGTGGCACTGGGTGTTACACTTAAGTTGTCCAGAGTAACTATCTGGTCAGGTAGGGAGTCTCTCGCATCTTTAGGACCAATTATAACGACTTCAGTTTTTTCAGGGTTCAGTAAAAGATGGAGTTGGCACTCATCCAAATTTTTATGTCTTGTACACAAGTACTTAGTTTATCTATTTGCCTGGTCTGATCAGGTTTAATCGATAAATATAGCTGTGTGTCATCCGCGTAACAATGAAAATTAATGCCATGATTTGTAATGATGTTACCTAAAGGGAGCATATATAGTGTAAACAAAATAGACCCAAGGACTGACCCTTGAGGAACGCCATAATTAACTCTGGAGGACTGCGATGATTGTTTGTTAATGTGAACAAATTGGTAGCGATTAGATAAATATGATTTAAACCAGCAGAGGGCTGCTCCTCTAATACCTATATCATATTCTAATCTGTGCACTAAGATAATGTGGTCAATGGTGTCAAAGGCTGCACTAAGGTCTAATAACACCAGGACCGATATTAATCCGATGTCAGCGGCTAATAATAAGTCATTAGTAACTTTAACTAATGCCGTTTCAGTGCTATGATGGGCACGAAAGCCAGACTGAAACTGTTCAAATAAACTATTATCCTGCAGGAATTGGCACAGCTGTTTAACTATTACTCGTTCTAAAACCTTTGACAGGAAGGGCAAATTGGATATGGGCCTATAATTGGCTAAAATGTCAAGATCTAGGGTAGGCTTTTTCAGAATTGGTTTAATAACAGCATATTTAAATGACTGCGGCACATATCCAGTAATTAATGAAGTGTTAATTATATTTAGGACAGTGCTAATAATTAGGGGCAGAATCTCTTTAAAGAGTTTTGTTGGGATTGGGTCTAAGAGGCAGGTGGCTGATTTGGAAGACATGATAATAGATATGACATCAGTTTGGTCTACAGTGGTGAAATTATTTAGTGTTACAGAGGGATTTATTAAAGGGCCTAGGTTTGAAAGCGCTACTTTTTCTGATCTAATATTTGGGAGAAATGTGTCTATTTTCTCTCTAATAGTTGATATTTTATTGTTAAAGAACTGCAGGAAATCATCAGGATGGAGCGTGGATGGAATAACTGGTTCCACGGAGGTGTGGCTGTTTGTCAGTCTGGCTACAGTACTGAACAGGAATCTAGGGTTATTCTTGTTTTCTTCTATTATGGATGAGTAATATCTAGTTTTGGCTGTACGCAAAGCTTGATTATACTTTATTAAGCTATTTTTCCAGGCATTGAGAGAATCTTCTGAGTTGGATCGCCTCCATTGCCTCTCTAATTTACGTGTTGCTTGTTTAATGGAGCGAGTGTCAGCGTTGTACCATGGGGAGGTTAATCTAATCTTAGTAGTTTTTAACTTAAGGGGGGCAACTATATCTAACGTGGTTTGTAGTGTGAGCATGGTACTATCGACTAACTCATCACTTATACTGGGACTAAATGTGTCCTTTTCAGCAAAGGTCAACTGGTTGAAAAGTGAGGCCCTCGCTGTCGGCAGATGCTGTGGCGGCCTCCTGGTTCTTCCCCAGGGGCTCCCCGAGCAAAGGGATGGCCTGAAATACCTGGGAGTATTCTTGGAGAGGAACATCAAAAATAACTGGGAGGAAATCACAGAAAAAATAGAAAACAAATTGAATACATGGAAATGGCTACTCCTGCAGATGTCATATTGAGGTAGAGTACTAGTGCTCAAGAATTTTGTTGCGTCCCTCCTGTGGCACCACCTTGCGACCATGGACCCCCCAGCAGGTTTACTGGTGAATGTCCAAGCAATGCTTGTAGACTTTTTCTGGGGGGGGGTTGGCATTGGATGCCACAGGGGGTGTTGTTTTTATCAAAAGAGGAGGGGGCCAGGGCCTTATCCACCTGGCCAGCAGAACAGCAGTTTTTAGATTACAGTTTATAAGTTTATAAGTTTTTAACAGGGCCCGCAGATCTTGTGTGGCAAGAGGCGGCCAGCTGTATCTTCAGACGTGTGAGTGACCTGGAGGTGAACACAACCCTGTTTTTAATGAATTCAAAATGATTACATTTTAACGGGGTTCCTCCTTTTTTTATCAAAGTGTTTTAAGACCTGGGCCCTTTTTTAAAAGCAGTCCAAACATAAACTCTGACTCTCTGTTCTGGTTGTTAAAGGAACCATTGGTGCATGGAGCCAGACTGGACATCTCCAGCAGAAATACGCCTGGAGTGACGGTGGCGCTGCTCCGCACCGGGACACTGCTGCTTTGACAGCTAGTGAATGTGGCAGAGCTAGAGCTGTGGGATGCCCAGGCTATGGGTTCTCAGCTGGGGGTGCAGTTCACCAGGGTGTGGCAGAGGATTCTACAGTTATGGAGGCAGACACTCTCGGGGAGAGAGAGGGGTCTCCTCATGGACTTCACCAGAGGGACTGAACCCGACCAAAGAGACCCTTCCCAGAACTGTCCCTTGCACGGAGACCGTGGCGGACCTCTCCTCGAGAGTTTGAAGAACATCGACCTTTAAACTATGGAAAAGGAAGAACTGTACAGGAGCTGAACTGGACTAAAAGGCCATCAACAAAGACAGACTGTGACACTGTGTGGGAGGAGACTACCAGCCACAGTGGAGAGCTCTGGACAAACCTCCCCTAAAGAAGAGGACAGCGACCTCCAGTGCAGAATATTACACGGAGCCTTCGCCTCAAACACTTTTATCTCCCACGTCGAGCCTGTTCTGTAATCTTAGAGAAACCGTGTGGGATGTTTTTAGTGAGTGTAGAAGACTGTCAACTCTATTCACTCTTTGAAACGATGTTTTTAAACTGTCCGAGTTTTTTAGGATTCCAGTTTTTATTAATGGACTAAAATATAGGAAAACTAAGAAAGAAAAAACTCAGTTGTTAAATTTTATCTCTAGAAAATCTAGAAAGAATAAGCTGGAGGGGAGGGACGGAGCGGCCTCAGTCTGGTGCTGTAACGTCAGGTGCAGACTGAGGAATTCTCTTTTTATAAAATAACCAATGATTTGAACAGTTTTAAAAACATTTTGGCTTTTAATAAACCATTGTGCACTGTAAAAGATAACATGCTTGTTTTTACAGATTGCCTCTGGCTAAACATGTTCAGTGTTTTGTATTGTTTTTAATTAATTAATTAATTAATTTACAAACCACAGAACACTATTTATTGTGTGTATGAATAACTAAACATGTAAATAAATGTGGTTGTAAAAATCTAAAATCTTCTTCTTCTCCACATGATCCTTATTTTCCTTCAGACCCTGAAGCAGCACAAACATCTTCTGTCAGTAATTGGCTCCCATGATGCGTTTACTGACATCTGACAACAGTTCATGAACACCACTGACCACTGGTGTGTGTATGTGTGTGTGTGTGTGTGTGCTTGTATTTCTATCTTTATTGGGACATTAATATCTTTATACAGTCACACCATGGGGACCTCTGACAATAAGGACCAAAATTCAGGTTCCTACTAGTAAAATAGAAATGATGTGTCCCTATAAATATATTAATTTGTGTTAAAAAAGTTTATTTTTATGTATTTTTAAAATATATTTATTTATTGTTTTATTTTTTCAATTATTTTAGCTATTTATTTTTTCATTATTTATTTATTTAGTCTTTATTTTTAAAATATTATAATTTTTTAAATTATTATTTATTGAATAATTTAATCATTCATTTATTTAAATTATTAGATTTAAATATATTTATTATATTTTACATTTTCAAATTTTTATACTCCTTGAACCTTATTGTGGTGGAGGAGTTTGATAGCCCTAGTGATCCTGGGAGCTGTGTTGGTAGGGTCTCCCATTGGCAGATTGGTCCTAGGTGAAGAGTCAGACTAAGAACGGTTCGAAGACCCTTATGACCAGAAAAAACAAGGTCCTGAGTACGCTGGTACACAAGACCTTGGAGAGTTACCCGGGTCCCACCCCAGAGTCAGGCCTGGGGTTGGGGCCTGTGGGCAAGCGCCTGATGGCTGGACCTTTTCCCATGGGGCCCGGCTGGGTCCAACCCGAACGGGGGACATAGGATCATCATCTTGTGGGCTCACCTCCAGCGAGGAGAGGCAGAAGGGTCCGGTGCAATGTGGATTGGGCAGGAGAACAAGGTGGGGGCCTTGGCGGTCCAATCCCTGGCTGCAGAAGCTGGCTTTAAGGACCTGGAATGTTACCTCTCTGGTGGGGAAGAAGCGGGAGCTTGTGGAGGAGGTTGAGCACTATCGACGTGACATACTCTGCTTCACCTCGACACATAGCATCAGCTCTGGAACCCGAGTCCTTGAGAGGGGCTGGACCTTGTTCTTTGCTGGAGTTGCCCCAGGGGAGAGGCAGAGGGCATGGGTGGGCTTTTTGATAGCCCGCAGGCGCTCAGCCTGCATGTTGGGGTTTACCCCAGTGGACGAAAGGGTTGCTTCCCTGCACCTTTGGGTCGGAGGACGGGTACTGACTGTTGTCGGTGCACCGAACAACAGATCAAATTACCCACCCTTTTTGGAGTCCCTGGGATGGGTGATGGAAAGCACTCTGAAAAGGGACTCTGTTGACGTATTAAGAGACTTCAACGGTCACATGGGCAATGATAGTGGGACATGGAGGGGGGTGGGGAGGAATGGTCTGCCCGATCTGATCCCAAGCGGTGTTCAGTTATTGGACTTCTGTGTGAGTCACAGTTTGTTTACAACTAACACCATGTTCAAGCATAAGGATGTCCATCGATGTACTTGGCACCAGTGATGCTAGGTCACTGGTCGATGATAGACTTTGTAGTGGTATCATCAGACCTGTGGCTGCATGTTTTGGACACTCGGGTGAAGAGAGCTGCTGAACTGTCAACTGACCACTACCTGGTGGTGAGTTGGATCAGGTGGCAGGGGAAGATGCCATGCCAACCTGGTAGACCCAAACGAGTAGTGTGGATCTGCTGGGAATGCCTGGCGGAAGAACCTGTCAGGCAGATCTTCAACTAACACCTCCGGCAGAGCTTCAATTGCATCCCAAGGGTGGAGGGGAGCATTGAGTCTGAATGGGCTCTGTTCCGCTCTGCCATTGCTGAAGCGGCCGTGGCGAGCTGTGGTTGTTGGGTGGCTGGGGCCAGTCGTAGCAGTAACCCCCGAACCCACTGGTGTACTCCAGAGGTGAGGAGAGCCATCAGGTTGAAGAATGAGGCCTACAGGGCTTGGCTGTCCTATGGGTCTCCAGAAGTACCGGCGAACCAGAAGTACCGGCGGACCAGAAGTACCGGCGGACCAAGCAGGCAGCAGCTGCGGTGGTCGCCAAGGCAAAAACTCGGGCGTGGGAGGAGTTCGGTGAGGCCATGGAGGAAGACTACCAATTGGCTCCAAAGAAGTTCTGGAAAACTGTCCGACACCTCAGGGGGGGGGTTTGGCAACCGACCCACACTGTTTAGAGTGCGGGAGGGGAGCTGCTGACCTCAACTGAGGATTTAGTTGGACAGTGGAAGGAATACTTTGAGGAGCTTCTCAATCCAACCAACAAGCATTCTGGGCTGGAAGTGGAGCTGAGAGACTGGGGACGGGTGGACTGATCTCTGGAAGAGAAGCTGCTGAGGTATTGAAGTCACTCTGCAGTGGCGGAGCCCCGGGGATCGATGAAATCTGCCCTGGGTATCTCAAAGCTCTGGATGTTGTTGGGCTGTCTTGGCTAACATGTCTCTACAACATTGCATGGACATCAGGGTCAGTGCCTCTAGAGTGGCAGACCCGGATGGTGGTTGCCATTTTTAAGAAGGGGGACCAGAGGGTGTGCTCCAAATATTGCGGGATCACACTCCTCAGCCTCCCCATTAAGGTCTACTCCAGGGTGCTGGAAAGAAGGGTACGATCGGTGGTCGAACCTCAGATCAAGAAGAAGCAATGTGGTTTTCGTCCCGGACGTAGAACAGTGGACCAGCTCTTTACCCTCACTGGGGTGCTGGAGGGGGCATGGGAGTTTTTCCAACCACTCCACATGTGTTTTGTGGATTTAGAAAAGGCTTACGACCGTGTCCCCAGAGGTAACCTGTGGGGGGTACCTCAGGAGTGTGGGGTTAATGGTCTCCTATTCCATTCAGTCCATGTACCAACGGAGTGAGAGTCTGGTCTGCCTCGCTGGTAACAAGTTGGACCGTTTCCCGGTGAGGGTTGGACTCCACCAGAGCTGCCCTTTGTCACTGATTCTGTTCATAACTTTCATGAACAGAATTTCTAGGCGTAGCCGGGTGGGGGAGGGGTCGAGTTTGGTGGTGGGAGGATCTCGTCTCTGCTTTTTGCAGATGATGTGCTCCATCGAGGAGCAGACTCCAGCTCTCTTTGGAGCGGTTCGTAACCAAGTGTGAAGTGGCTGAGATGAAGATCAGAACCTCCCAGTCTGAGGCCATGGTCCTCAGCCGGAAAAGGGTAGAGTGCCCTCTCCGGGTTTGGGGGAAGGTCCTGACTCAGGTGGAGGAATTTAAGTATCCTTATCTTATTCAGGAGTGATGGAAGGATGGAGCGGGAGGTGAACAGGCGGATTGGGCTGGCATCCGCAGTAACGCGGGTGCTAAACCAATCCGTTATGGTGAAGAAGGAGCTAAACCAGAAGGCAAAGCTCTCAATTTACCAATCGATCTATGTTCTGACACGTGTACAAGTGGCCAAAATTAGTTTTCTTCACAGGGTGGGCGGGCTCAGCCTCAGAGATAGGGTGAGAAGCGTGGACATCCGGGAGGGGCTCGGAGTGGAGCCGCTGCTCCTCCATGTCGAGAGGAGCCAGCTGAGGTGGCTCCGAGTACCAGTACAAATATTTTTTCTATATTTTTAAAAATTATTACTCTTTGTTATTCATTCTTTTTTTAATTTAAATTTTCTAATTTTTATTATTAGTATTTTTTTTAATTATTACTATTTTTTCATTCATTTTTATAGTTTTTTGTAATTATTATTATTATTTTATTAAAAAAAGACAAGATGTGTTTAAACACTCAAACTTGGTCCTCGTGAGACATGGAAATGAGGATGTGTGTGTGCGTGTGTATGTGTGAACTGACCTTCACACATCATCCAATCACAGCTTCTCTTTTTGCTCTACTTCTGTGTGTGATTGACAGGTGACAAGTTGGCTCCGCCCCCTGTTGACTCTTTAACAAACTCTATCAAACCAATCAAATGTTGGTTTGATTAATAACAGAACACGTTAACCAATCAGGTTAAAACAGTCAATAAATAATGACGTTACATCATCACACTGGGTGGGAAAATGATTGTATTCCTACGCAGGAAAAAGTAGTTCCCAGGAAAAGTGACACTGAGAAAAAGTGAGCGTTTGTGTGAAAATTAACCATGAATTGATATTAATTCATCCTGTTTAATCTGATTAAATATTTAAAAATAAAAATTAACTCCAATAAACAAACTGGTCTAACAGGTCTCAGGTTTATCTGGTCTATCTGGTCTAACTGATGGCAGGTTTTAAAGTGGTCTGGTTCAATAGGGGGTAGGTTCCTCTGGGATTTGGATAAGAAGGAGCTAATGAATAAAACAGAGTAGAGTTTTTCTGGGTGTAGAGGGGGGGGGGGGGGGGGTGGGGGGGTGTTTTAATGTGTTGAACTGACGTCACTGTGAATCCTTCAATGGGTCTGAGATTCAACAGCAGCAAGTGTGTGATGTGTTCAAGGGCCCTGAGCAGCAGCAGGTGTGTGGCTCCACCTGCTGGACAAATATCTACTGTGGTGCGTTCAAGCCTGTTTCTAATGGTTCTGGTTCTACTGGTTGTGTCTCTGATTTTTCTAATGGTTCTGGTTCTACTGGTTGTGTCTCATTGTTCTAATGGTTCTGGTTCTACTGGTTCTGGTTCTGATGGTTCTGGTTCTACTGGTTGTGGTGGTTCTGGTTCTATTGTTTGTGGTCCTACTGGTTCTGGTAGTTCTGGTTCTACTGGTTCTGGTTTTACTGGTTCTAAGGGTTCTACTGTTCAACTGGTTGTGGTTCTAATGGTTCTGGTTCTAATGGTTGTGGTTCTCATAGTTCTGGTGGTTCTGGTTCTAAAGTGGAGTCACTGTGAGATACTGGGTTTGGATCTGAACCAGAACTTCAGAGTAAAAGCTGTAAAGATAAAGACATACAAAGACAAATAAATACAAGTATAAATACACACACAGTACACACACAGTACACACACTTGATATTTGTTATTTTTTTGTAATATATATTTTATATATCAGGTGCAGTAGTTAATACTGATGCTTCACAAACACAAGGTTGTTGCTTCTATTCCCACACCAGACCTTTCTGTGTGGAGTTTACATGTTCTCCTCTGGCTCCTCCCACCATCCCAAACACATGCACTGATAGGTTAACAGATTAACCGGTTAACTAGTTAATCTAAATTGTCCATAGGTGTGAATGTGACAGTGATTATTTGTCTATATATGTTCAGTCCTGACATGAACTGGAGACTCATACAGGGTGACCTCTGACCCCACCTTCACCCATTGGAGCTGGATTAGGCCCTCAGTGACCCCTGTGACCCCTGTTACCTCTGTCACCCTAAAACAGATTCAGATGATGATATTTAATATTTAATATTTAATATTTAATATTTAATATTTAATATTTAATATTTAATATTTAATATTTAATATTTAATATTTAATATTTAATATTTAATATTTAATATTTAATATTTAATATTTAATATTATTTCCCTATTTTCCTTGTGTGAAAACAATCTCAATAGTAAAACACCATCTATTTTATTTCCACTTTATTACTGACAGTCATAAGATTTGATTAGTTCATGGACTTCAGCCTGTGAACATGTGACCATCAGGAGTCACATGACCTGATGTCACATGACTCCCATCAACAAAACAAGGAGACTTCCTCTCATGTTATTTCACAATAAAAGCAACAAGTAAAGATTGGTTTTATTTCAAGTGATGAAGGAGCGTTGGCACCACAGAAAAATACCTATTTTTTTTATTAAATTGGATAATTAACAAACATTTAATATTTTTATTTTATCCATAAAGACCCAGTGTGACATTTGCATCAGTTCACAAATGATTTTTCTCTGTATTTAATCATCCTTAAGTTATTTATCAGACTTTTTATGTCACAATTTTGACTTTATCTCATAATTTTGACTCTTTTTCCTCATAATTCTGCATTTATTATCTCATATTTAGGACCTTTTATAGGGAATTTTGAGGTTTTAATATCATAATGATACATTATCTTAGATGTGTGACTTTTTCTCCATTTGATTTACAATTAACTTTTTATATACTATTATATAACATGTTGATGTTAATAACCCATTAATTTTGACAGCCTTATTATATATATCCAGCAGCAGTCAAAATGATGTCAGAAAACACAGGTTTTACTCTTGAAGACGCGTCCGCCACTTTCAAATAGTTTGTTTGGCAGCATTTTGGGTTCTGACAGAAATGATAAATGGTAAGAGAGTGAGTGATGAGACACTGATAATAAACAGACTGTGATGGTGAGACATAAAGAGCCCAGCGTGCTTTCTCTCACCGTTTCTGTTTCTGTATGTAGGGAGTGTGTGAAGCATGGCTCTCCCACGACGCACTGTTTAAACTGGACATTATTTGGACCTCACTACCCTGCCGTTTCCCTGTGGTGTGGACACTGGGTGTCCACCCAGGAGCAAACAATGACGTACATCGGCTGTGGCTCAGTTGGTAGAGTGGGTCGCCCAATGACCGAGAGGTTGGCGGTTCGCGTCCCGGCTCTGGCTGTCCACATGTCGAAGTGTCCTTGGGCAAGACACTGAACCCTGGCTTAGGCCCCCAGTAGGACTTACTGTAGACCTTAGAAACCTACTGGTGTATGAGTGTGTGTGTGAATGGGTGAATGAGAGGCTAATGTAAAGCGCTTTGAGCACCATGAAGGTGGAAAAGAACTATATAAATGCAGTCCATTTACCATTTAATACGAGCACAACACAGACATTTACAGTACCACCACAGCTGACCTTTAACCCTAGCCAAAGCTCAGTACTCACTAACCTTTAACCTTTAACCCTAGCCAAAGCTCAGTACTCAAACAAACAAACCACACAACACTCACAAACACATTCACACTTCGTCTTCCACAGTCAAACTGAATTGTCCAGTTTTTAAAGTGACAGTACTTATTTTTAGTCTATGTATAACAGATAATCTATGCATATGAATTCTAATTATTTTAATTGTCATATATAATATTCATCATTTTAATCATGAAATATACTTATCTATGAAATTACTAAATTAAATGATTCATCCTTTTAAACATTAATTCCCAAATATATCAACATCAGTCTACTTTGGCCGCTACACTCTGATTTACCTACTTTAGTCTGTATTGAAAGAGAAGAACTTTTAGTTTTGCACATATTGTTTGCACTTGAAAAAAGGAGAAATATATAATTTTATTTGAACTTTTATAACATTTTATTTTGTTATTTATATATAAGTTCATGAAGAAGTTCATTAAAAGGAAGAAGTTCATTAAATGTTAACACTTACAGAGTTACATGTGCAACTCAGTTATTTAATTTAGTTAGTTAAAATCTCATCTCGATCTCATAAACCCAATCTTGTGTCTTGTCTCGTCGTGAGTTGAGTGTCTCAAATTAATCGCATATTGTAATACTATTTTCAACATGAAAATAGGCTTTTTGTAAAAAAACATGTTTATTTATTGCTACAGTGAGAAATACTCTCAGTTCCAGTCAGTAACATATGTAAACTGCATAGTAATGTTTATTAACGCAGTAATGTGTTGAACTTCACACTCCATCCATTTAACACAAAGGAATGCACCTCAATGCACTGCATAGAAGTTTGTATCACATTCAAAACAAACAGGGTGATGCACAAAATGACTTAGAAATAATGAGTGTTCTAGAACATGACTCAAATGATAGTATACCCTAGAAACAGCTGTTATATTCAGCAGAGGCTGAACAACCCAGCCTCCATCTCCTCTCTTTTAACAGAACAAATAAATTTAACTAAACGTCAGCCTCCATTTCTTCTCTTTTTTTAACAAACCAAATGGGCTGTGTTGTAGAGAAACACACATTCCGTTTATTATATTACAGATTCCAGAACGCGTCCTGTAACATGTGATAGCGTGCCAGAACGTGTGCTAGAACACCATATGGAACACGTGATATAATAAACAGAATGTGTGCCTATGTGAACGCTTTGGCTTGCCATATAACTCTGATTACTCAGTGAGGTTCAGTAGCCTCAAGTCAGCGCCACTGTCCTCGTCTGTTGGTGGCATCGACCTTGGCGCATTGCTTCCGAGTTATGGAAATGCCCGAGGTTCAAATGCCACTGCGTTAATCGCGTGTTAAAAAATTAGTGCCATTAAAGGCACGTTATAACCCCCCCCCCATACAGAACTGTTGAATCATGATTAACCCAAATTAATCCAAAACAACCACATGATCAAATTAATTTAAAAAATCATCATTTGACAAAACTATTAATTTTCAAATCAGTTTTTAATAAATTTAACTCACTGAGTATGATGGATGTATATTGTTTCTGGATTATTTAAAAAACATATGGAAAAATAATAAATCTTGAATTGGGTCTTGTTTTAAATATGAGATATTGTGTAAAAACACGCAAATCCTGAAAACACACCAAAATGTGTTTTATGTGTGTTAAAATAAACTTTCAAAAACACACACTGGTGTTAAAATGCATTTTAAAAAATTATGAAAACAAACCAAAATGCTAAATTGTGTTTAAAAAAGATATTTAAGCACATATGAACAAATATGTTTGTCATTATAAATATATGATATGTTTAAAAGAAATCTAATAATATTCTATTTTCAATATGTGTGATAATAATGTTCACTTTTACTGAGCAGGTCCCGTACTTGAAGTTGTGTATATTATATTAGGTTAAAAGGAAGTAAAGAAAGTTTAATCCAGGTTTTTTGTCCGTTTGATTTCCTGAACTCAGTGCTTTTATTGTGAAGGGCTACTGCTAGTCGTTCGCCGCGGAGTTAGCATTTCCTGTTATACTACTTTGGCTCTGCTCACTGGACGCCGAACCTGGACTAAAACAGCTGTTCGGGGACCGGGTGTGGAGGCGTGAGGATGTCCGAGGAACATTACCTGGAGCTGAGTGAGAACCCGGTGCAGTTCGAACACGCGTCCAGCGTCAACAATGTTTTCTTCGACGAAGCTAACAAACAGGTACCGGCTAGTTAGCATCCGGCGGCTAATCTAACTCCGACACCAACATCACCTTTAGACGCCTTTATCCAGAAAAGTTACGTTTATACACGATTACAGAAAAGGACAGAAAAAAAATACAGTAAGAATGATGGAAAATACCAGGAGATTCACACATCATGGTTATTGGGAAAAATTAGTAAAAGTGTGTCGAAAGTGCCATTTAGTAAATAAAATGGACAATTAAATTAATGTATGTATGTGTGTGTATTATTATTTTTTATAATTTTTTTATTCATTTGTTTAATTTTGTTATTTTACATTATATTAGATACATTTTTCATCTATTATTTTCTTTTTTGTTTATTTAACATTATTTCATGAACATTTTTATTTATTTTATTCAGTTACTTAAATTAATCGATTAATTATTTTTATGGACTTTGACACGTGTGTTACAAACAGGTGATCTTTTCATTTCTCAGCCTTTTAATCACATCTTGGGTGAGATGATTGTAATCGTTGTGTGTGTGTGTGTGTGTGTGTGTGTGTGTGTGTGTGTCCACACAGACATATCATGCTATAACTCAATGAATACTGTAGATATCACCATGAAATTACATGGACATATACATATAGCTAATGCACAGGTGAAAGGTCAAGGTTACAATGAACTAAAAGGTCAAAATCACATTATTGGCTCTAGTTGAATATCAGGCATTCTCTGATTACTTGTTTTCTTTGTCTTTACGTGTTTTGGGGGTGGTAGGTTTTCGCGGTGCGTTCAGGTGGTGCAACCGGAGTGGTGGTCAAGGGACCGGACGACAAGAGCAGCGTGGCGTTCAGGTACGTGGGACATAAAGCTCAACAATCTATTGTTTTGGAATGAAAATCGCGATTTCGGACCAAGACAATTCGTCCAACAGTGTTTATTCAGAAGTTTTTCATCAATTACTGTATTTTACCTGAGTTTTTATTTGTAAGAGTTAAACTATTAACTATGACCAAACATCCATCTTTTTTCCCTTTTAATTCTCCTTTTTTAATTCTCCTTTTTTCAATTTTTTTCTTTTCTTTTTCCCTTTTTAATTTTTTCTTTCTTTTTCTCTCCTTTTTCTTCCCTCTTTTTTGTCCTATTTTCTTTTTCCACTTTTTTATTATTTCAGTTGTTTTTTTCTCTACTTTCTTTTCCTCTTTCTTTTTTTTCCTTTTTTATTCCTGTTTCTCTCTTTTTTCTTTGTCTTTTTTTCCTTTTTTATTTTCTTTTTCCACCTTTTTAAAGTTTTAGGCCTTCGCTGTGGACCACGTGTGCTCAAGGTCTATAGTCCTATAGGTCTATTGTCCAATACGTCTCTTGTCCTATAGGCCTGTTGTCCTATAGGCCTGTTGTCTTATAGGTGTCTTGTCCAATAGGCCTGTTGTCCTATAGGTCTCTTGTCCTATAGGCCTGTTGTCCTATAGGCCTGTTGTCCTATAGGTCTCTTGTCCTATAGGCCTGTTGTCCTATAGGTCTGTTGTTCTATAGGTCTCTTGTCCTATAGGCCTGTTGTCCTATAGGTCTCTTGTCCTATAGGCCTGTTGTCCTATAGGTCTCTTGTCCTATAGGCCTGTTGTCCTATAGTCAGCTGTGATCACCAGGGGATGAAATATGCCAAGGACGACTTGCACCACTCACACACATTCACCCATTCACGGTAGCGAGCCATGTCTGAGCATGTGCACATCACACACACGCACACACTGCATATTTGCTCCGGCTCAGAATGAATGGGGTCACTACTCAGGGTCACTACATCTGTCAGATGAAATTGTTATTTCGCAATATAGCGCCCCCTACTGATTCGCCAAATACATACAAACACCCATTTGGCTAAAATTTGACTCGGACGTCGATCTCTCGGTCCTACACCAGTTTATCAATAGAAATTGCGATTTTGCTCTATAGTGCCTTTACTAAAATGGCTGTAGTTCAGACGTACAAACACCCATTTGGCTCAAATTTGACTCAGTTGTCAGTCTCACAGTTCTACACCCATTCAACGCATTTCAAATAAGTCACTCTATAGCGCCCCGTACATATTTATACAAAAGTGTGTTTCTGGCAGAATATCTCATCCCGCCCACAGTACAACATTGTCTCGCTGTCGGCGGTTGCGCAGGGAGGTGGTCGCGAGTGACGGCGAAGACCTTTGAGACTGGTTGCAGTTTTAATTTTTTTTCTTTCCTCCTTTTGTTTTCTTTTGTCCCCTTCTTTTCTTTTTCTCCCATCTTTTCTTTTTCCGCTTTTTTTCTTTACTTTCTTTTTCCTTCTTTCCCTTTTCTGTTTTTTTCCTTTTTTATTCCTGTTTCTCTCATTTTTTCCTTGTCCTTTTTTGTCTCTTTTTCACCTTTTTTCTTCCTATTTCTCCCCTCTTTTCATTTTCAACCTTTTTTCTTTTCAAATTTTTCACTTTTTTCACTACTTTATTTTTCATCTTTTTCTTTTCTTTTCCCTTCTATTTTTTCTGTTTTGTTTTTCTTTCTGTTTCTCTCCTTTTTCTCCCCTCTTTTTTTTGCTCTTATTACCTTTTTCTTTTTAATTTTTTCACTTTTTTCTCAACTTTTTTATTCCAGTTTCTCCTCTCCTTTTTTTATTTGGCATTCGCCATGGACCACGTCCGGCACAAGGGTTATTGAGACCGCTGTGATCACAAAGGCACGAAATATGCCAGGGACACCTTACACTACTCTCACACACACTCGCATACATTCGGGGAGGTCAAAAGCTTTCATATGAGGCCACGTTTGGGCGGGGGGGTCAGAAAAAAGTTATTGTTCCTGCTCGGGTTCTTTTTGACGTCTGCTCTGTCTACTGTTTGACCTCAAATTTGACCGCTCTAACATGCACAAAAACTCACCAAAATTTGCACACACTTCAGAAGTGTGAAAAATTGCGAGTACATATAGTTTTACAAAAGTCAGTAAAGAAATGTGTCAAATATATTGTATTAGGCCAGATCACGCCCTAGTGAAGTTAGAGCTATGAAAATTGGTACACATGTTCATCACGACCTAAAGGAGCAGACGAACTAAAAACCTTGTGATGGCCACGTCCATAATCCAACAGGAAGTCCGACATCTTGGATTGACATTTCAAAAATGCTGAGTCATTGATTTCACTGTCATTGGAATTTAACAAACTCCTCCTTGGCCGTTGGGCCCAATGAGTTCAAAATACGATCTAAACAAGTGGGACATCAAAAGTTATCCAAATTTTGGGGAAAAGTTGCATCGTTTTTGTGCTACTATGTTGGGAAGTTTTCGGGAAAAATTACCACTACACAAATTGCTTCAGCTCGGACATACAAACACAGATTTGGCAGAAATTGTCCACAGGTCCTACACCAGTTTGTCATATTATATCTTGCACTACAGCGCCCCCTTCAGATTTGTCAAATACACCTTTAGTAAAATGACATTAGATCAGACGTACAAACACAGATTTGGCTGACATTTGATTCAGACGTCTATCTCCCGGGTCTACACCTGATCATCAATAGAAATTGCGATTTTGTTCTATAGCACCCCCTACAAATTTGCCTTTACTAAAATAGTTGTAGTTTGGACATACATACACTGATCTGGCTGAAATTTGACTCGGTTGTCAGTGTCACAGTTCTACACCCATTCAACACACATTTCAAATAAGTCACTTTATACTGCCCCATATATATTTATGCAAAAGCTTGTGTTTCTGGCAGAATATCGCATCCCGCCCACGGTACGACATCCTCTCACTGTCAGCTGTCATCGCCAGTCACGAGGGACGGTGAAGGCCTTTGAGACTGCTTGTAGTTTAAATTTGTCATTATTTTTCTTCTTTTTTCTGTCACTTTTTCTCCTCTTTTTTCTTTCCTCTTTTCCACCTTTTATTTTCCTTTTTTTTCACTTTTTTCTCTACTTTTTTTCCCTCGTTTTCATTTTCTTCTTGGCCCCTTTTTTCTGTTTTTACCTTTTTTATTCCTGCTTCTCTCCTTTTTCTCCCCTCTTTTTTCCCTCCTTTCTTTTTCCACCCTTTTCACTTTTTTCGTTACTTTCTTTTTCCTCTTTTTCTTTTCTCTTTTTCTGTTTTTTCCTTTTTAAATTCCTGTTTCTCCTTTCCCCCTTTCCTCTTGTTTTCTTTTCTCACCTTTTTCTTTTTTTAGTTTTCTTTTTGTTCTTCCTCCTTCTTCTTTCCTGTCGGTACATTACAGCAATAGTTCATGGTATTTATTCTTCGACTGTTATTATGTTAGTTCCTGTGATATCTCCAAATATGTAAGAAAATTGGGAATGAAATTGACTTTTTGTGTCATGATTTTTTACTTTTTCTCATAATTTTGACTTTTTATCGGTTTCTGTGATGTTTCCAAATATTTCAAGAAAATTGGGAATGAAATCAAAATGTCAATATCTGCCGGAAAAAAATCGCAATTAAATGTTTTTCTTAAAATCATTGGGTCCTAATGAGACTCAGGTAAAAGTGAGTGAGTGATAAAATCCTGCAGAGTGTTTGACTCATGAGTCAAACACTCATAGAAGTCTGTCTTCTGCCTCAGGATGGACGACAGAGGAGAAGTCAAATGCATCAAGTTCTCCATCGGAAACAAGATTTTAGCTGTTCAGAGAACCTCCAAGTCTGTGGTGAGTTCTGGCCAAAATCCACCAACCGAGAAGACGGGGGCTCAAATTGACGTCACACATGTTTAGTCAGAAAAATATCCCAAAATGACGGAAAAGCATAAAACCAACTACCGTATTTATCAGTTATATTATAAGTCGCACTGGGGTAGAAGTCACAGTTTTTGGGAGGTACATTTATTTGATAAAACCCAACACCAAGAACAGACATTTCATCTTGAACAGAGAACAGAATGAATTCATTGTTGTCTGGAGACAGTTTTCATCTCCACTGACCCCGCTCTTATTTTGAAGGCGTGGAACAAATTTAGATTTGTTTGCATCCCTATCAATGACATTTTCCCCCTTTATTCTTATGCATAATTTGTTTTTATTCTACCTCATTAATGTATTGAGTCCAAACAGGATGTTGTGAACTTAAGACATATCCGCTCACAATGTCTGGAAATTGTGTGAATTACAGACTTTCGTTTATCCCGTCTGAATGAAGCACACAATAACACTGAGGTACGAGAGTAAAACGAAAGTTACGTATGCAACTACGGTTCTATGAATCCCGGATGACCGCCAGAGGAGTGCGCATGCGTAGTTCAAGTAGTAATAAATGGTAAATGGACTGCATTTATATAGCGCTTTTCCACCTTCATGGTGCTCAAAGCACTTTACATTAGCCTGTCATTCACACACCAGTAGGTTTCTAAGGTCTACGGTAAGTCCTACTGGGGGCCTAAGTCAGGGTTCAGTGTCTTGCCCAAGGACACTTCGACATATGGACAGCCAGAGCCGGGACGCGAACCGCCAACCTCTCGGTCATTGGGCGACCCACTCTACCAACTGAACCACAGCCGCCCGTAATACCAAATGAGTCACACCTGTGACCCCGCATGACACTTCGGAGGTAATTTGAACCCTCGTCATCCGTGGCTCTGTTCCTACAGACACTTCTCGCGGAAAACACAAGGGTTCTGAGTGACAAAGAACTCTGGCGGTCATCCGGGATTCATAGAACCATAGTTACATACGTAACTTTTTTCTATTTCATCCCTACTGACCGCCAGAGGGCGGTGCTGAAAGCACTGAATGATGGAATAACAATGATGTCAGAAAGGACCCCGAGTACAAACC
Organism: Siphamia tubifer; assembly: GCA_020466265.1. Lineage (NCBI taxonomy): Eukaryota > Metazoa > Chordata > Actinopteri > Kurtiformes > Apogonidae > Siphamia > Siphamia tubifer. The sequence goes on along the minus strand of CM035802.1, from coordinate 3,979,220 downwards.
TCACTGAGAAGACTCGGAAGATCCTTGCTGAACAATGCAGCCAAAAGGATGAGGAGCGTCCACAGTGACATTATAAAATCTGGTAAATGTGCTTGGTTCCACAGAAACCGCTCTCATTGCTGCCCACAAAGTAGAAACGCTCCTGGTCCAATGGGCCTTAACGCCAGATGGCAGAGCACGACCTTCCAGACCATTGGCGTGTTGGATAACCTCCACACTCCAACAAGAGAGATGCTGTTTGGAGAGGCGACCCTCCCCCCCATCGCAGGGCCACCACAACACACAAAGAGGTAGTTTGAGTGTTGTATATCAGCTGTAGATGCCACATATGCATGCAATACTCGTACAGGGCACAACTCCGGGCCCATGCTCATCCTCTCCTGGAGAGGACTGAAACTGCACCAATCTCAATGGCTGGTTACAGTCAGAGCGGGACACCACCTTGGGCACAAATGCCATGTTAGGCCACGGGGTGACACTAGCACCATCAGGACTCCACCTGTGGCATGTGTGACTGACAGAGACAACAGCCAACAAAAAAGCAGTCTTATATGAGAGCCACTTAAGCCCTGCCCCTGCCAGAGGCTCAAAATAAGGGCAGTATAGTACCTCAAGAACAATCCCACACCAGAATCTGGGGTACCGCCTGTGGACACAGCCAATTAGCACCCTGTGAAAACCGAGAAACCAAGGGATGGCTCCAGACTGAACAATTCTCCACCATATCATGATAACATGAGATGGCAACAATATACACCTTCAGTGTTGAAGGAGACCAACCATTATTTAGGAGAGACTGAAGAAACTCCAAAATAACAGGAATTTGAGACGATACCGGGTCCACACCACAGTCAGAGCACCACTGGGAAAACAGTTTCCACCTATTCTCATACTGCAGCAAGGTTTAGGCTGCCCTGGCATTCAAAATGGTCCGCCGAATAGGATCAGTCAACTGAGGCGTGGGCCTTCCAATGGCCACAGATGAAGTCGCTGAGGATTGGGGTGCCATATCTGACCCCCCCCCCCCCAATTGAGACATCAGATCTCGCCTGTTCGGGAGCCACCATGGCATGCCGTGACAAAGGCTGTGCAGCAATGGAAACCACCAGTGGTGGGCCGTCAGGGCCAGCAAGGCCTTCTCTGCTGGCCTAAACATGCTCAGAAAAGTAAATGTATGTTATTTTATTTTAAATTTTATTTTAAATACGTAAACTAAATGATTGTCTATTCTCTGTATTCTTCATGTCATATTATTTCCACTTAGTCCAGTGGTTTCCAATGGTGTTTTTTATGGTAGAGTTTTTAACCAATTATATTTCAGCTGGCTTGTGTTGTCAGGTAAATTGCATTTGTTTGAGACCTTCAGAGCAGACATGGCAGGCCCCCTGCACTGTAAATGAATGGGACCAGTCAGGTTACAATAGCCAATCAGATCACGATTCTGCGAACCAAGGCAAGCTAGAAGATTTTAGACTAAACGTGACATATGTGTTCAGTGATTGGATTTGCTCTTGCTAGGACCTGACAAGCGGCAATCTGGAGAATATGTACAAGAACTAAACACAGAAATTCAAGAGCCAGCTGTATTTTTAACCCATAATGGCCAACGGAGAATTTAGTTTGGGCGGCTATGGCTCAGTTGGTAGAGTGGGTCGCCCAATGACCGAGAGGTTGGTGGTTCGCGTCCCAGCTCTGGCTGTCCTTGGGCAAGACACTGAACCCTGACTTAGGCCCCCAGTAGGCCTAAGTAGACCTTAGAAACCTACTGGTGTAGTATGAGTGTGTGTGTGAATGGGTGAATGTGAGGTTAATGTAAAGTGCTTTGAGCACCATGAAGGTGGAAAAGAACTATATAAGTGCAGTCCATTTAGTTTGGAGCAAAAATCTGAGTGAGAGTTTGGGACAACATTACGAACTTATCTGTTTGGCTGTTGGCTTCCTCAGGTGACACCGAGAGGGAAGCAATAGCAGGTTCCACAGCTGGAACACAATCCAGACCAGCTGCAGAAGCATTAGGCATGTCCATCTGATGAAAGGCTTGAAAAAGCATGAGGGTCCCTCCAATAGGCATGCAACTCTTTCAGATAATCTTCAGAGGGAGAAACAGCAAAAGGTGTGGAAGCCTGTTCACGTATGAAAAAGGCACTACGTGAACCAGGCTGCTCCATCTGAGGAACACCCAGCTGTAAGCAACTCCGACCCTCATGCATGACATCCTGCATAAAATTGTCCACGTCGGCAACCAAACTCCAACCAGATGTCAACGAGCCAATACCAGAAGCCCGAGAAGACTCTCGTCCAGCCCATGTAAATAGGAGGCCGACGCTGCCAGGCAAAGAACATTGTCGTCGCTGGCCAATTTCCGCATGGAAAGAGAAGAATACAGGAGCATCCTGATGGGCATGAAACCTAGACCTCATCAAATCCAGCTCAGCAGACAACTGCTGAACCTTAGAAGACAGGTCCTGGTTGGCCCTAGTTTTCTTCTTCCTCGGAGGAGCTGCTGCAGCAGCTGGCTCACTGAGACACTTGGAGCCTCCAGGTGGGGGCAACAGTATCTGACCTGAAGGTGGGAGGTCAGGTGCACCTGCTGGGGACACCTGTGCCATCTGTGCCAGTCTCACTGCTCGTGCCATGTAACTACAGTTTATGTACGGATCACCTGACAATGCTTCCCTCAGGTGATCGGGCCATTGCAGGTAGGGCAGAGGTCGTGCCCATCTGCCTGAAGAACAGCCCCACAATCCACACAACAGCAGGAACCACCCATATTGTGCCACTGACCACACACTGCAAACCAAGGGCAGCAGTGGTCCAGCAGAAAAACGCAAGTCCAAAGCTGAGAGCAGGTTCGCGAACACTTGCCTTCACCATTTATGACCCAAGACATGTAACACTACAGTACACACCAATAACAGCAGATGGTACACAGGTATGGACCCATAATCTGCACCAGAAAGGCAAAGCTGGGAGCAGGTGCGTGAACGCTTGCCTTCACCAACTAGGACCTGAATTGCATGCCAAAGCAACTCAATTACTCACCAGTAACCAGTCAGTCAATCCAAGAAGAAACACAAAAAACTAACACCGTTAGTCCATACACCATCCACATGGGTGCAACAGTAATCCACCAAAAGAAACTGGGAGAGGGACGCGGTCGTTGCCTTCACCCGAAATAAAACAGAATGCTAACACCGTTAGCTGCGTAACAAGATTGTTACACAGATTCAGACGCCAAATGTCGGGAGGGGGAGCACGAACGCCACCATCACCAACAGTAAATTAATGTTGTGCAACAAGAGAAGCCCGTCGTCACCCTTGGAGGGCAAAAATCGCAGCTCCAATGCTGAATGGGGACAACTGAAGCATTTAGCAAATGCCTCAAGCCATGCAAAGTGAACTGCACACAAGAAGAAAAGAGGAACAGAGCCACAGATGATGAGGATTTAGATTACCTGCAGAATGTCATCTGGGGTCACAGGTGTGACTCATTTGGTATTACTGCTCAAACTGCACATGCGCGAAGGGATCATTCAGTGCTTTCAGCACCGTCCTCTGGCGGCCAGTAGGGATGAAATAGAACTATACATTACCAGTGGTCCACATATAATACTGGTCCACCAGTGGTCCACATATAATACTGGTCCACCAGTGGTCCACATATAATACTGATCCACCAGTGGTCCACATATAATACTGATCCACCAGTGGTCCATAGGTAATACTGATCCACCAGTGGTCCATAGGTAATACTGATCCACCAGTGGTCCATAGGTAATACTGATCCATCAGTGGTCCATAGGTAATACTAGTCCACCAGTGATCCATAGGTAATATTGATCCACCAGTGGTCCACAGATAGTTCTGATCCACCAGTGGTCAATAGGTAATACTGATCCAGTGCCAATAGGGCGTTATAATCTGAAATATATGGTAAATATGCTGAATTATACTTTATTAAGTATCTAATAACTTTTATATGTTAATGAACAGTTTTCTATTTGTTTCTTTTTCTACTCAAGACAATAAATATATATGTCGCATAGGGCTGGGCGATTTTCTCTTTTAAAAAAATCTCAGATTTTTTTCCCCAAAAAACTCGATTCACGATACGATTTTTTCCTACGTGGGCTAAATGAAAATGAAAACACTAGAAACGTGGTTTCTTTCGTCTTCTTTTTTTTATTAAATAACATGTAAAACAAAAATACTTCTACAAATAACTGTAAATAATAAATCAGTTGTGCAAAAGGTGCAACTGCAACCTGAGACTTTGTCCAGACATATCCACCACTGTTACAGGAAAAACAGTGCAAAAATAATGGTGTAAAAGATACATTTTGTTGGAAAAAATAAAGCTTAAAATATTTTAACAACTAAAACAATATACATTAATACTCATAGCATATGAAAAACATTGCAAAAAACGTAGTAGTGCAAAAGTAAAATAAAAATAAAACTAGTAACATTTTTACTTTGTAAGGACAAAATAAAACAAAACCTAATTATCAATCAAACTACTTCAATAAACCTGAACATGTTACCAATATTTTGGATATATGATGTTATTGCGTCTGTTATCACTCCCCATCGTGCTCCATGTTTATCATAAGGTGTGGCATGAGAAAAGCTTTCAGTCAGTGTTTGTTGAACATTTTGAAGAAGTGCTGGCAGCGCTACTCTCTGCCTTTTCTAAGAGTTCTGCCCCCCCCATTGGATGCTTTGGCTTCAGATGTGAACAGATTGGTCGTACCGCTACCGTCAACAACAACAGTCTGAAGACACAGCTGACAACCAGGCAGTAGCTGGGCTTCGTCAGATCCTAAAAACCCAAACCGATTCCACACAACTGAACCTTTAGCACCTTTTTAGGAGTCAGCGTGGCTCCCTCACTGGAGGCTCCATATTACTACCCGTGCTGCAGAATAAGGGGATCGTAGGCGGGGCCTGGGGTGAAACACTACAGAAAGCAGCCTGGTTCATGCTTTTCATTTTGCGAGGAAAAAAAGTGCGTGTGGAGGGGAATCGGATTGCACGATTTTCCTAAAATATGAATAGATTTTGCCGTAAAACTCGATTTTAAATCTAAATCGATTTTTTTCCCAGCTCTAATGTCGCATGATAAACATTTTTAATCAGATTAAACAAAGTTGTTTTTGATTAATTTATATTAATCACTTTGTTGGTCGACTGTTTTTATTATAATTGTTATTATATGATTATTTATTTATTCATACATTATTACTTGTATTCAATTAAATTTTGTTTATAAAGCCCTAAATCACAACAAAGTTGTCTCACAGGGCTTTACAAAAACACAATCAACTCCAGAGATATATGAACAGTCCCAAGCATCCCCTGTCCTTAGACCCTCCCCCTGTCTTTAGACCCTCCCCCTGTCCTTAGACCCTCCTTCTTGGCAAGAAAAAACTTCAAAACCCAGTGGGGAAAAATAATAAATATAGAAGAATAAGAAATATATTACATATATTATTTTTTATTCTTATTGTTACTGTGACTGTTGTTATATTTGTTTGTTTTTAGGATTTCATCAACTTTATCCCAGACTACCCTCACACAGAGTTCACTCAGGAATGCAAGGTTTGCTCTTTATTTCACTTTTGACTCATGTATAAATCACTCTTATCAACTCCAGTTGTGTTGTGTTGTCATGGTGATGGCAGGACACGTCAGTGTAGGTGGGACACATGGGAGCTAGTTTGCAAAGGTACCGAGTGAGATGAGTTTTGGATACCACCCTGAAAACTGAGTTAAAACATGTGTCCTAGGGCAGGGGTTCGCAAACTTTTTTGGCCCAGGTCCCCCTTGGAGGGGTGAAATTTTTCCATGTCCCCCCTCATCCTCGCGATACTGAAAATGATAAAAAACACTTCAACAATGATTATTATGAAACAATGATAACCTTTTTTAATAGTGCTTTTGTACAAACCAGTGACATTTTCAGGTATTATAATATAAATGAGCACTTCAGAAACAACAATTTTAAATAATTTTAAAATAATAAATGGAACAAAAGACACACAAAACCGTGTGTGTGTGTGTGACAGACTTCTCAATGAAGCCAAACTCAATATGTGACCCACCACCACGAAACCAGGCATAAGTGTCTGGAAATCAAAATTAGAGTGGAAACTAAGGTTTAAGATGGTGAAAAAATTATGTTTCTATCATAAGTAGAACCAAAGTTATGGTCATTTTAATATCCACAGTTGGACCTATTATGCAATTTGCATATTTTTAGATATTGTCCGTTAAAGTTTTGGACTGTTTTGGGGTAGGAAGTCTTTAGCAATGCATAATAATTCGTATCCGATTGACAAAAAATATTCACAGATGTTAAAGGACACTCTGATGGACATGTCACAGAAGTTCTATATATTATAATAATAGGACAGATATGCAACGTATTATAATCATTTGGCTTACGCCATTGGACAAGAGCATTAAATATAAGCTTTTACCTCGTACCGAACACTTGGATGTTTACGCACGGAACGGAGATAGTTTTGTTCGGCGAAAAGAGGTGGAAGTCGTCTTTGTCTTTGCTCAGCAATCCTTAAACTTTTGTCACCGCTTAAATAATTGACTCAATAAACACCTTTATTGACTCGATTTCAATGTAATGACCACAGGAACTGAACATAGAGGTGTTAAGGTACCGGTTTTTGATAAGGTGTAAACACAAATAACAAATAACCTTCCAGCCTAAATTTGGCTGTAGCTCTGAACGGCTCAGCGCGACTTATACCTGGTTTCGTGGTGGCGGGTCACATATAACTATCAATGTACTTTCTCTTTTTAGGGTTAGGGCGTTTGTTTTTGTCATTTTCATTTCTTTTACCACTTCTTCAGGAACTTGGCGGACACAAAAATCGATCCATGTTCGCTGCAGGGTGGCTAAAAATAGCCTGTGACTCGCTCCGTCTCAATTTAGTCAAGCTAGCATCAAACAGCGCTGTTACTTCCGCCCGCTCGCTACAAAATAAAACTTCCGCATTTCAAAATAAAACAGCAAAAAAACCAAAAACAAAACAAAACCGTGAATAATTTCGCGTACCCCCTGGACATGCGCCACGTCCCCCTAGGGGTCCACGGACCCCAGTTTGAGAACCGTGGTCCTACGGAAGTGAAGTAAAATTAAAGCCTAGCCTAGCTGCACTAACCCCCTCTGGTGGCAGAAAGCTAATGTGCTACCATAGTAGTCTAGTTACGCTCAATGGAACTTTTGATTAGATTTCCCTGAAACTGGTCGACCAATCACAGTGAAGTATAGAGTCAGAGGGTGGGCGTAACAAAGTGACGCTGCAACGAGCGTAAACAACCACAGAAGAAGAATAAGGGGGGAGATTTCTTTTTATCAAAGATAAGTGAAGAATGTGAGAAAACGTCAACAATCTTTAAATTGTTTTTACAGAAGCGACAACAGTCGTTCAGCTCCATAATCCACCATTTTGCTTAGTCATTCCTAACTTTCTCCGGACAACTTTCCGGCGCTCTAACTACGTCATCCTAAAGATTACACTGATTGGTTGTAGTACCGTCCTATTGCATACAGAGGATTTGAAAGACAACCTTTTAGCCCCGCCTCCTCTGACTATGAAGCACCACTAGACCCATACATGGAAAGAATAGGGATAGCACTGTTAGGCTAGGCTAGGCTAATAAAAACCTGAACAAACTTGTGACTTAAAACACAAATGTCCTCACACTGAATAAACTTGTGTTCAGACCAAGAACGCAAGTGTATTAGGATTCTGTTGGACCAACTGGAACGAGATCGTATTCATCACAGACCAGGGAATCGAGTTCTATCAGGTGAAAACACACACACACACACACACACACACACACACACACACACCCCTCCCTCATGAGAACCCTCTTCTCCTCAGTCCTGCTCACTGCTCTTCTCCTCAGTCCTGCTCACTGCTCTGCTCCTCAGTCCTGCTCACTGCTCTTCTCCTCAGTCCTGCTCACTGCTCTTCTCCTCAGTCCTGCTCACTGCTCTTCTCCTCAGTCCTGCTCACTGCTCTTCTCCTCAGTCCTGCTCACTGCTCTTCTCCTCAGTCCTGCTCACTGCTCTTCTCCTCAGTCCTGCTCACCGCTCTTCTCCTCAGTCCTGCTCACTCCTCTTTTCCTCATTGCTGCTCACTGCTCTTCTCCTCAGTTATGCTCATTGCTCTTGTCCTCAGTTCTGCTCACCACTCTTCTCCTCAGTCCTGCTCACTGCTCTTCTCCTGGGTCCGGCTCGCTGCAGGTGTTTCCAGACAAAAGGAGCCTGAAACTGCAGAAGAGTCAGAGCATTAATGTGAACTGGTACCAGTACTGTCCAGAGACGGCCGTCCTGCTGCTGTCCACCACCGTGCAGGGAAACGTCCTGCAGCCTTTCACCTTCAGGGTAAAACAGTCGCCACCCACGTCAGCTCTACGGATCCACCTAGAACTGCACCATATTAGAAAGAAAACTGACATTGCAATTTTTTAAATCCTGTGTTAGACATTATGATATGAAAAACTACTCAAGTGTGTGTGTGTGTGTGTGTGTGTGTGTGTGTGTGTGTGTGTGTATGCACCTTATTTTCTGTTCTATAAGGCGCGTTGGACTGGAAGTCAAAACCATGAGATAAAAAGTCCAAATTATGCAATTGAAAAAATCCAAATTGTGTGATTTAAAAAGCCAACCTTGAGATAAAAAGTAAAAAATCCAAGTCACTCAGCACAACCGGAATTAATCCATATATAAAGGACACTGACATTTTGGGAGAAAATTTGTCTTTTTTTTTAAGTGCTTTATAGTCCAGAACATACGGTATATTATGTCAGTTTCTCTGATGTTTACAAATGTTGCTGAACCACTGAAACTGGATTTGAAGGAAATAGAAATGAAATTGAAAAAAAAAAAAAAAAACTGCCAGAAAAATTGCAATTCGATTTATTTCTTAATAGCTGGAGAGGTTATTCTTTTGATCGTTACAGAAAGGATTAAAGCATTAAAATTATTAGGGTTGAGCTTTAGGACATATCGCATCATTTCAGAAGGGATGACAAAAAATTTTACCCTCCAGTCACATGGTTTTATCTCAAAATATGTTTTTTGGGGTAAAATCTCATTTTTTAGAATTTTATTTTTAGGAAATATATCGGCCACTGGAGAAAAAATATAACACTTGGAAATTATATCTATGGAACCTACATACTGTTATAGGTATTGTAGGTTTTACTAACAAAAGACATTTTTCACCCCAAAATGTCTGTTACCATGGTAATTTGTTAAAGTTAGCTCAATTAACATACCTAAAAAAGTTCGTAGGATCCATAGGTATCATTTCCAAGTGTTAAAAGTTTCTCCAGTGGACGATATATATTTTCTAAAAATATAATTCTAAAAAATTAGGTTTTACCCAAAAAAGCATATTTTGAGATAAAACCATGTGACCGGATTTTTTAGCACTCCTTCTGAAATGATTCGGTATGTCCTAAAGTTAATCTGTACAAATGTTGGTGCCTTAATCATTTTTGTAATGATTCTTCCACATATTTGGATGAAGCTGCCGCACAATAAACCCTTAAAATAAATACGCGTGTATGGAATCTGTCGTGTGATTGGTCGCTGCTCTTCTGTCAGAACGGAACCATGTCCAAAATGTCCAAGTTTGAGATTGAGCTGCCGGTCGTACCCAAACCCGCCAAACTCAGCCTGTCGGAGAGAGACATCGCCATGGCAACCATGTAAGACCACTCCCAATGTTATGCGTATGGTTTGGCGTCGGCGTGTTGGTAGACGGAACATTTACTGTGTTGTTTTTTGTGTAGTTACGGTCAGCTGTACGTCATGTACCTGAAGCATCACTCCAGGACGGCCAACAGCCCCAGTGCAGAGGTGGTCCTATACCACCTGCCCAGGTAAGCCACACCCACCCACATCACTCCACCAATCAGCAAAGCTCTGTCGCTGGAAGACACTCGATGAATCTTCACTTCTTGTGTGTGTATTCCCGTCTTTATGGGGACATTGATGTGTTTACACAGTCTTACCATGGGGACCTCTGACACTATGGGGACCAAAATCCCCACGAGGATTAAATATAAATCTAGGTCCCCATGAGGGTTAAATATAAATCCAGGTCCCCACGATGGTTAAATATAAATCTAGGTCCGCATGAGGGTTAAATATAAATGTAGGTCCCCACAAGGGTTAAATATAAATCCAGGTCCCCACGATGGTTAAATATAAATCCAGGTCCCCACGATGGTTAAATATAAATCCAGGTCCCCACGATGGTTAAATATAAATCTAGGTCCGCATGAGGGTTAAATATAAATGTAGGTCCCCACAAGGGTTAAATATAAATCCAGGTCCCCACGATGGTTAAATATAAATCTAGGTCCGCATGAGGGTTAATGATAATAATAATGGATTAATTCAAGTAAATTTTATTTACTAGAAAAGCACTCTGAGAGCGCAGACCTGTGCCAAGGTAGACCCCCCCCCCCGACCCCAAAATGAAATCAGTTCTTCCTGTTCACATTTCCAACAAATCCTGAAAATTTCATCAAAATCCGTCCATAATTTTTCGAGTTATCTTGAACACAGACAGACAGATAAATGCCGGCAAAAACATAACCTCCTTGGCGGAGGTAATAAAGCCCTAAATCACAACAAAGTCGCCTCACAGGGCTTTACAGAAACACAATCAACTACAGAGATACATGAACAGTCCCAAGCATCCCCTGTCCTTAGACCCTCCCCCTGTCCTTAGACCCTCCTTCTCAGCAAGAAAAAACTTCCAAACCCAGTGGGAAAAGGAAGAAATGTTGAGGAGAACCACACTCTCACGCAGACACTTTCAAGAGAGCCACCACTCCCCCCAGGGGGAGGGGGGGAAGGGGACACCAGGTGACTAAACATGAACAGACTTGGTATGAAAGATAGGTTATAAAAATGACTATATATATATATATATATATATATATATATATATATATATATATATACTGTTTATATATAAAATACAATAATAGATGTATTTAGAATTTACAGTCTACCCAATGGCTACTTTACCTGCAAGTGATGATTATAAACTTGGTCCTCATCAGGTGTTTTTGTTTGTTTGTGTTTTCAGGGAGGGAACCTGTAAGAAGAGTCATGTGTTGAAGTTGAACACCACAGGGAAGTTTGCTCTGAATGTGGTGGATAACCTGGTGGTGGTTCATCACCAGAGCACACAGGTCAGTCAACAGTGGAGGAAAACTGCACTGAGCCTTTGTTCACACATTTAAAATTCGTTACAACTATTCTAAGCAAATGCAAAAATAGCACCAGCATTTGATTTTTGGTCCACTTAGAAGCACATATTATTTATAGTATTATACTCAACCACTGGGAGGCGCTGAAGATCCCCTGAAAAAGCCTTTGAAATGCCTTCAAACTCATTAATTGACCACTTCAAATGGAATTAGAATTGTTTTTAAGTAAAAAACAAAATTGACCAAAATTAATATTTTTGAAGCACATGCTTTGGGGGGGGGGGCTTAAGAGCCTCTGAACACTGGTTCGAAAAACCTCAGAAATCATTAATTGACCACTTTTAAATGGAGTTGGATGTGGTTTAAGTAAATTAAAAAATTATTACAATTTGGTTTAGTTTTTATATTCGACCTACTTTATTTATGTTAACAATAAATAAAATAATACATAATTAATAACATTTTAACAATAAAATAAATTAATGAAAATAAATGACTAAAAATAAATGCAAATAAGAAGTCAAATACAAATAAATAAATAAAAACGAATGAATAAGAAATAAAAATAAATGAATAAATACATATGAAATAAAAATGAAAAAAATCTCATAAAAATGAATCAATAAATCAATAAAAATATAATAATCAAATAAAATAAATAACGAGAAATGTAAAAAAAAAAAAATGAAATAAATAAATAAATAAAATGTATACAAATTTAAGAATAAATAAATACAACTTTAATATACAAATAAATGCATAACAATAAATTAAATAAAAAAACAAATTACATAAAATAAATAAGGTGTGAATGTGACAGTGATTGTTTGTCTATATATGAACTGTAGACTCATACAGGGTGACCTCTGACCCCACCTTCACCTGATGGAGCTGGATTAGACCCCCTGTGACCCTAGTGAGGATAAACGGGTTCAGATTATGAGAAATAAGTTAAGAAAAATAAACTAATACATACAAATACATAAAAATATTAAAAGTAAAATAATGACAGTACCAGTCATGTGACTATTGTTGACGTGTACATGAAGATGTTCTAACTACAAACTGTCTGTGCAGCTGTAAAATGATCCAATAATTAAATAGTAAATATTTTCCAGGGACTGTGGGTTGTTTCAGCTGCTTTTCCCTGGAACATCGTGGAACATCCTGGAATATTTAAATGTGTTGTTTTTCCTCAGACATCTCTGATCTTTGATATCAGACTGAAGGAACCAGACTGTGCTGTGAACACCCACCAACCTGTCCTGCCTGCCCGCACTATCCACCCCTACAGACTGCCACTGTCAGGTACTAGCTCTATCTACCCCTACAAACTACCACTGTCAGGTACTAGCTCTATCTACCCCTACAAACTACCACTGTCAGGTACTAGCTCTATCTACCCCTACAGACTACCACTGTCAGGTACTAGCTCTATCCACCCCTACAGACTGCCACTGTCAGGTACTAGCTCTATCTACCCCTACAAACTACCACTGTCAGGTACTAGCTCTATCTACCCCTACAAACTACCACTGTCAGGTACTAGCTCTATCTACCCCTACAAACTACCACTGTCAGGTACTAGCTCTATCTACCCCTACAAACTACCACTGTCAGGTACTAGCTCTATCCACCCCTACAGACTGCCACTGTCAGGTACTAAACTGTCAGGAATTAAAATATTCCGGCCCCATCCCAGATTTTCGGCGTGCAGCAATTCAATTGTTTTTAAATAACAAAAAAACATTAACCCTATGGCCTTCATGTGTGGTCATTCTCTGACCATGATGGTAAAAAGAAGCACAACTCTGGTTCTGAAACTATTATTTCACAACCACATATTTATATTAATATACATGTAAAGATATTTATATAAATGTAAAGAGTATAAAGTACAGATATTTATATAAATGTAAAGAGTATAAAGTACATATATTTATATAAATGTAAGGAGTATAAAGTACATATATTTATATAAATGTAAAGAGTGTAAATTACATATATTTATGACCAAATGTAGGGAGAAAAAGTTGGCAGAAAAGTAAATACTCCAGTACTTTAGATAAGTACTTTTACTTATTTACTTATTTACTTCCAGCTGTTGATAGTGTGTGTGTTTTCCAGGTCCAGCTGTGGTACCCTCTCAGCCTCCACTTCCCTGTCAGCTCTGTATCCTTTACTGTTCAAACGGTGGCTCAGGTGGTTTTACCGTTTTTACCACAGTCGTACTTAACCTCCACCGCCTCAGACTCTTCGTCTTGGAGCGTCTTCCAGCCTGACATCATCATCAGTGCAAGTGAAGGTATGAGTCAACACACAGGAACACACATACACTGGTACCTCTACTGACAAAAGGAATTCATTCCACAAGTGGTTTAGTACTGTGAATTTTTTTTGTACATTTTTTTACATCTTAAAGGTCTGATTGGTTCCAAGGTCCCCAGTACTACCCCCTTAAACCCTTTAAAAAGTATAAAGAATTACAGATTTTGTATGAAGTGTGTGTTAAATGTAGATGTATTGGTGTCAGTGGGTAAATGTGTCTGCACCGACTGAACATCAATTCAATTTTATTTATAAAGCCCTAAATCACAACAAAGTCGTCTCAGAGGGCTTTACAAAAACACAATCAACTACAGAGATATATGAAAAGTCCCAGGCATCCCCTGTCCTTAGACCCTCCCCCTGTCCTTAGACACTCCCCCTGTCCTTAGACCCTCCTTCTCAGCAGAAAAAACTTCCAAACCCAGTGGGAAAAAGAAGAAATCTTGAGGAGAACCACATTGAAGGACAGATCCACTCTCATGGACGGACAGGCTATAGATGAACGTCCATTTATAAATGAAGGAGGGGGGGCTGGTCCAGACAGGCAGGGGCGGTGGTCCGGGGTCATAGGTCGGCACAGGCGAGACACTGCAGATCCTGTCGTCCATGGCTCCCGTGCAGACACTGTCAGGAGAGCCACCACTCCCCCCAGGGGGGGAGGGGGGAAAAGGGACACCAGGTGACTAGTCATGAACAGACTTGGTATGAAAGATAGGTTATAAAAATGACAGAAACAGGTGTGAGGGAGAGAAAGAGAAGAAAGAACTCGGTGTCTGTACTTCCCCCAGCATTCTAACTCCTAGGGCAGCCTCGACTGAACTGTGACTCAGATCAGTGGATGTTTTTTCAGTCTGTATCTCCTACAGTTTATTTCTTCTTTATCCAAAGCAGAGCAAAGGGGTCGCTGCTTTTAGTGATATTACTCAAACACATGCTGCTTTCATATCTTTTTTATCATCTCCTGTTTCACTTCTATTGATGAAAGTGAAATTTTGCTTCTTCTTTTCATTCACATCAGAATCACTTTCTTTGGGCTCATGATCATTAATGAATATATGAACACACTGGGAGAAACTCACCAAACAGTAACTGTGATGAATTGGGGTCAAAGGTCACCAAAAGCATCATGGGTAGCTCCCTCATAGCCAATGGGATGATATATACAGTACATACATTATGTCGTTGCGTATAGTACTGTACATACAGTACTGTACTTATGTTTACTATAGTAATATACTTACATTACCTGGGCTACTTTAACCATTTAACTGGTCTACTTTAACCCTTTAACTGGGCTAGTTTAACCCTTTAACTGGGCTAGTTTAACCCTTTAACTGGGCTAGTTTAACCCTTTAACTGGGCTAGTTTAACCCTTTAACTGGGCTAGTTTAACCCTTTAACTGGGCTAGTTTAACCCTTTAACTGGTCTACTTTAACCCTTTAACTGGGCTAGTTTAACCCTTTAACTGGGCTAGTTTAACCCTTTAACTGGGCTACTTTAACCCTTTAACTGGTCTACTTTAACCCTTTAAATGGTCTACTTTAACCCTTTAACTGGGCTACTTTAACCCTTTAAATGGTCTACTTTAACCCCTTAACTGGGCTACTTTAACCCTTTAACTGGGCTACTTTAACCCTTTAAATGGTCTACTTTAACCCCTTAACTGGGCTACTTTAACCCTTTAACTGCTCAGACATTATTTCAGGTCAATGTTCTTCTGTGGAGGAAAATCGAACTATATAAACTATCCAGTAAAAACAATCCAATAGTTTAATCTAAGGTGGTAACTGTACCTACATGAAAGGTATGGACATTTAACATTTCTTCTGTGTTTGGCAGTGATCGACAGATCAAGTTTTTTGGTGATCGGTGTCAGTGATTGGGCCAAAAAGTACTGATCGGTGCATCACTAGTTGCAGGGTACCTGTGGTACCTTCAGGTTAATTGTGTTGTGTTGCAGGGTACCTGTGGTACCTTCAGGTTAATTGTGTTGTGTTGCAGGGTACCTGTGGTACCTTCAGGTTAATTGTGTTGTGTTGCAGGGTACCTGTGGTACCTTCAGGTGAAACTTCCTCCCACCGTAAATCTTCTGCAGGATAAAGGCAAACTGATGGACTTCCTGTTACGCCGCAGAGACTGCAAGATGGTCATCCTGTCTGTCTGCTCTCAGAGTACGTCTGTCTGTCTGCTCTCAGAGTACATCTGTCTGTCTGTCTGCTCTCAGAGTACATCTGTCTGTCTGCTCTCAGAGTACATCTGTCTCTCACATTATTTAAGACACTGGTTGTAAAACATGTTTAAGTTATTTTAGGTCCAGTTGATCTGAAGTGGATCAGACCAGTAAAAAATACTGTTATAAGTAGAAAATCACAGGGACAGCGCAGACTCGGCCAAGGCAGATCAGCCCCTCCCCTTCCCCTGATCACCACCAATGTTTTATCACTTTTATTTTGTGTCATTTTCTAAATTTCCTGAAAGTTTGTTCATAACCTTTCCAGTTATGTTGCTAACTAACTAACTAATCAACTTTTGTATGTGTTTTGCTCAGTCCTGGATGCTGGGGGCGTGGCCAGTCTACCTGTGGTCGCCACAGTCTTTGACAAACTCAACCAGGTGTATAAGGAATACCTGGAGGCGGAGCAGAGCTATACCGCTGTAAGTCTCATGACACACACGTTATTCAACCCTGAGTCACATGACACCATGAAACACAGGAAAAATAATAAATAAATAAAGCAAAAAAAATTATTAATGACAAATGAAAGTAGAACATAAAAAATACATCAAATTCAATTTTAAAAAATTATATTTACGTACAATAAGGCACACTGTCAATTAATGGGTTGTTTGAGGTTTTTCCATATATAAGTCACATTAAGTGAATAAAAAGAAAAAGTCAAAGTTCCAAGTCACAAAGCACAACCAGAATTGATCAATATATAAGGCGCACTATGGTTTTTGGACAAAATTAAAGTCTTTTAAGTGTGCCTTATAGTCCAGAAAATTATAATTATATAATTATTTATTTATTTTTCCACCTGTGGAACAAACGCGACTGAAATAAAGTTGAAATTAAACGTCCACAGGCCATGGAGTCCGGTCCCAGCCGAGGCAGCGCTGCGCAGAAACGACCAATCAGGACGCAGGCAGTCATCGACCAGTCGGACATGTACACACACGTCCTGTCGGCGTTCACAGAGCGGAAGGTGACGACACACGCCGCTCGATGCCATTTTGGTCTAAAGTCATGTCCTGCTAAGACTGCATTTGTTTGTTTTTAGGGAGTGTCCCATAAGTTCACCATCGCCGTCCTCATGGAGTACATCCGCTCTCTGAACCAGTTCCAGATCACAGTCCAGGTGAGGCCACGCCTCCCTATTTTAGTACATTTTTTTCACGTTATTTATGGAGAGGCCAAGTCACGCCCTTCAACTTCTGGTCCATTTTGGAAAAATGGAAAAAGAAAGTCACAATTTAGATAAAAAGTCATCCTTTAAAAACAAGTTATAAATATGACATTTTAAAAAATGCATAAAATCAAATGTTAAAAATGTGAAATTAAGTCAAAATTGTGAGATAAAAAGTCAGTTAGGAGATTGAAAAAAATCTAAATTATGGGATAAAAAGTTAAAATTATGCAAGTGAAGCTAAATTCTGATTCTGTTTGACAAGTGCTCTGAAATTCACATATGATAGTGTTTAATAATAAATATTTGATGTCATAGACAGACCAGCTGTTTATGATGGGAAGCAAATGTGACGTTGGGTTTTATGTGGGCTTAGTAAGAGACTACAATGAGTGGAGGATGTGACGTTACACTCCACTCAGCTGTGAGAAAACATTTTAAATAAAAAGGGGAGAAAATAACACAAAAAGGAGAGAAAAAAGGCAAAAAAAAATTAAAGATAAAATGGAGGAAGGAACAGAAAAAAGTAAGAAAAGAAGGAAAAAACAAAAGGGGAGAAAGAAGAGCAAAAGATAAGAAAAAGGACAAAAGGAGAAAAATAAAAGAAGCTCAGCTGTGGTGTGGAGTCTGTGGTGTGGAGTCACATGTTCTCCAGGCGTGTAGTTTAAATTATGAACAGGTTTTACTCACAGATGAATCAGTCGTTCATTAACAGAAGCAGCTGAAACATCAATAATTATCATTTATTATGAGGAACAACATGTGTGTGATTCAGGTCACATGAAAAACCAGACATCATTTAACATTTTATTTACCATTGAATACCACTCACAGAAGGGGCGGAGACGTAAGCTCCCCATTACACATGTGGTCTCATAATTCCGATGTGTCGTACAGATTTCGCATTATTATTCCAAATAAAACTCCATTCATTCTTAATGGGACAGATGAAAAAATTTCCTCTTTTTCCAACACTCCTGCTTTTCCATGTGTGTGATTCAGGTCACAGTTACTTTGTTTTGTGGGTATGAACAGACTAAAAAGCCATCATTTAAAAAAAGTTATAAATATGACATTGAAAAAAATCCTAATTTTAAGAAATTAAAAGTCAAAATGATGAGATAATAGTCATATAACTACAATATATCAAATAATGTGTGTGATTCAGGGCACATGACAATTTATTTCGTTGTTTATTTTTCTACATGTTATTGTTTTATGTTATAGCTATTCATGTATTTATTAGGGGCGGGGCTTGTTCAGATATTGACCGTCAGCTGTTGTGTTTGTGTGTTAGCATTACCTGTACGAGCTGGTCATTAAGACGCTGGTGGCCAATAATCTGTTCTACATGTTACACCAGTTCCTCCAGTACCACGTCCTGAGTGACTCTAAACCACTGGTGAGTCTGCAACACACACACACACACACATATACGTACACACACTGCCCACACAGACTGTAATGCTACGGCCATACCAAATGCACATTTCCGTGCGTATGCCTGTGACACGCCGCATAAACACCTGAGTTTGGTCGCTGTACAATTCACGGCCACTCTGAACGTGCAACACCCGAGTGTGGGTATTATAGAAACATAGATAAACTAGAAAAGCACTCTGACAGCTCAGACCTCTGCCAAGGTAGGCGGAGCCCCCCCCCCCCCCCCCCCCCCCCCTTCGGATCACCACCAACTTCTAATATTTTCCAGCTCTCTCCCCATTACTGATTTACCCTGAAAAGTTAGTCAAGATCCGTCCATAGGTTTTTGAGTTATCTTGGTAACTGTCAGACAGACAAAACATAACCTCCTTGGTGGACGTAACAAATGTGTCCCTCCAGTTCAGTCTGTCCTGAACTATGGCTCAGATCAGTTGCATTACTGCTTTGTACCTGCTCTGGATGTCCAAGATACGTGGGAGGACCAGATGCCATCACTTTTGGGTTCACCTGATCCTGCAGAAGCTCCTGCAGCACCAGTACTTCCACCACCTCCTCCAGGAACAGCAGTCTGGATGACGTCCACTTTCAACCATATTTCATGCTCAGTTTTTCTTGAGCATGAAATATGGTTTGATTTTGGGACCGCCTTCTGGGTCGGTCCCAAGTCATTCTGTCACAACATTGGTAGCATCTCAACGCTGATTGGCTTTCATGGCCCGACGTCACATGATTTCGCCTGAAAAGTTCAATATTTTCAACATTTGTGGTAAAACGTGCTGCTCCAACGCCTGGATGCTCCAAAGCGCCGCAGCAAACGTCTCCAAAGAACCACGCCAATGTGTCCCAAGGCCCGGACACTCCACTGTGCCACAGCAATGCATCCAACGCACAATCTGCGTCCGAACGTGTTACTCCGTTGACTTCGTATTTAATCTCGACACACGAATGTGAAAATTTGCATTCGGTGTGGCCGTACCATGACCCACGCTGACCCTAACCCACATGGACTGGCCCTGGACTGCAGGTGTTGCTAAATGCGTGTACTTCCTGGTGCTAAGAGCATGTACTTCCTGTTAAGGCCTGTACTTCCTGTCGCTAAGAGCATGTACTTCCTATTGCAGGCGTGTCTGCTGCTGTCGTTGGAGAGCACGTACCCTCCTGCTCATCAGCTGTCTCTGGACATGTTAAAGGTAAGCCACGTCCCTTTCCTTTACACGTTGAAGGTAAGCCACGCCCCTTCCTTTACAAATGTAAACACATGTTTGCTTTCAAACCCACTCATTTTTTTCCTCCGTCCAGCGTTTGTCCACCGCCAATGACGAAATCGTGGAAGTTCTCCTGTCCAAGCAGCAGGTTCTGGGCGCGCTCCGATTCATCCGCAGCGTCGGTGAGTGTTTAAGTAGGACAGTATGAGCTCCGCCCACTACTGGGCAGGACAGTATAAAGGTCCACCCACCACCGCCAAAATTCTGAGATAAAACATGTTATAAATCGTCAAAATGATTGTACTATACAGGACAGTATAAACTCCGCCTGGTGCTGCTTCACTGAGGTCTGAACTCTACCACTGATCTAGATTAATGTGTTAGCATTAGCGTTAGCACAAACTGTTGCTGCTTCACTGAGGTCTGAACTCTACCATTGATCTAGTTTAATTTGTGAGCGTTAGCGTTAGCACAGACTGGTGCTGCTTCACTGAGGTCTGAACTCTACCACTGATCTAGATTAATGTGTTAGCGTTAGCGTTAGCACAGACTGTTGCTGCTTCACTGAGGTCTGAGTTCTACCACTGATCTACTTTAATGTGTTAGCGTTAGCACAGACTGGTGCTGCTTCACTGAGGTCTGAGTTCTACCACTGATCTACTTTAATGTATTAGCGTTAGCGTTAGCACAGACTGGTGCTGCTTCACTGAGGTCTGAACTCAACCACTGATCTAGCCATGTGAGACTTTTATTTATTTAATTTTTGCACTTTTAAGCCTAATTTATAATTCGTCTTTCCATTCCTGTCATTGCTCTGAGAGCTAGTATTTGTGCCTCCGGCCGTACTACAATGATGAAGTACAGAAACAGAGTTCTTTCTCTCTCTCTCCCTCTCGCACCTGTTTTTGTCATTTTTATAACCTATGTTTCACACCAAGTCTGTTCATGGCTTTACAGAAACACAATCAATTACACAGATATATGTCCCAAACATCCCCTGTCCTTTGACCCTCCTTCTTGGCAAGAAAAAACTTCCAAACCCAGTGGGGAAAAAGAATAAATGTTGAGGAGAACCACACTGGAGGACGGATCCACTCCCATGGACGGACAGACTATAGATGAACGTCCATTTATAAATGAAGGGGGGTGGTCCAGGTCACAGGACAGTCACCGCAGATCCTGTCGTCCATGGCTCCCCACGCAGACACTGCCAAGAGAGCCACCATGTGGGGACCATGTGACTAGCCATGAGCAGACATGATATGTAAGATAGGTTAGAAACTACCTCCGGAATCGGATGAAAACATCCATTACCATAATTAACAGAGGGTGGAAATTAGGCTCAAGTCGTCCATATGAAGCGTGCGTCACATGCTTATCTGTCGTAGGCGGTCACGACAACGTGTCGGCGCGGAAGTTTCTGGATGCGGCGCTGCAAACCGGAGACCAGATGTTGTTCTACACCGTGTTCCGCTCATTTCAACAGAGGAACCAACGTCTGAGAGGAAGCCCCGCCTTCAACCCAGGTACGTCTGAGAGGAAGCCAACTACAGAACATATGGTTAACAGTTTTTTTTTAGTATTTTTGCAGTGCACCTGAATGCATCATATGGTTGTGGTTCTTGTGGTTCTTCAGGAGAACACTGTGAGGAACACGTGGTCCACTTTAAACAGCTGTTTGGAGAACAGGCTCTGATGAAAGCCTCCACCGTCTGACCCCTGTGGGACATCCTGACCTTTGACCCCTAGCCCAACAGGACAGAGACCCGATGAGACCTTGAATGCACCACGCCATCTTCTGGTCACACAGTGCAACTGCAGTAGGACTTTTATTACCTGCAGAAAACTGTGGTAGACTAAAACTGCCAAAATTAAATATATAAAAACATCATTAAACAAGTACTTAAATATGTCATTAATTAATTAAAATTGGAATTAAATAGATAAATGTCTTATTAAATGTGTCAATAATTAATTAAAATACTACTTCATTTGAGGTAAAAAAAAAAAGACAAAACAGATGTGTGTGTGTGTATATATATATATATATATATATATATATATATATATATATATATATATATATATATATATATATATATATATATACATATATATATATATATGCGTCAGTGTGTTCAGGAAATATTTTTCTGATAGTCACACGTGGGCAATACATTATCCCGCTTATTCTACGGTTATTACAGCTTATTACTGCTACTACTATAAGAGACTGGATAAAATACCCGTTACAACGTAGCAAATATTTAATATTTTAAAGTGGCAAACTACCTCCGGAGTGATATGGTACTGTGACTCTGAAATGACAAAACTCGTTGCCATTGGCAGCAGGCGTTAATGGTGGTTATTGAAAAAAATCTGCCCGCAGAAGGCTGGGAACGTCCATTAAAAGTGAACGGGAGATGTCGCAACGTCCTAGAGCAGGGGTCGGCAACCCAAAATGTTGAAAGAGCCATATTGGACCAAAAAAACAAAAAACAAATATGTCTGGAGCCTCAAAAAATTAAAAGCCTTATATAAGCCTTATAATGAAGGCAACACATGCTGTATGTATCTATATTAGCTATATTAGCCTACTATCAAAATGACTAAGTTGGCTACAAATACATAATGAGCCTTCATGATTAAATGTTTATTTTCCCTGCAGCGCATCCTGTAGAGAATGACGCACCACGTGGCTACTCTGTTGTATGATGCCACCTCGAGTTTAACTTCATTACAATATTAATGAATTATGTTTCATTGCTTTGATGAAATTAAAGAAATGCAATAAAGAAATCCGATTTTTGATGTCATTTTTATTTTGACAACAAAATGGAACGTGCATAACGTGCCCCTTATCTGGGCAACAAACAGAGTGCAATAAAACGCAGCTTGCATTTATAAAAATAAAACGGCAGCCTTTTGAAAAGGTAAAGTATATAAAATCAAATTAATACAGTTTAAGTTTGATTTCTGTGCAAATGCCAAGCAAGTCAGTGCAAGGGTAAAACGCAGCAGCATCCTCTTCTCTTTTGACACGCAACCAACGCAGCTATCCTGGGACCTGAGCAACAAAACACAATAATACCCCTAAGTGTGTCCTTTCAGTGGTATTAATTGGATCATTTCTTCTTGCAGCCCATCAGAGTTCACATACCTGCATAAAAGCACAGTCTGTTCAATGTCGATCACATCACACGACTCATCACAGGCAATTGAGTATGCTGGCGCTGAATTAATGTCCTTGATTTGCTGATCGGTGATGTTGCCTGCCATTTTAATGGCCCTTTCCTTCACTGTCTTAGCGGAGAGAGGCATGTCTTTGATTTTCTGTATTATCTCAGTTAAATGGTAAATGGACTGCATTTATATAGCGCTTTTCCACCTTCATGGTGCTCAAAGCGCTTTACATTAGCCTCTCATTCACCCATTCACACACACACTCATACACCAGTAGGTTTCTAAGGTCTATGGTAAGTCCTACTGGGGGCCTAAGTCAGGGTTCAGTGTCTTGCCCAAGGACACTTCGACATGTGGACAGCCAGAGCCGGGACGCGAACCTCCAACCTCTCAGTCATTGGGCGACCCACTCTACCAACTGAACCACAGCCGCAGTTTTGTTTTTGAAGTCTGAAAACAGGTGTTCTGATATGTTGATGAATGACTCCTTCATGTAGTCTCCATCTGTGAACGGTTTTCCATGCTTTATTATCTCCCGGGTTGCAACAAAACTTGCAGCAGTGGTGGAGTTTGGAGATGCAATCCATTTCTTAAATCTATTTTTGCGCTCCTCTAATTTCTCCAGAAGTAATGCAATCGCACTTTTTCTCTCACTCCCAACTGGGTACTCGGCTGCAAATGTAGCATGCCTTCCCTGGAAATGTCTTTCCACATTACTCTTTTTGTTATTTGACAACTTCTCGCTACAGAGCAAACATTCAGGCAATCCTTCCGCATTGGCAATGAATGCAAATGATTCGGTCCAAGAATCGTTGAATCCTCTGTTCTCCTCAGTTATTTTTCTCTTTTTCCCTTTGGGATCCATGGCCCATCACACAGCCGCCGGTTTGTTTACAACAGCCACCTGCCTGGCATCCCGCCCTGCTGATAGAAACGTGTGTCGCAGGCTATGACGCAAATCTTCGTTGACAGAAATGTTGAAATGTAATATTTATTCTACACATTTTTACAGCATTGGAAAACATTAAGAATGTTTGTGTCATGTTTGTCCTCCTACAGAAACCATATTAAAACAAAAAATATATTTCCCTCCCCCATCTTTTTCCATTTTCAAACATTTTTGAAAAAGCTCCAGGGAGCCACTAGGGCAGCGCTAAAGAGCCGCATGCGGCTCTAGAGCCGCGGGTTGCCGACCCCCGTCCTAGAGGGACGTAGAATACACAGGTTTAAATGTAGAGTATATAAGTGTTTTCAAAGTGCTTTCTGTAATTTATGAATTTGATTGATAGTTAATTGAATATTTTCATTAATATTTGAACTAATAGTTAGTGATCACACTCAGTTTTCCAGCCAAAGATGTGACGACAAACACAAGTACGTTTAGTTTAAATATTATGGAAGTAAAACACTAGTGTTTTTTTATTCCATTGTCAGCTTAACTATGTGAACTTTCATGACAGTCGGTTCTCAGCCTTCAAAAGGTTTTATTTCATGAAATTATTTGGCCCAGATTTGGCCTGTCCCATCTTGCCACTTTCCCTAGTGGGCAATTATTTCCGCTCATGGTCACATTGGGTTTAAATGTATCATGAACAACCTGCAAAATAAGTCATATATTTTATTACCATTCAAGTAGCTATGTCTAAAAAGTGAGGTAATAGAGTGAACTGACGACTGAATGAACAAAAGATATTCATTTTTCATAAACCTAGGTTGATTGAAATGCTCTCTGGGGATGTAAAGCTCTCAGTCCCCACTTACCTCTCTGCCCCCTTTCCCCTGAAACAATTCCTGGTGTCCATCTTTCGATGTCACCCTCAGACAAAATAGCAAACCAATGTGGCATAAAACCCTTCTGCATTATGGGAAAATATTTATTTGTTCAGATTCAGTAAACTTCATTTATCCCAGTTGGGCAATTAGCATGGGTGCACAGAGCAGCTAACGGACGAGAGCAGAGTTTAGGAGAGTCTGGGGAAAGTTGCTCCTGTTTAGTGAGGGTGCTTCTGATGTGGTCAGTTGGTGGTGGGGTTGGCTCTGGGGTGGATGTAGGCGAGGGTGAAAAAGAGCTGGGGGAATTCTCTGGGCAAGTAGCAGGGGCGGCAGGACAAAGCCAGGAGCTCCATGTCTGGGGTGCACAGCTTTCAGCCCTCTCGCTGCAGCCTGGCCTGGAGCCCTCCTTTCCTTTTACCTTGTGTGGTTTTCTTCTTCATGCTCCTTCTGGGCACTGCGGTAGGATCGGTACCACGCACGCGGAGGGACGGAGGTCGCAAAGTCTCTGAGAAGCATCAGCAGCTCCCTCGGGTAGGTGATGATGTTCGGTGTGAGTCCCATGTTGAGGTAATCTGTTGTTGAAGGAGAGGGGGTGTTGTTGTCAATGGTGAGCATTAGCTGTAGCACCGGTGTGAGCTTGGGGTGCTAGCTGTTAGCTCCGAGTCTCACGAATGAATTAAAAAGAGCGTGGGAGGAGAAAAGGTCCAGGTTAAGAGCACTAACAGTCCGCTAAGGTGTGGTGGAGTTAGGTGGGAGTGAGAAGAGCAACAGAGTGATAGTTGTTGCTCCGGAGGTGAACCGGTTGACCGTCAAGCAGTGACCCGGAACCGGAAAGTCCGTTCCATTGTTACTGATTGTATAAATTTCAATTGTCCATATATGGGCACGTGCGGTCTGCGCAAGTTACAAAGGTGCGTGATGACAGGCAGCAGCAGGACCACCCAGTGAGAGTTGAACTGTGGTACCATGGCTCAAAGTGTCATCCATGGAGCTGTCCTTCTTCTCTTATTATTATTATTATTATTATTATTACACATTTTAATTATGATGGTCCAGCCCCGAATCTCTCTGGAATCTAGAGTGATTCGGGGCTTCATCTGGGAATGCCCAGGTCTCCTGACGCCCCTACTGTCAATCTCCTGTAATTTTTGGTAAAACTGTAAATAATTGGTGAAAACAAAGTTGATGATGAGTGACAGGAGGGTCTGAGGAACAAGTACATGTACTTTTTATGTGTGTACTGTGAAAAATAAGTGAGTTAGAACAATTTAAAAAACACTGAACTCAACATGAGACAGAAATGATTTTTCCAATAGAAGTCTATTGACAGAAATCCCTGACATCATCCCAAACAGGTTCCTGTCATTTCACTTTAAAAAGAGCTAGATCTTCAAACCCTGGTTTGTTTGAATTCTCAGAACCATGGCAACATTTGTGGAAAAGATTGTTTGTCTACTATTTATGGTTTTGTCGTGAGGACGAGTTATTGAGACATTTTTCAGCTTAATTTTTTCTTCTCTCGTGCTCTAGCGATGACATCACCCACTGATAAAAAGTCAGATTTTGGTCTTTTCAGGGTGGATTTACTGAGTTCTCTATCGACAACTGTAAATCACACCCTCATGACAATCACATCCTAAAGACACCACAAAAATGACTGCGTTTGAAAGTTTAAATGAAGTCTGTGCCACAAAGTATGGAGAAGCAGGAGTGTTGGAAAAAGAGGAAATTTTTTCATCTGTCCCATTAAGAATGAATGGAGTTTTATTTGGAATAATAATGCGAAATCTGTACGACACATCGGAATTATGAGACCACATGTGTAATGGGGAGCTTACGTCTCCGCCCCTTCCGTGAGTGGTATTCAATGGTAAATAAAATGTTAAATGGTGTCTGGTTTTTCATGTGACCTGAATCACACACATGTTGTTCCTCATAATAAATGATAATTATTGATGTTTCAGCTGCTTCTGTTAATGAACGACTGATTCATCTGTGAGTAAAACCTGTTCATAATTTAAACTACACACCTGGAGAACATGTGACGTCACCACAGACTCCACAGCTGAGTGGAGTGTGACGTCACATTCTCCACTCACTGTAGTCTCCTACTAAGCCCACATGAAACCTAACCCACATAAAACCTAACGTCATCATAAACAGCTGCTCTGTCTGTGACACATTCATTAACTCTCACTATCGGATGTGAATTTAATTAATTTAATTTCACTAGACTCACTCCATTCACTCCCATTAAATTTTTTTGCAAGCTAAGCACCCATGGACTGGAAGTAGAAAGGCGTGGCTTAGCCTCTCCATCTCTGGGCCAATCTGACGATTTTTCTATTTACTGCAAAACGCTATTATGTGTCAGTTGGGAGTTATAGCCATGTAAACATGGCCCAATTCATTTCGGATGGACATTTTTGACTTTTTTCACATTTTATATGAAAACCCATGCCTTGCGATGTCAATCCTGACATTCCTCAGCAGCCTCAGCACACACTTCCCTCTCTTCAGCAGCCTCAGCGCACACTTCCCTCTCTGCAGCAGCCTCAGCGCACAATTTCCACTCTTCAGCAGCCTCAGCGCACACTTCCTTCTCCTCGGCAGCTTCAGCCTCTTCCACTTTTTGGAGCAGATCATTCTTGCCTATCCTGGGTAAGATCCTCTTGGTCACCTCCAGAGCCCCAGGATCCACACAGGTCTGGAACATCAGATCCAGTGCCTTCTTCCTGTCGACATTCTCCAGTTGATGGGATGAAATGGATGTTTTTTCTTTCACGAACCACTTGAATTTGTCAAATTCAGGGTTGTTCATGTCAACGAGAATGTCGATAAGGTACGTCTTTATCTTGGATGTCTAGCAAAACAATTTTATTTCACATATTTAAACTAAACTCTAGCTACACTATAGAAACATTTATGTCAATGATTTAATACAGGGGATTTCAAGTAGTGAGGTGGAGCCTCTCTGGTGGGGGGGGGGGGGGGGGGCACCAGAGGGCATCAAGGGAGGAGCGCCATGAAAAAAAATAAACCTCAACTAGTAAAGCCTGTCTGAATGTTAAACCATGCCTCTGAACTCCTGTGATTTTGGGGAAAACTGTAAATAATTTGTTAAAACAATCATGAGTGACAGGAGGTTCTGAGGAACAAGTAGATATATTTATTTTTCCTGTACTGTGAAAAATAAGTGAGATACAGCAGATTTAATACCACTGAACTCACCAAAATGAAGCAGATCTGTTAGT
Organism: Siphamia tubifer; assembly: GCA_020466265.1. Classification (NCBI taxonomy): domain Eukaryota; kingdom Metazoa; phylum Chordata; class Actinopteri; order Kurtiformes; family Apogonidae; genus Siphamia; species Siphamia tubifer. Next base: position 3,951,358 of record CM035802.1, on the reverse strand, counting down.
CTGTCAGTCATGTTAAAGCCCCGCCCACAGTGTTTGTCAATCATGTGAAAGCTCCTCCCACAGTCTTAATTGTCTGCAGGTGTTTCATAGTGCCAGGAGCACTGTTGCCATGGTGATGAGCAGTGGCGGGAACTTCAAAGGGCAAACTCATAGACAGCTCCACACTCTGTTACATGGAAAAAATAGGTGTGAACATACTGCCGAACTACTGCCATTTTTGGGAAAACTGTAAATGCAGCAGCAAGATTATTAACAGGATCAAACAGAAGAGAACACATCACCCCTGTGCTCCAAACCCTGACCCCTAACCCTATCACCCCTGTGCTCCAAACCCTTCACTGGCTACCAGTTGAGTTTAGAATTAAATTTAAAATCCTCCTCCTTACATATAAAACCATTAATGGTATGGGTTAGGGTTAGGGGTCAGAGGTCGGGGGTTAATGGTATGGGCCCCTCTTATCTTAAAGATGATCAACAAAATAAAACGTGTTTCTTCTCAAAACAGTATGTGTTTAAATGAGTGATTTATTTACATAACAAAACTGTCACACAACAAAAACTCACACCTCGTAATTGTTTGGAACTACTTTCTCTCAACAGCGATCAATGCGCTAGCATTTGCACTGCTAACAGCTCTGCACGTGCATGTAGCAGCCGCTAACACTAACCAACAACTGATGAAAGTAATTTGATAAGATGCACAGAAAAATATATTCAGTAAAATTAATTAAAATGACCAAAATTTTTCAGTAAAATGAATAAAAATGACCAAAAATATTCAGTAAAATAAATTTAAAAAATGACCAAAAATATTCAGTAAAATGAATGTTAGCAGTGTTAGTGGCTTAAGTGAAGAATTATGTTGGGGTTTTTTTTCTTTATCTATTGGTTTGTTTGTTTTATTCTTGTATTTTTCTTAAAAAGGGTGGATTAATTTAGTTTTTTTCTTAAAAAAAGGGACTGATTAAGTTAAAATATTTTTTCTCCCTTTGTAGAGGATAAATGTTCTTCACTTCTATAGTTCTGTTCTACCTTCATGGTTCAAAGCTTCACATTCACCCATTCACACACACTCATAGGTTTCTAAGGTCAAAGGTCAGTCCTACTGGGGGCCTAAGGACACTTCGACATGTGGACAGCCAGAGGCGGGATGCGGACCGCCAACCCCTTGATCATTGGATGACCCACTCTACCAACTGATCCACCGCCACCTATAGTCCAGAAAATACAGTATCTTAATATTGTAATTCTGTGGGACTTGGCGACCACCTCGTCTGACTATGACTAACGCCAGTCAGTGCACTGGAGAATGTTCCATTTGGAACTAGTTTGTTGTACAGTAGTGGTGCAGTAGTGTTGGAGTGCACAGTGTTCATAGTGTCTGAAAAGGAGAGGACTTGGTGGAGTCCCAACCTTTGAATGAGTGAATGTTTGGCAGCGTTTGTTACCTGTACCAAGTGTTTGTGGATTCTGTTGATGCTTGGGGTGTGAACTCCTGGGACAAAGGTCCAGTCTTAGTTATTTCAGTATTTTATGACTTGGTGATTCCTGGTCAGTATGTGGGCCTGTTTCCATACCTCACACTGGGACGGTTCCTCTGGACCATGATGATTGGTCTGATCGTCTGGTGTCTCTGAGTTGGATAAGACACAAACAAAGCATGACGAGGTAAGGGCGTAATAATCATGTGCATATTGGTGGGGACAGAATTTGACAGCTTTCTCATGAGAGACGCCAAAATAAAAGAAGAAGAATCCGCCTAAAAGAGATGAAATAACATCTCATTTTGTTCAGATATTTTATCAAAGTTTTTATTTCTTTAAATTTCATCTTGTTTTTATTTGTCATTTTACATTGCATCATGGGCGTAGCACCCGTGGGGGATGGGGGTGTTGCGACACCCCCAATTCTTTTTTTTATTTTGTTGGGTTTTTTCATTTAATCCAATAAGAAAACCAAAATCAAATGTCATTGACACAGTTCAATCATTTTGACAGTGAATATGAAGAGAGAAAGAAAACAAACAAACAAAAACCCAATAACGGGAAACAAAAAGATCCACTCCTTTATTTCCGGCACTTGAACATGTCCATATTTTTTGTGATTGCTTTTTTAGAGGCCAAAAGCATTATTCTCAAAATGTTTAAATTGTCATTCATCTTTAAGTTTAGATTTTGTAATTGGCTAAGGTATAATACTTAGAAGAAAGGTGGAATGTTAATTTTAAACACCTCATCTATGACTGTATTGTTTAATTAATGGACATTCCCAGAAGATATAATGACACTCGTTATCTTCCCCACATGACCTCCAGCATTTGGTGTCATCAAATGTCGTCTGTGCAGGGGTTAAAAACCTTCTAGTGTTCTTCCAGTCTGACTTTGTGCTTTTCCACTGATATTCATTTATTTCTCTCCATTCTTCTCCAGTTCGCTCTATTTCTGCTTCCCTCTCCCATCTCTCTTTCACATAATCACTATTATCTGCTTTTAGATCCTCCAATACAGCATAGAATTTTAAAATATCTTTTTGTTTTATTCAAGATTTCTATGCTTCAATCATAATTTGAATCATACTTGACCATGATCCTTCTGTATAAACTTTTTTAATTTCTTGCTCTAAATAATGTCGTAGCTGTAAATATCTGGAGAAAACATGATTCCTAAATATGTCCTTAATTTCTTGAAAACTCATCATGGTATTATTTTTAACAATCTCCCAATGCATATGCATGCATGTGGATATTTGCCACAGTCATTTAAATATGCTGTTATTAAACCAATTCTGAAAAAGCCTACCCTAGATCCTGACATTTTAGCCAATTATAGGCCTATATCCAATTTGCCCTTCCTGTCAAAGGTTTTAGAACGAGTAATAGTTAAACAGCTGTGCCAATTCCTGCAGGATAATAGTTTATTTGAACAGTTTCAGTCTGGCTTTCGTGCCCATCATAGCACTGAAACAGCGTTAGTTAAAGTTACTAATGACTTATTATTAGCCGCTGACATCGGATTAATATCGGTCCTGGTGTTATTAGACCTTAATGCAGCCTTTGACACCATTGACCACAGTATCTTAGTGCACAGATTAGAATATGATATAGGTATTAGAGGAGCAGCCCTCTGCTGGTTTAAATCATATTTATCTAATCGCTACCAATTTGTTCACATCAACAAACAATCATCGCAGTCCTCCAGAGTTAATTATGGCGTTCCTCAAGGGTCAGTCCTTGGGCCTATTTTGTTTACACTATATATGCTCCCTTTAGGTAACATCATTACAAATCATGGCATTAATTTTCATTGTTATGCAGATGACACACAGCTATATTTATCGATTAAACCTGATCAGACCAGACAAATAGATAAACTAAGTACTTGTGTACAAGACATAAAAATTTGGATGAGTGCCAATTATCTTTTACTGAACCCTGAAAAAACTGAAGTCGTTATAATTGGTCCTAAAGATGCGAGACTCCCTACCTGACCACATAGTTACTCTGGACAACTTAAGTGTAACACCCAGTGCCACAGTTAAAAATTTAGGAGTTTTATTTGATCCAGATCTTTCATTCAAAATGCACATTAACCAAACTTGCAGAACAGCCTTCTTTCACCTGCGCAACATTAGCCAAAATTAGGAATATTCTGTCTAAAACGACTGCAGAAAAATTAATTCATGCATTTGTTACATCACGATTAGATTATTGTAACTCCTTACTTGTAGCATGTCCTAAATATTCCCTAAAAAGCTTCAACTGGTTCAAAATGCAGCAGCAAGATTATTAACAGGATCAAATAGAAGAGAACACATCACGCTAGTGCTCCAAACCCTTCACTGGCTACCAGTTGAGTCTAGAATTAAATTTAAAATCCTCCTCCTTACATATAAAACCATTAATGGTATGGGCCCCTCTTATCTTAAAGATGATCTGGTTCCGTACCAACCCAATAGAACCCTTCGTTCTCAGAATGCAGGTTTACTGAAAGTTCCTAGGGTTTCTAAAAGTACAGTAGGAGCTAGAGCCTTTAGTTATCAGGCCCCTGTCTTATGGAATCAGCTTCCCTTTAATATTAAAAACGCTGAAACAGTCTCTACATTTAAAATTAGGCTTAAAACATTCCTGTTTGAGAAAGCCTATGGTCAGGTTAGTTAAAAATGATGTGACTCATACATCATGTGTACATGATGTATGAGTCACAGTTCAGTCTAGGCTGCCCTAGGAGTTAGAATGCTGGGGGAAGTACAGACACTGAGTTCTTTCTTCTCTTTCTCTTCCTCACATCTGTTTCTGTCATTTTTATAACCTATCTTTCATACCAAGTCTGTTCATGACTAGTCACCTGGTGTCCCCTTTCCCCCCTCCCCCCCTGGGGGGAGTGGTGGCTCTCCTGACAGTGCCTGCACGGGAGCCATGGACGACAGGATCTGGAGTATCTCGCCTGTGCTGACCTGTGACCCCGGACCACCGCCCCTGCCTGTCTGGACCAGCCCCCCTTCCTTCATTTATACATGGACGTTCATCTATAGCCTGTCCGTCCATGGGAGTGGATCTCTCCTTCAATGTGGTTCTCCTCAAGATTTCTTCTTTTTCCCACTGGGTTTGGAAGTTTTTTCTTGCCAAGAAGGAGGGTCTAAGGACAGGGGATGCCTGGGACTTTTCATGTATTTCTGTAGTTGATTATGTTTTTGTAAAGCCCTCTGAGACGACTTTGTTGTGATTTAGGGCTTTATAAATAAAATTGAATTGAATTGAATTGAATCTTTGGACCATTTTCCCATGATTTAAACCCATTGTCTAATCTGTTTGGTGTGAAGTCTGTATCATATCTAATCCACCGCAGGAACCTACATGGACTTTTTAAATTGTTTTTTTTTGTAATTTCAAACCAGGTTTTTATCGAAGTACCAATCCCTGAATTTCCATTTATTTTCCAATTAGACCATCATTTATCATCGTTCACTATAGTTTGTATTGGGATCCCCTCCGTAGCCCCTTCCTCAATGTACTTCCATTTGGCCTTGTAACCTGGGTCACACAAATTCAATAATACTCGCACTTGGGCTACCCCAAAGTAAATGGACTGCACTTATATAGTTCTTTTCCACCTTCATGGTTCAAAGCGCTTTACATTGGCTACATATTCACCCATTCACACACACTCATACACCAGTACGTTTTTAAGGTCTAAGGTCAGTCCTCCTGGGGGCCTAAGTCAGGGTTCAGTGTCTTGCCCAAGGACACTTCGACATGTGGACAGCCAGAGCCGGGACGCGAAGCACCAACCTCTCGGTCATTGGGCGACCCACTCTACCAACTGAACCACAGCTGCCAAGTAGCTTCTCAGACAAGGAAGGTCCACAGTCCACCATCTCCTTTTGACAGTTGTAGTGTTCTATATTTTATTCTGGGTTTAGCACCTTGCCATATGAATCGGGATATAATCTTATCCCATTCTTTAAATTCTTTTTCAGATAGCTCAACTGGAAGATTCTGAAACAGATATAATAACCGAGGTAAAATATTCATCTTAATCACTTCCACCCTTGATGTTAACCCCAAACATGGTATCAAGTTCCATTTACTCAGATCTGTTTTGATAGTTGTGATAATTTTGTCATAATTCGCAGACTTTAGTTTATCTAGTTCTTTTGTTAAATAAATCCCCAGATACTTCATAGATTTGAGTTCCTAATTGACTTTATAACTCTGTTTTATAGTTTGGTTTGGCTCATAATTATAGGCAATTACTTGGGTTTTTTGAACATTGATTTTGTACCCCGACATTGTCCCGAAATATTGGAGTGCGGTCATTAGTACAGGTAAAGAAGAGTTAGGTTTTTCGACGTAGAGTAACATATCATCCGCAAATAACGCTATTTTTTGTTAACCTCCTGTCATTCCAATACCATTAATATTATTATTTTGTTTGATCCACTGGCTCAAGGGTTCGAGAAAAATTGCAAATAACAAAGGACTTACTGAGCAGTCCTGGCGGTATCCCCTTTCTACCTGAATGACCTTAGACAGACTACCATTTACCTTGATCCTTGCTTGAGGAGATGAATATAATGATTGTATAATCTTAATGCAGTCTTCATGAAAGTTGAACCTCTTCATTTCTCTGAATAGAAAAAAACATCTAACAGAATCAAAAGCGTTTTCAGCCTTTCCATTCCTATTATTAAAGCCTCCGATTTCCTGTCACTAATGTGTTGCATTATAAGCAACGTGCGCCGAATGTTGTCATGAGTCTGTCTATTCTTTATGAACCCAGTTTGATTTAAACTAATTATGTCGGGCAGGACTCGTTAATATTACTGTAAACAGTCTCTAATCCACATTAACTACACGTACTGGTCTGTAGTTTGAACACTTGGTTTCATCTTTCCCCTCCTTTCATTATCCAATTAAATGTTTTATTCAATTCAATTCAATTTTATTTATAAAGCCCTAAATCACAACAAAGTCGTCTCAGAGGGCTTTACAAAAACATAATCAACTACAGAAATACATGAAAAGTCCCAGGAATCCCCTGTCCTTAGACCCTCCTTCTTGGCAAGAAAAAACTTCCAAACCCAGTGGGAAAAAGAAGAAATCTTGAGGAGAACCACATTGAAGGAGAGATCCACTCCCATGGACGGACAGGCTATAGATGAACGTCCATGTATAAATGCAGGAAGGGGGGCTGGTCCAGACAGGCAGGGGCGGTGGTCCGGGGTCACAGGTCAGCACAGGCGAGATACTCCAGATCCTGTCGTCCATGGCTCCCGTGCAGGCACTGTCAGGAGAGCCACCACTCCCCCCAGGGGGGGAGGGGGGAAAGGGGACACCAGGTGACTAGTCATGAACAGACTTGGTATGAAAGATATGTTATAAAAATGACAGAAACAGATGTGAGGAAGAGAAAGAGAAGAAAGAACTCAGTGTCTGTACTTCCCCCAGCATTCTAACTCCTAGGGCAGCCTAGACTGAACTGTGACTCATACATCATGTATACATGATATATGAGTCACATAATTTTTTAACTAACCTGACCATAGGCTTTCTCAAACAGGAATGTTTTAAGCCTAATTTTAAATGTAGAGACTGTTTCAGCGTTTTTAATATTAAAGGGAAGCTGATTCCATAAGACAGGGGCCTGATAACTAAAGGCTATAGCTCCTACTGTACTTTTAGAAACCCTAGGAACTTTCAGTAAACCTGCATTCTGAGAACGAAGGGTTCTATTGGGTTGGTACGGAACCAGATCATCTTTAAGATAAGAGGGGCCCATACCATTAATGGTTTTATATGTAAGGAGGAGGATTTTAAATTTAATTCTAGACTCAACTGGAAGCCAGTGAAGGGTTTGGAGCACAGGCGTGATGTGTTCTCTTCTATTTGATCCTGTTAATAATCTTGCTGCTGCATTTTGAACCAGTTGCAAGCTTTTTAGGGAATATTTAGGACATGCTACAAGTAAGGAGTTACAATAATCTAATCGTGATGTAACAAATGCATGAATTAATTTTTCTGCAGTTGTTTTAGACAGAATATTCCTAATTTTGGCTAATGTTGCGCAGGTGAAAGAAGGCTGTTCTGCAAGTTTGGTTAATGTGCATTTTGAATGAAAGATCTGGATCAAATAAAACTCCTAAATTTTTAACTGTGGCACTGGGTGTTACACTTAAGTTGTCCAGAGTAACTATGTGGTCAGGTAGGGAGTCTCGCATCTTTAGGACCAATTATAACGACTTCAGTTTTTTCAGGGTTCAGTAAAAGATAATTGGCACTCATCCAAATTTTTATGTCTTGTACACATGTACTTAGTTTATCTATTTGTCTGGTCTGATCAGGTTTAATCGATAAATATAGCTGTGTGTCATCTGCATAACAATGAAAATTAATGCCATGATTTGTAATGATGTTACCTAAAGGGAGCATATATAGTGTAAACAAAATAGGCCCAAGGACTGACCCTTGAGGAACGCCATAATTAACTCTGGAGGACTGCGATGATTGTTTGTTGATGTGAACAAATTGGTAGCGATTAGATAAATATGATTTAAACCAGCAGAGGGCTGCTCCTCTAATACCTATATCATATTCTAATCTGTGCACTAAGATACTGTGGTCAATGGTGTCAAAGGCTGCACTAAGGTCTAATAACACCAGGACCGATATTAATCCGATGTCAGCGGCTAATAATAAGTCATTAGTAACTTTAACTAACGCCGTTTCAGTGCTATGATGGGCACGAAAGCCAGACTGAAACTGTTCAAATAAACTATTATCCTGCAGGTATTGGCACAGCTGTTTAACTATTACTCGTTCTAAAACCTTTGACAGGAAGGGCAAATTGGATATAGGCCTATAATTGGCTAAAATGTCAGGATCTAGGGTAGGCTTTTTCAGAATTGGTTTAATAACAGCATATTTAAATGACTGTGGCACATATCCAGTAATTAATGAAGTGTTAATTATATTTTGGACAGTGCTAATAATTAGGGGCAGAATCTCTTTAAAGAGTTTTGTTGGGATTGGGTCTAAGAGGCAGGTGGCTGATTTGGAAGACATGATAATAGATATGACATCAGTTTGGTCTACAGTGGTGAAATTATTTAGTGTTACAGAGGGATTTATAAAAAGGCCTAGGTTTGAAAGCGCTACTTTTTCTGATCTAATATTTGGGAGAAATGTGTCTATTTTCTCTCTAATAGTTGATATTTTATTGTTAAAGAACTGCAGGAAATCATCAGGATGGAGCGTGGATGGAATAACTGGTTCCACGGAGGTGTGGCTGTTTGTCAGTCTGGCTACAGTACTGAACAGGAATCTAGGGTTATTCTTGTTTTCTTCTATTATGGATGAGTAATATCTAGTTTTGGCTGTACGCAAAGCTTGCTTATACTTTATTAAGCTATTTTTCCAGGCATTGAGAGAATCTTCTAAGTTGGATCGCCTCCATTGCCTCTAATTTACGTGTTGCTTGTTTAATGGAGCGAGTGTCAGCGTTGTACCATGGGGAGGTTAATCTAATCTTAGTAGTTTTTAACTTAAGGGGGGCAACTATATCTAATGTAGTTTTTAATGTGAGCATGGTACTATCGACTAACTCATCACTTATACTGGGACTAAATGTGTCCTTTACATAATCACATGACATAGACACAAATAGTGACTGAATTAACTCTTTATACTTTGAGACAGCACGGTCACATAGTATCCTTTTCATTTGTGTTTTAATCACTGAGGTAGAAATATCCTCAAACAAAACCTGGAAGGTCATTAAAAAGTGATCTGAGAGTATGGGATTATGGGGAAAAACGACGAGGTCATTAATTTCAACACCAAGTGTTAAGATCAGATCGAGAGTATGTCTGTGAATGTGGGTTGGTTTATTAACATTTTGGATAAAGCCTAATCCGTCTCGTAGGTCACTAAATGCATTACTAAGAGAGTCAGTGTTGTTATCGACATGTATGTTCAAATCACCAACTATTATAATCCTATCCCAGTTCACCACTACACTGGAAAGAAAGTCAGAGACTTCTAATAAAAACTGTGAATAAGGGCCAGGAGGGCAGTAGACTATGACAAAAAGGACTGGTTTTTGGTTTCTGCAGTTGGGGAAAGTAATGGATGAAACTAGACTTTCAAAGGAGTGGTAAGTGGGATTAGTTTTATGATTAATTTTAGGACTAAGACCTAAACTGGAGTGGGATATTACTGCCACTCCTCCACCACGGCCACTGGTTCTGGCTGTGTGATAGTTCACGAGTTGGTGGCGTGGATTCATTTAATGCGACATATTCATCCTGCTGCAGCCAGGTTTCAGTCAGGGATAAAATATCATTTTTGCAATCACTAATTAGATCGTTTATTAACAGAGATTTGGAAGAAATAGACCTAATATTGATCAGTCCACATTGGATAAAATTGTTAGGGGTTCTTTTAATCTGATTGTTCCTTAAAACTATTTTTATTAAATTATTTGATCTCACTCCTATAGGTTTTTTAATATTAGGTTTATTTTAACTATACAGGGTTTATTATTAACTATACAAGGAATAGACGCAGTCTTTCTGTTATTTACTACATGGTGGGTTTGTGACAGCTCAGAGTAAAGTGGATGCACAGAGAAGTGTTTTACACTACGACTCTGCGCCTGGGCCCGCACTCTGGATTGTCATTTTGACAGGCTAAATTTGGAAGCCACATTTTGTGCTAAGAGAGAAGCACCTTCCCAAGTGGGATGTATGCTATCTCTGCGAATGAGCCCAGGCTTTCCCCAGAATGTACGCCAATTATCTATAAAAACAACATCGTTTTCTGATGTTGTTGTTTTTATGTAACAGTGGGATCATTTGTTTTCTATAGATCTTATACCATTTTGAAATATATCCATCAGCACCTGGGCTTTTGTTACACTTAATTTTAAAAATAGCTGTATTTATTTCTTCTACCGTTATTTCTGAAACCAAGATATTATTGTTGTTGTTCTGTTATTTGTGGAAGATTTAAGTCCCCTAAAAAGTTATCAATTTGTGATTCATTATTACTTTGTGGTTCAGAATACAGTGTGCTATAATAATATTCAAAGCACTTGTGGGTGTCTTCTGTTTTATATACTACTGTGTGTGTTTGTGGGTCTTTTATTTTGTAGATATGTCTTAATGTTTGCTGTTTTTTTAAGTTTACTACCGTTCAAAAGTTTGGGGTCACCCAAACAATTTAGTGTTTTCCATGAAAAGTCACACTTATTCACCACCGTACGTTGTGAAATGAATAGAAAATAGAGTCAATACATTGACAAGGTTAGAAATAATGATTTGTATTTAAAATAAGATTTTACATCAAACTTTGCTTTTGTCAAAGAATCCTCCATTTGCAGCAATTACATCATTGCAGACCTTTGTCATTCTAGCTGTTAATTCGTTGAGGTCATCTGGAGAAATTGCACCCCACGCTTCCAGAAGCAGCTCCCACCAGTTGGATGGGTTGGATGGGCACGTCTTGCGTACCATACGGTCAAGCTGCTCCCACAACAGCTCAATGGGGTTCAGATCTGGTGACTGCACTGGCCACTCCATCACCCATAGAATACCAGCTTCCTGCTTCTGCTCTAAATAGTTGTTGCACAATTTGGAGGTGTGTTTAGGGTCATTGTCCTGTTGTAGGATGAAATTGGCTCCAATCAAGAGCTGTCCACTGGGTATGGCATGGCGTTGCAAAATGGAGTGATAGCCTTCCTTATTCAGAATCCCTTTTACCCTGTACAAATCTGCCACCTTACCAGCACCAAAGCAACCCCAGACCATCACATGACCTCCACCATGCTTAACAGATGGTGTCAGACATTCTTCCAGCATCTTTTCATTTGTTCTGCGTCTCACAAACATTCTTCTTTGTGATCCAAACACCTCAAACTTAGATTCGTCTGTCCACAACACTTTTTTCCAGTCTTCCTCTGTCCAATGTCTGTGTTCTTTTGTCCATCTTAATCTTTTTTCTTTTATTGGCCAGTCTCAGATATGGTTTTTTCTTTGCCACTCTGCCCTGAAGCCCAGAATCCCACAGTCGCCTCTTCACTGTAGATGTTGACACTGGTGTTTTGCGGGTACTATTTAATGAAGATGCCAGTTGGGGACCTGTGAGGCATCTGTTTCTCAAACTAGAGACTCTAATGAACTTATCTTCTTGCACAGTTGTGCAACACGGCCTCCCACTTCTTTTTCTACTCTGGTTAGAGCCTGTTTGTGCTGTCCTCTGAAGGGACTAGTACACACCGTTGTAGGAACTCTTCAATTTCTTAGAAATTTCTCACATGGAATAGCCTTCATTTGGAAGAACAAGAATAGACTGTGGAGTTTCAGATGAAAGTTCTATTTTTCTGGCCATTTTGAGCGTTTAATTGACCCCACAAATGTAATGCTCCAGAAACTCAATCTGCTCAAAGGAAGATCCGTTTTGTAGCTTCGGTAACGAGCTAAACTGTTTTCAGATGTGTGAACATGATTGCACAAGGGTTTTCTAATCATCAATTAGCCTTCTGAGCCAATGAGCAAACACATTTCACCATTAGAACACTGGAAATAGGCCTCTATACACCTATGTAGATATTGCACCAAAAACCAGACATTTGCAGCTAGAATAGTCATTTACCACATTAGCAATGTATAGAGTGGATTTGTTTAAAGTTAAGACTAGTTTAAAGTTATCTTCATTGAAAAGTACAGTGTTTTTCCTTCAAAAATAAGGACATTTCAATGTGACCCCAAACTTTTGATCGGTAGTGTATATGCCAGTCATTTTAAAGCTCTACTCCCTGCTTCATTTGTTTAGTATATATTATTTTCTTTTGAAGATCTTGTGACATGATGTCATTAATCTCAGCTCTTTTAGTTTTGATTTCAAACATTATTTTATTGTCTACTGTATTTTTATGTTTTTTTTCTAATATTTCCAAGTGCCTTTGTAGAGTTTGTAGTCTTGCTTGATGTATCTTTTTTCTGTGGGCTGCTCTGGCTATAAGCTTTCCTCTCATAACTGCTTTACAGGCGTCCCACTGAGGCTGAGGGAGTGACTTCTCCATTGTCATATTGATCCACATATGTGACCCACCACCAGTAAACCAGGCATAAGTGTGTGTAAATCCAAACAGAGTTATGTGTGTATCTTGGTAGAGTGGAAACTAAGGTTTAAGATGGTGAAAAAATGATGTTTCTATCACAAGTAGAACCAAAGTTATGGTCATTTTAATATCCACATTTGGACATATTTTACAATTTGCATATTTTTAGATATTGTCCGTTAAAGTTTTGGACTGTTTTGGGGTAGGAAGTCCTTAGCAACGCATAATAATTTGTATCCGATTGACACAAATTGTTGACAGATGTTAAAGGACACTCTGATGGACATGTCACAGAAGTTTTATATATTATAATAATAGGACAGAAGTGTGACGTATTATAATCATTTGGCTTACACCATTGGACAGAACATTCAATATAAGCTTTTACCTCGTACCAAACACTTGGGTGTTTACCCACGGAACGGAGATCGTTTTGTTCGGCGAAAAGAGGTGGAAGTCGTCTTTGTCTTTGCTCAGCAATACCTGAACTTTTGTCACTGCTTAAATAATTGACTCAATAAACACCTTTATTGATTGGATTTCAATGTAATGACCACAGGAAGTGAACATAGAGGTGTTAAGGTACCGTTTTTTGATAAGGTGTAAACACTAATAACAAATCACCTTCCAGCCTAAATTTGGCTGTAGCTCTGAACGGCTCAGCGCGACTTATGCCTGGTTTCGTGGTGGCGGGTCACATATTCACAAATCTCCTTCTCAATCTCATCCCTTGTTTGACCAGCCAGAAAACTAGAATTCAGTTTCCATACTGTTTTTCTTTCCTTACCTAAAGTAAATGTGAAATATATTGGACAGTGATCAGACAAATCCATCACACCAATATCACAGCTTTCTATTCTATATCGATCCCTCTTGTGAATTAGGAAATAATCAATCATTGAGTACAAGTAGGGAAACTTAAGGAACTGACATACGAGCTCAGTTATTACATGTGGCAACTTGTAGGACTTAGTGAAGTAAGATGGAAGAATTTTGGAGAGTTTCAGACAGAGGAGGGACACATACTTTACTATAGTAGAGAGCAAGACAGGCATGCAAACGGAGTAGGATTTCTTGTGAATAGCTCCATCAAGGGAGCAGTGATGGGATGCCACACCATATCCAGTAGACTCATTTCCATTAGGCTTAGGGCATCGCCATTTAACATAACAGTGATTCAGGTTTATGCACCTACCTCTGACTATGATGAGGAACAAATTGAGGAGTTCTACGCACAACTCCAGGACACTATCAAAAAGGTCAACAAGAAAGACATCCTCATTGTGCAAGGCGACTGGAATGCCAAAGTAGGAGTAGATGCACAAAAGGACTGGAGTGAGCACTGTGGCCCATCCTGCAACGAAATAACTAACGAGAGAGGAAGGCGGTTACTGGAGTTTGCCAGTGAAAACAACTTAGTAATAGCAAACACCCTGGGATTACACAAGCCATCCCGGTGCTGGACGTGGCACGCACCAAATGGTAGGAAGCATCAACTTGACTATATCCTTGTGCAAAACCGTTTCCGCACGAGTATTAACAGAGCTAAAACGAGGACATTCCCTGGTGCAGATGTGGGAAGTGACCATGATCTAGTTATTATGAACTTCCGAGCTAGACTCAAAAGATCTAGAAAACCTCAAAACTCTAGACTAAAATTTGACTTGGAGAAACTGGAAGATCCAGCCATATGCAAGACCTTCCAAGCCACATTAGGTGGGAAGTTTGCACCCTTATTAGTAGTAGAGGAAGATGTAGACGTCCTGACTGATGCCTTTAACTCAGTAATGACGGAGACAGCAATAACCACGATAGGCTCCCTTCGGCGCAAAAAGAAATCGTGGATGAAAGATGAAATCCTTGAGATGTGCGACACACGTAGGGAACTGAAGAAAGAAAGGAGCACAGGCAAATCAGCAGAATACAGGGAAATAAACAAGAAGATCAGGAAAGACATTAAAAAAGCAAAAGAAGGGTGGATAGAACAACAATGTGCAGAGATAGAAAATAACTTGAGAACAAACAACAGTAGACAGGCATTCCAAATTGTGAAAAACCTCACTAAACAGAACAAATCAAGCCACAGCACAATGATCCAGAGTAAAGAGGGAAAATGCCTAACAGAGAAGCAGGAGATAATGGCTAGATGGACTGAGTACTGCCAGGAGCTGTACAACCACCAGTCTCAAGGTGACCCCGAGGTTCTTGTGGTCCAAGAACCTGTGATGGATGACAACTTTCCGATCCTGAAAGAAGAAGTGGAGGCAGCAATAAAGTACCTAAAGAATGGGAAAGCTCCCGGGGTGGACAACGTACCGGCGGAACTAATTAAGAACGGGGGAGAGGCAACGATAGAACTGCTGACCAAGATATGCAATAAGATATGGGAAAGTGGAAACTGGCCAACACCCTGGACACAGTCACTTATTATAGCGCTACCAAAGAAAGGGAACCTTCAGCAATGCCAAAACTACAGAACAATCAGCCTTATTAGTCATGCTAGCAAGGTGATGCTGAGGGTAATCCTAAACAGACTGAAGCCTCAGGCTGAAGAGGTCATTGCGGAGGAGCAAGCAGGTTTCCGTAGTGGAAGGAGCACCACAGAACAGATCTTCAACCTACGAGCACTAGACGAAAAGTATCTCCAACACCAGCAGAGCCTTTACCATGTATTTGTGGACTATAAGAAGGCATTTGACAGGGTGTGGCATGACGCCCTGTGGGCAACCATGAAGAAGTACAACATGGGCTGGAAACTAACAAACTGCATCCAACAACTCTACAGCAAGTCCAGTAGTGCAGTTCTCATACAGGGCACAGCAGGAGAATGGTTTAGGACAACTGTTGGTGTACGGCAAGGATGCCTACTATCACCCATGCTCTTCAACGTCTACTTAGAACGAATCATGACAGATGCTCTAGAGAGCCACCACGGCACAGTTAGTATAGGGGGGAGGAACATAACAAATCTCCGCTTTGCGGACGATATAGTTGGGCTGGCAGGAGGGGAAATAGAACTGGCCAATCTTGTGGAATCAATGGACACTACCTCCAGGAGATACGGAATGGAGATCAGTGCAGAGAAAACCAAGCTTATGACAAACAGCGACAAGCCAATTACAACAAAGGTAGTAGTTAACCAGGAAGAGCTTCAAGCAGTTGAACAGTTTAAGTACCTTGGCTCCATAATCAACAAGGAGGGATCAAAGGCAGAAGTTATATCTCGTGCAGCACAGACGACAACAGCCATGGCTAGACTGAGACCCATCTGGAGAGACAAGAACATCAGTCTGAAATCCAAAGTAAGACTGATGCGGGCACTGGTCATCTCTATTTTTCTTTATGCATGTGAGTCTTGGACCCTAACAGCTGAACTGCAAAGGAGAATTTTATCAGTAGAGATGAGATGTTATAGAATGTTACTAAATCTAACCTACCAAGACCACATTACCAACTCAGAAGTTAGAAACACTATCAAACTAGCCATCGGAAAAGGACACCTTGAAGACCTCCTGAGCATAGTCAAAAAAAGAAAACTAAAATGGTATGGACATGTGACCAGAAGCCAAGGAATATCCAAGGTGATTCTACAGGGAACAGTGGAAGGGAAAAGGAAAAGAGGCAGACAGAGGAAACGATGGGATGACAACATCAAGGAATGGACCGGCCTTCCCTTTGCTGAGACGCAAGCACTGGCACATGACAGAGTGAGGTGGAAGGAGGTGGTGTGCTTAGCCCTGGAGTGCCCCCACGACCATCCCCGGTCAAGGGATCGGTAAGCGGTAAGCAATCATTGAGTACTGAGAATGTGGTGTTGAGAAAAAGGTATGATCCCTTTTAAGTGGATTTAGAGCTCTCCAAATATCTAGTATTCCCAATTGCTCTAATAATTAGCATATTTTTTTTCCCTATATTGTTTTTCTGTTGGGGTTTTCCTCATGTGTCTACCTCAACATTTAGTCTTTGATTTAGATCCCCCCTGCAGTTAACATTCCTTCTCCCTGGGTTGTCACCATATCCAAAATACGTTTGAAAAACATCCAATCCGAACCAGAGGGTGCGTAAATGTTTAGTAATGAAACCAATTCCCCCTCTAGTCTACCCGTCACAAAAACATATCTGCTCTCTTTGTCTTTTATTATTTTTATCTTTTTGAACTTAACGTTATGTGAAATTAGTATAGACCCCCCCCCCCCCTTCTATGCCCTGATTTATAAGAAGATGAGAAATCTTGGTGGTAACCTTTTCTCTTCAGCATTTAGGATAGTCTCTGGTAAGAAGAGCACCCCCTCTTTTAATGGGATTACACAGACCATTAACATTATAGGGGGCTAATTTGATCTGACTACCTTTTTGTGTCATTTTGTAGAGTGCATTGTACCTTCCCAAACCCTATGTATACAACACCTAGAACTGGTGAACTGAAACTTACAAAAAAAAGAACAATCCATCATAACAGAGATCCAAACCTGAGGTCTTACTTTTTTTACCTTTTCATGGCTCAGTCTGAGCTTTAAGGGATAGCCCCTGTTGAACAGGGGACCCTCATGACTGTTATTGGTCCTGTCCATCAGTTCCGTCAAAGTCTCTTTCTACCTTTAACATCTGAACAAAACGCATGTGATAATGTCTTTTCTAATTAAACTTCACAGAGGGGCTCCCATCCAGTCGCCTTTGTAGATCTCCTGAAGGCTTGCAGTTTCTTAGGCTGAATCCCATTTCACCCCTTGGCCCTACCGCTGACTTCTACCCCTCAGTTTTGCGTGTTCATGTGGACGGGAAGGGCTGTCCCAATTCTCTTAACGTGGAGGGGTAGGGATAATGTCAAGGAGGGTGTGAGGAGAGAGAGGAGAGTACTGGGGGAAAGGTCACTGGAGCAGAGGTCATGACAGTACCCCCCCCCCCCAAGGGACGGCTCCTGATGCCCCTAAAAAACAAAACAAAAACCCCTTCCCCATTGTCCGGAGCTCAAAAAATGGTAATGTGTCTGCAGGCAGGGCAACATGGAAACCCCCTGGTCAGAGTACCCTCTGGGCAGGGCGGCGTGGAAGCCCCCTGGGCGAAGTACCGTCTGGGCAGAGCGGTGTCGTAACCCTCTGGGCAGAAGACCCTCTGGGCGGACTGGAATGAGTGGTCTGGGGTGGTAGCAGGAGCAAAACTGATTAGGTGGGGTCACCACGGACTCTGGCAGGGAGCGACAAAATGGAACAGAGACAAGGCACTAAACAAAGACAGGACAAAACGAGGAAACAAAAGGACCGGGCCGACACGGGGGCCACAAGGGAACAGGTCTGGGGCGATACCGACCCGAACACTGCAAGCAGGTCCGTGGCGATACCGGATCGAACACGGGGAAAAGGTCCAGGGTGAGACCCGGCCAACACGGCAAAAGGGTCTGGGGCGAAACCCGGCCAGACACAACGACCAGGCCCGGGGTAAGGAAGAGAGGGGAAATCCCAGGGGGAGAAAAGCAACAGGCAGAGACAGGCAACAAGCAGAGACGGGAAGAGACAGGCAACAGGCAGCCATAAACGGGCAACAGGCAGGGACAGGGGACAGAAGCCGGCAACAGGTAGAGACAGCCACAGACAGAAAGGACCAACAACAGACTAAGACAGAAACCGGGGAAAACTAAAGCAAAACGGGTCCCTTCAGCACTGGCGGAGTCCTGATGGTTGGCGGGACCATTCTGTCAAGGAGGAGGTGAGGAGAGAGAGGACTCAAATGCACAGTGCTGAAGGGAGAACGGATTTAATAACAAAAATGCAACATAAAGACAAGACAGAGACAAAACCAAACCAAAACCTGGGAACAAACGGCCAGAGTCCGTGGTGATGATGAATGTCCGGGTCATGGTGACTGAGGAGTTGGAAAACTGCCCGGGTTATGGAGGTGACATTACTGAATGGCAAGCCTTATATAGCCACAGATGAGGAACGGCTTGCAGCTGCGCAGTGCGGGACCAGGTGAGTGTGGAGAGTACTGGGGGAAAGGTCACTGGAGCAGAGGTCATGACAGGTAAGGGCTATGGCTTTTCACCCCTTCAAACGTAGGGGTTAGGAGGAGCCCACTTCGTTTGGAGGGGTAGGAGATATTTCCCAGAACACAACGCCAATCATTTTAAAAATGGCGGCGGCATCTCCGAAGGAAGCACATAAATGTGAGTATTTTTTCTGTAATAACACTTTATAACTGTTGTTAAGGTGTAATAACTGAGGTGTTGTATAAAGTTTGACATTGTCGTAATGTGTAGTGGTATTTTTCTACATAAAACGTTCATGGAAAATCACTAGTTTAACGTGGAGTAGTAATGGAACAATGAGTTAAAGGCTGAATGTATTATTGTGAAAGTAAAACAATACAGTTGTCGAAACCTGAGTATTTACAAACTATGTAGTTGTTTTGTTGTAACCACAGAGACGCTGCTTTGTGTGCGTTATTCCTCTTACTGTTATCACAAATATGACCGTGTGTTTCACACACTGCAGCTCAAACCAAACAGCTGATCAGATTTTGGCGCCGACAACGAGGCACTGTTTGTGAAATGAAAAGCATGGACCAAACAACAGTAGCAGTGAGTATTTTGAAGTGTAATGTTCCTCATAGTGGTTTGTTTATATTATTAGTGTTAAGTCCACTGGGGTCAATCAAGGAGGTTGTTTGTGCTCTGTGGCTCAGGCAGCTGCTCAGACCCCTGCCTCCAGTCTGGTCACTCAATACAAACCAGTGCATAAAAGTCAACTCAACTTAAATGGGATTGAATTGACATTAGAGGGATATTTGATTTGTTCCATCTTCACCCATAAAGACACAGTGCTACTTTTGTGGTAGATCCAAATGATCCCTGCCTCATATTTAACCTTTCTAAAGTCATTTAACATTTATTGTAAAGTAGACCTCTGTATTTTTTTGACATTTTTGCTGTTTTCCAACATGTCATTTACAGATGATATGGATGCTCATAAAAGTTCTGGGTGAGGGACAGATGCTGGGGAGGAAATGCATGAGGTGTTGGACGCTGGAGCATCAGTGGATCCTCTGCTGTTGGTGGATGTAGGTGCAGAGGAGGAACACATCTCTACTGCTATGGTAAGTATACACACATATGTTATTTATTCATCTTATATATTAGTCTTTAAGAATGCTAATATGTAGTATGATTTGTAAAAAAAAAAAAGTATTGTTACTAACATGTATTGTACACAGAGCCATTAGTACCTAATTGTGAAACACTTTGTCATGTCTATCAGAACACTGTGGAGCCCAGTACTTCTACTGAGCCATGGACCACCGCACCATCCCCTTCCCCATCCTTATTCCCACCGGCAAAGAGGAGGAAGTCCAATGCACTTCTGGACTTACTGGTTCAGGAGAGGCTGAAAGAGGAGAAGCTCCACCAGGAGACACAGGAGAAAACACAGCGCTTTCTAGCTTTGTTCACAAAAGTGTTAAACAAAATGTAGATTTTATTGTTTGTTTTTTTATTGATGCCTTCTGTTATATGTTCATTTTTATTGTATATTATTTGCACTAATAAAAAAAAGTAAAAGTAAAAAGTTCACGAGCATGATTCACACTAACTTCATATTAACAACATCTGAAACTGATATTGATCTGGTGAACTTTATTTCACTTTAATAAACAAACAAAACATGACCAACAGTCATTTAACACAAATAATAAACAAGGTTTCAATGTTGCAGCATAAAAAAACACAGTGGTCGGTGCAAGTCCATTCCACATCTGTACAGAGACACCAGGGCCTCGTCTCAACACAAGCTTAGAACAGACATGTAGTGGTGCAACTGACAGTAGTTTACAGGATGACACACCTGGAAAGAACAAAAAGGAAGGATATTAGCTTACTTGTCTAAAATCTCATGCTTTCACACACCCAAACCAACACATTAATAACACAGACAATCCACTGCATGTATTTAATCATATCAACTTTGAACCCAGTTTAAAAAAACGTATCAACTACATGTTCACGGAAGGAGGAGAGTAGCAAAAAGCTACACGTTAGCCGATTGTTTACAACTGGGTTATCCAGGCTATGATCACAACTGTACAGTTAAAAACACTTTAAACACACACAGAGGCTACCAGAGAGGAGCCTTTTGTCTGGTCTGGAGCGTCACAGCTCACTCCTTATTTGTATTAATTTGTCATTCTACATACCGTAGCATTGTCCAGCAGTGTCCCAAACGTAGAAGACGTCTTCACCTAATGGCATTCCTCCGAATCAATGCAGACATATGTACAAATATCTGAACAGCCATGGAAAGAGTGACAACCACATCACAGTTGATGGCGGGCGGCTGTGGTTCAGTTGGTAGAGTGGGTCGCCCAATGACCGAGAGGTTGGCGGTTTGCGTCCCAGCTCTGGCTGTCCACATGTCAAAGTGTCCTTGGGCAAGACACTGAACCCTGGCTTAGGCCCCCAGTAGGACTTACCATAGACCTTAGAAACCTACTGGTGTGTGTGAATGGGTGAATGAGAGGCTAATGTAAAGCGCTTTGAACACCATGAAGGTGGAAAAGAACTATATAAGTGCAGTCCTTTTACATCAGCAGATTTGTTTTCTTACTTCTGGTGACAATTGTCGCGTTCAGTTACGTCATAACTGGCGGCGTGAACTGATGACGTACGCGAGTGTTGGAGCGTTGTCCCATTTCGTAGAGGTTTCCTTTCAAACCCTACGTCTTACCCCTCAGTTTGAAGGGGTAGGGATTCAATTCTAGACTTTTTTAAACCATTGAGTAAACTTTTATGGCGGCTGTGGCTCAGTTGGTAGAGTGGGTCGCCCAATGACCGAGAGGTTGGTGGTCCACATGTCCAAGTGTCCTTGGACGAAGACATTGAACCTTGACTTAGTCTCCCAGTAGGACTGACCTTTGACCTTAGAAACCTACTGGTGTATGACTGTGTGTGTGTGAATGGGTGAATGTGAGGCTAATGTAAAGAGCTTTGAACCATGAAGGTGGAACAACTATAGAAGTGAAGAACATTTACCATTTTTAGACCATTATGAGACAAATGTTAGACCAACCTGGAGACCCCCCTCAAATAAAAACACCATCACTTTGTATTGGAAAAGAAAAAGTAAAAGATTCTTATATTTATGGAATATAATAAAAAAAATATTACATTGATGCAGTTTTATTTTGTTGAACCTATTTTGGTGACCTTCCATTTTGTTGTGGAGTGACAGGGTAGTTAGCAGGGTTGGTGCAACGGGGTGGTGCAGTAGTTAACAGGGTGGTGGTGGTGGTGCAGTGGTTAACAGGGTGGTGCAGTAGTTAGCAGAGTGGTGCAGTAGTTAACAGGGTGGTGCAGTAGTTAACAGGGTGGTGCAGTGGTTAACAGGGTGGTGCAGTGGTTAACAGGGTGGTGCAGTAGTTAACAGGGTGGTGCAGTGGTTAACAGGGTGGTGCAGTAGTTAACAGGGTGGTGCAGTGGTTAACAGGGTGGTGCAGTGGTTAACAGGGTGGTGCAGTGGTTAACAGGGTGGTGCAGTAGTTAACAGGGTGGTGCAGTGGTTAACAGGGTGGTGCAGTAGTTAACAGGGTGGTGCAGTAGTTAACAGGGTGGTGCAGTAGTTAACAGGGTGGTGGTGCAGTAGTTAACAGGGTGGTGCAGTGGTTAACAGGGTGGTGCAGTAGGTAACAGGGTGGTGCAGTAGGTAACAGGGTGGTGCAGTAGTTAACAGGGTAGTGCAGTGGTTAACAGGGTGGTGCAGTAGGTAACAGGGTGGTGCAGTAGTTAACAGGGTGGTGGTGCAGTAGTTAACAGGGTGGTGCAGTGGTTAACAGGGTGGTGCAGTAGTTAACAGGGTGGTGCAGTGGTTAACAGGGTGGTGCAGTAGTTAACAGGGTGGTGCAGTAGTTAACAGGGTGGTGGTGCAGTAGTTAACAGGGTGGTGGTGCAGTAGTTAACAGGGTGGTGCAGTGGTTAACAGGGTGGTGCAGTAGGTAACAGGGTGGTGCAGTAGGTAACAGGGTGGTGCAGTAGGTAACAGGGTGGTGCAGTAGGTAACAGGGTGGTGCAGTAGTTAACAGGGTGGTGCAGTGGTTAACAGGGTGGTGCAGTGGTTAACAGGGTGGTGCAGTAGTTAACAGGGTGGTGCAGTAGTTAACAGGGTGGTGGTGCAGTAGGTAACAGGGTGGTGCAGTGGTTAACAGGGTGGTGCAGTGGTTAACAGGGTGGTGCAGTAGTTAACAGGGTGGTGCAGTAGGTAACAGGGTGGTGCAGTGGTTAACAGGGTGGTGCAGTAGTTAACACTCATGTCTCACAGACACCATCCAAACACATGCACTAATAGGTTAACTAGTTAACTGGTTAATCTCAATCACCAATCTGTCAGTGATTGTCTATATATGTTCAGTCCACAGATGAACTGGAGACTCACAGAGTGACCTCTGACCCCACCTTCACCTGCTGGAGCTGGATTAGACCCACATCGACCCCTGTGAGGATAAAACGGGTTCAGATGATGAGGCCCTAAAATAATAATAATACATGTAATGGATAATGATAGAGTCTTAAAAAAAGACAAATGACAGATGTTTGATTCACACACTTTTCTTTAATATAATCTTTATTGCTTTTTCTTATTGGTTGAATACAGAACAGGTTTAACAGCTCGACTTGGTGAAACACTGTCATGTTTTTGTTTTTTCTCTAACAGCAGGAAGCAGAAAAAAAAAACTAAACAAATGAGCGCGACATGGAATTTTCCAGATGATTGAATTAATGCTTTTGTGTTTGTTTGGATGGAGGTCCAGGGTCGTGTTCGAGGAGGAGGGAGGGGCTTGGTTCAACCTCCTCGTTCCCTTTGACCTTTGACCTCAGACCAACAGGAGGAGGAAAAAAAATAAACACAAACGTCTACAGTTCTGTCAGATGATGACGATGATAATGACAAGTTCACAGTCAAGTGCTAAATGTAGTGATTGAAAGTTCTGAATCATTGTTTTTAAAAAAGAAAAGAAAAAGACAAAATAATCAGGACTTAAAACGATGCAACTCAGGAAATAAGAACACAAAAGTTTTGTGAATAATGGATTTGTGAAAGACCCTGAGAGCGAGATTATATATATTTTCATATTTATATATAGATATACATGTGTAGCGCCAGAAGAAATGGAGAGGGAAAAAAAATCATCCGTAATTAAACAATTAGATTAACATGCAAAAACAACAACAAAAAAAAAACAAACAACCTAAACCTAAAACTCACCCTTTAATTGAACACAATGGATTTTCACAGTTTTATACGCATTTATGTCATAAAGAAAAAAAATACATAACAAAAAAAAAATCATTATTTCTCAGACAAACTAAAAAATAAACAACAGAAGCAAGAGCACGGACGACGAAAAGTGACTAAATTAAAGGGACAGTTCAGTATTTTTCAGATGAATGTTTGTCAGTGTCTTCACTCTGGTGCACCCACACTGACAGTGTGATTTATTTACATAACAAAACTATCACAGAACAAAAATAAGATGCACAGCTGTTAGCAGTGACAATGCTAGCACCACTATTGAGAGAAAGTAGCTCCAAACAATTACAAGGTGTGAGTTTTTGTTCTGTAACGGTTTTGTTTTGTAAATAAATCACTCATTCCAACACATACTGTTTTGAGAAGAAACACGTTTTATTTTGTTGACCCCAGGAAACCTGCCGGGACTACTTTGGCTTTGACCAAAACCGGACCAGAACTGGGCTCACAGGACAGTGTGGGGGGTAAGTCAGTGTGGGTGCACCAGAGTAAAGACACTGATGACAAACACATTCATCTGAAAAATACTCAACTGTCCCTTTAATATATAATTTTAGTTAATTTTGTAATGAATATATTTAACACTTTTCTTCATCAGTGCTCAGACCCAGACCTGTTGGACTCATATTCAGGAAAACATCTAACATCATAAAGCTTTGGATTCAGAGGGAGTCTTATTGCTAAGTCGGATTTGCACCCACAACACAAACCATCAGATCCTCAGAACAGTTTCTGCAGCATAAATGTGATATTTTTTTATTTTAATACATGGCTTCTTCTCAAGTAGAAACAAACACACACACAGACACACACAGACACACCTGGGCTCCAATAAATACATTAAAAACAGTCCATGTGCATTCCAATGGAAGTCCAGTATTCATATGGCTGAGCACACGCATACAGTCAACGTTATCCCGAGGGAGGAGGGTGAGGGGGGGGACGCTAACCGAACAGGAAACAGCCAAGAGACGAGGAGAGGCCCTTCAGTGATACGACGAAAATATAATAGACATAAAGGGGGCTAGCTAAACATGCTAATAACAGCTAGAAACTGTTAAAACCCAATGTATTTTCATATTGATTTTGTAACAACACGGTTTTATCGCTAAACAATAAATGCAAAGCTAGCATCAATTAGCTCAAGCTAACTGTTGAATTGTCCATTTATGTCAGAGTATAAAAGTAATTTTATTGTTAATAACAGATTAGAATGTTATACTTTTGACATAATAAAGACATAACGGGGGCTAGCTAAACATGCTAATAACTCAAATGCGAGAAACTGTTAAAAGCAGGTGTATTTTCATACTGATTTTGTAACAATGCTGACATTAAAGATATAGTTTGTGTAAACTTTGTCAATTAGCGTGGGCTGCCATGCATTTTTTTGAGCCTGTGTCTAGAAAACAAAGTTAGCTCTTGCTTTGATATTAACAATAAATGCAAAACTAGCATCAATTAGCTCAAGCTAACTGTTGAATTGACCATTCATGTCGAAGTAATGAACGACTAAATGATAAAAAAAAATAAAAATCAATAAATATTTGTCTGAAAATTGAACTTAACGTCAACTCGAATCTGGAATACGACATGTTTATGCTAGCTGTAATTGTTTCTATTACCCATCAGACACCATTAGAACCAGGGTTCAAACAGTCCCAGGTTTAACTCTTAAATCAGCTTTTGTTTCTTTCAGGGGTCAAGTTTTGCAGTGAAATTCCTGTCCGTTAAACATCATCCAACTAAAGGAACCTCTCGCTCGTTCTCGACTGCGTCTCCATATTCCACTGTAGTAGTACGACAAGTAGTAGTAGTAGTTTTGGAAGTCGTTAGTGCCAGTTCGCAGCAGCGTTCCGTTGGTCCGTTAAATCCGTCAATCGTGGTTGTTCGACATTTCGTTCATTTTTTTTCTGCTGACGGACGGACGTTAACGGACGGATGGTGCGTTACAGTTCCGTTATGAGCCGCTGAGGTTCCATTTGTTTGGTTTATGAGGTTGCTGCTCGATATATATTTATATAAAAACATAGAAGAAGAAAATTTAGCTAAACCTTCACACATAAAAAGGAAAAAAAAAGAAACGCACACACTACCCATCATTCCTCTGGTCGTGATACGAGAATCGTTCCAGATCTGTTCAGCGTCTGTTAACGTGTGGGAAAAAAACTCCTGCGTAGTTTAAAGGGACAGTTCAGTATTTTTCAGATGAATGTGTCTTTACTCTGGTGCACCCACAGTGACTCCGCCCCTTTACTCTGGTGCACCCAGTGACTCCGCCCCTTTACTCTGGTGCACCCAGTGACTCCGCCCCTTTACTCTGGTGCACCCACAGTGACTCTGCCCCGACAGTGTCCTGTGAGCCCAGTTCTGGTCCGGTTTTCTGGACCCGGCAGGTTTTCTGGGGTCAACACAAAACTAGCCGCGCACAATCAGAACCTTGTCTTTATGAAAGTACGCTAGACATTCAGCTAAACCGTCAAGGGGGGAGGGGGATGCACAGGTTTAACCTCAAAGATTTTCATATAAAGTAAACCACAGCAAAATACATGCTGAAACACAGGTGTGAAACATAAGGCCCGGAGGCCAAATCTGGGCCGTAGGATGAATAACAATTAATATATTGACGGTGTAAAAATTATTTTAATCCAGGTTCTACATACAGAATAATTTCATCTCAATTGGGTCAGAGCAGTAAAATAATAAACATAATTACTAGCCTAGCCACACTAGCTCCTCCTAGCATCCGTAAATCTAATGTTCTATCGTAGTAGCCTAGCCACACTAGCTCCTCCTAGCATCAGTAAATCTAATGTTCTATCGTAGTAGCCTAGCCACACTAGCTTCTCCTAGCATCAGTAAATCTAATGTTCTATCGTAGTAGCCTAGCCACACTAGCTCCTCCTAGCATCAGTAAATCTAATGTTCTATCGTAGTAGCCTAGCCACACTAGCTCCTCCTGCATCAGTAAATCTAATGTTCTATCGTAGTAGCCTAGCCACACTAGCTCCTCCTAGCATCAGTAAATCTAATGTTCTATTGTGGTAGCCTAGCCACACTAGCTCCTCCTAGCATCAGTAAATCTAATGTTCTATCGTAGTAGCCTAGCCACACTAGCTCCTCCTAGCATCAGTAAATCTAATGTTCTATTGTAGTAGCCTAGCCACACTAGCTCCTCCTAGCATCAGTAAATCTAATGTTCTATTGTAGTAGCCTAGCCACACTAGCTCCTCCTAGCATCAGTAAATCTAATGTTCTATCGTAGTAGTCTAGTTTCGCTCAATGTAACTTTTGTCTAGATTTACCTGAAACTGGTCGACCAATCACAGTGAAGTATAGAGTCAGAGGGCGGGCCTAACAAAGTGACGCTGCAACGATTGGTAGAGAAACAAGCGTAAACAACCATAGAAGAAGAACAACAACAGGTGTAGATTTCCTTTTATCACAGATGAGTGAAGAATGTGAGAAAACGTCAACAATCTTTAAATTCTTTTTACAGAAGCGACAACAGTTGTTCAGCTCCATAATCCACCATTTTGTTTAGTTGTTTAGTCTGATTGGTTGTAGTACCGTCCTATTGCATACAGAGGATTTGAAAGACAACCTTTTAGCCCCGCCTCCCCTGACTATGAAGCACCACTAGACCCATACATGGAATGAATAGAGATAGCACTGCTAGGCTAAGCTAAAATAAAACGTTTCTTCTCAAAACAGTATGTGTTGGAATGAGTGATTTATTTACATAACAAAACCATCACAGAACAAAAATTCCCACCTCGTAATTGTTTGGAGCTACTTTCTCTCAATAGCGATCAATGCGCTAGCATTGTCACTGCTAAGAGCTGTGCGTGTTGTGAAACTACTTTCATCAGTTGTTGGTCAGTGTTAGCAGCTGCTGTGTGCAGGTACACAGCTGTTAGCAGTGACAACGCTAGTGCATTGATGCTATTGAGAGAAAGTAGTTCCAAACAATTACGAGGTGGGACTTTTTGTTCTGTGATGGTTTTGTTATGTAAATAAATCACTCATTCCAACACATACTGTTTTGAGAAGAAACACGTTTTACTTTGTTGACCCCAAGAAACCTGCTGGGACTACTTTGGCTTTGACCAAAACCAGACCAGAACTGGGCTCAGAGGACACTGTGGGGGGTAAGTCAGTGTGGGTGCACCAAAGTAAAGGGGCGGAGTCAGAAGAGAGGGGCGGAGTCAGTGTGGGTGCACCAGAGTAAAGACACTGATGACAAACACATTCATCTGAAAAATACTGAACTGTCCCTTTAAATGAGCCCTTCTGTTGCCACGGCGTCCACCCCTCCCTCCATCCATCCATCCATCCATCCATCCATCCATCCATCCTGTCATCTCTTTAGAAACACACGACTTCATACCAGAAGCATTTTTATCCGTTTTCCACATTCATCCTTTCGCCATTTGAAGAAAAAAAAAATCTGATTGTCTTCAGCGCCAATTTACAACACAACTCTGTTTCTCATCATGGAAATAAAAAATAAAACGGCTGGTTTCGTTCAGGTCAAAGTGAAACAAGACGACGGGGGACAACAGAACTTTTTCCAGGGCTTCGTACTAATATGACACGACAAAGACGCTATTAAGGCAGGCCTGCTGTTAGCCAGATATGTTAAAGCTAGCAACACATTAGCTTGGTTAATGTCAACTCTTATTCCAAATAATAGTTTAAATAATGGAATTTGAGGCCCTACTGAAAATTCAACAAGCTAATGATGCCTTAGCTTGTCTGAATTCAGAGCTAAGCTAACCTGAGCATTTACAGGGTATTTATAAATTAAATAATAGATTGGGGCTAGCTAATGTTAGCCTTTTTATCCTATCATGACAAAAGGAGGAGTCTTTAGTCAGAATGTTTAACTACACCTGTTATTAGCCAAAAAAAGCTTAAAAAAAACTAATCATTAGCTTAGCTTGATTATCAGTTAGCACAACCCAACTTGTGTTTTTCACACTGATTTGACGCCTTTCTGATATTTTTAAGGAGGTAATAATGACAACCTAGCATTTATAACTCACAAGCTAATGATGTATTAACTTGTTTAACTGGTTAGCTAACATTAGCAGCCAAGATAATCGATTAGAGTTTACTAGTGTTAGCTTTGTCATAGTATTATAAACACCCCATAGAGGCTAGCTAGGCCTGGTTTTGGGTAGAAAGTTTATTTACAAAGCTTAGCTAAATTTGTTAGCCTTGGTAAACTCAGTTATTCTGTGTCTGATACAGATATAGTCTTATTGCCAGTTTAACAAGCTAATGATGCTGAAGGAATGAGCTAACCTGAGCTAGTGTGTGGTATTTAGGTGGTCAGCGTAGCAAACACAGCATAATTAGCCCTTTGTTGTGTCGGTCTGTCAAAAACTAAGGCAAATATTAAGCTAATGCGTCTGTCTACTGCGGTTTTCATTGTGTTAGCATTTGCGCTATGATGTTTAAGGCCAATTTAGTTATTTGCATTCCCTGCTTCTGGAATCAGGCTCGCAAAAAGTTAGCCCTGCTAGCAATAGCAAATAGTTAGCTCTGCTAGCTAAAAGTTAGCCCTGCTAGGAAAGAGATAGCCCTGCTAGCAAAAAGTTATCCCTGCTAAAAAAAATTGTTAGCTCTGCTAATCAATAGCAAAGAGTTAGCCTTGCTAGCTAAACATCAGCCCTGCTAGCTAAAAGTTAGCCCTGCTGCCCCTGATGTGGAAGACGTTGGATTTAAAATTTTTCCAGCGAACACGTCATTAATAAAGTTTGTGGAGATTCGAGGTAAAATAAACCTGCGTTAGGTGTTAGCGGTAAAACTAGCTAGCACGCTAGAGGCCCTGAAAGAATTAACACTAGGGGGCAAAGTTGAGAGACAGGGGTGGAGTCACACATGAGGACACACACGACCAACAACCAAAGTTTTGATTTGTTCAGTTTTTCCAAAAAAAAAGAAAATAAATCCACAAAATGCAACAAATCCCATCTAACCCTAAATATCACACACGAAAAAAC
The DNA here is from genome assembly GCA_020466265.1 of Siphamia tubifer. Classification (NCBI taxonomy): domain Eukaryota; kingdom Metazoa; phylum Chordata; class Actinopteri; order Kurtiformes; family Apogonidae; genus Siphamia; species Siphamia tubifer. Next base: position 3,921,442 of record CM035802.1, on the reverse strand, counting down.
AAGAGAAAATATGCTAGCAACATGTGCCACATGTTCACCGGTCCGTACACGCATGGAATCAACTGAGAATGATTACGAATGAGAAATTATTAAAACACAAACCGACTCATGGGGACAAATAGTGTGATAGGTTTAAAAACAAAAAAAACATGGAGATCGCAAACTGATAAACACTGTTACCCGCCCTTTAGTTCTTTCGCAGAAATCCAATGCGACTTTGCAAAGTTCGTTAAGTGTTTCCTGACCCGGCCAAAGAGACAAAGAACATTGGGGGCGGAGCAACAAGACGTGAAAAAAAAACAACAAAAAAACCAAAAAGTCCGCCCGCCACACTTTTCCAGTTATCAAATGGTTTTTTATAGATGCATCGTGGTGGGCATTGTCACCAGCCATCACTGCTGGCGCCGCTTTTACAGTTTCCAAAAATACTCAAAAAACGGCCGGCCGCTCGGTCGGTCAAACACAGGAAGTAGCTGGTAAAGCTTTGGGAAACTGCTATGGCCGACGCCCACTCTGGCCGGTGGTTCCATCCAAAGCTGGTGTGAATCTTCGGATAGTTGCGTCTGTGGGCTGGAGCCCAGCGCTGAATTAAATACCGAAGAAAAAAAAAAAAAAATTGCAGGTTATCGACAGTCTGTCAGTTAGCGTCTGTCTCTGCGTAAAATTGATCGTCAATTCTCAAACAGAATCTAAAACCATAATACATTTTATTCTTTTATTGCTGAAATATAAATTCCCCGCACAAAAAAAAAAGAATGCGAATCATTGTCATCATAAAAAGCTATAAAAATTAGATCCATCCTCCGTAATAATATGGATAAAGATATCACAAAAATAACGATCTTAGAAGTCGGTAGTAGTAGTAAGGCACTTCAAGGAAACGAGGTCGTCGTCTTTCTGTCAAAAAGTTTCCAGCTGGCGTTTGCATCGTCATCGACGGCGGAACGTTCTTCCGTCATATGGCACTAGCGGTGGCGGAACTCCCCTCAATCGACGCCCACCAGAGGCGGCTCACTGTTGGGGAGAATGTGCTCCAGGGGGGGGTTGGCGTGGATGTCCAACAGCCCCTGGATGGTGGCGGTGGTGGCGTCCTGGATCGGGGAGGTGGAAGATGGTGATGATGATGATGAAGGGTCTTTGGAGGCGTCCGGTGTTGGGTCACCACCGCTGCCGGCAGCCGTCTTTGTGTCAGTAGCTTGTGGAGTTGTGGCAGCAGGGGCAGGGGCGGGGCCAGAGGGGGGGTGAGGTTTGGATTGGGTGTCATCAGCAGTGGTCGGTTGTTCCGAGTCAGTCTGGGTCACGCAGTCTGAATCTGGACCTGGTTTGGCCACCGCCTGGTCATCCATCGCCACCTCCTCGTCTTTCATGTCGTCATCCTCCAGCTCCTTCGCTCCAGCGGCGCCGCTGCCGCACTCGCTCTCATTCTCTGAGGGGGGGCAGGTGGAGGTGGGAGTCGGGGTGCAGGAGTCGCCGTCCTCACTACCGTCGTCATTGCCGGCGGACGTGCCGTCGGCTCCACGGGGCTTCAGGTGGATCCTCTGGTGGCGGACCAGGCTGTGTTTGAGGGTGAAGGTCCTCTCACATGTCTGACACTGGTAGGGGCGTTCGCCTGGAGAAGATGATGAGACAAAAAGTCAAAATTCTAAGTCACTAAGCACAACCAAAATTAATCCATAAATAAGATGCACTGTCATTGTTGGAGAATTGTTAGGGCTGTCAATTGATGAAAATATTTAATCGCAATTAATCGCATATTGTAATACTTTTTTCAACATGAAAACGTGAGAATGTTTGCTTTATGCAAAACACATGTTTACAAATACTCTCAGTTCCAGTAACTAACATTTGTAAAGAATGAGCCTCAATGCACTGCATAGAAATTGGCATCAAATTAAAAAAAAAAAAAACAGGGTGATGGACAAAATAACTTATCAAGTGTGTATGAGTGATCTAGAACATGAGTCCAATGATAGTGCAGTCAGCCTGTACCCTATAAACAGCTGTTTTGTTCTATTCAGCAGAGGCTCAACAACCCAGCCTCCATTTCTGTTCTTATTTAACACAACAAATTATTACTGTTATCAAACACTGACGCTACTGGAGGTAATGTATGGTAAGACCAAGTGTTCACATATTATCACATGTTACCGAACTTGTTCTAGCACGTGCAATGACGTTCCATAATGTGCACCATTATCGGCCGGTTAATGTATTGGTCGACCCTTAATTGCAATTATAACATATTAAAGACAATATTAAGTTCATTCATTCATTCATTATCTGAACCTGCTTTATCCACACTTGGGTCACGGGGGTCACTGGGGCCTAATCCAGCTACAATGGGCGAAGGCGGGGTACACCCTGTATGAGACGCCAGTTCATCGCAGGGCTGAACATATATAGACAAACAATCACTCTCACATTCACACCTATGGACAATTTTAGATTAACCAATTAACCCATCAGTGCATGTGTTTGGATGGTGGGAGGAAACCGGAGTGCCCGGCGAAAACCCACGCGGACATGGGGAGGACATGCAAACTCCACACAGAAAGGTCTGGTACGGGATTCGAACCAGGGTCCTTCTTGCTGTGAGGCATGAGTGCTAACCACTGCACCACCGTGCTAACCACTGCACCACCGTGCTAACCACTGCACCACCGTGCTAACCACTGCACCACCGTGCTAACCACTGCACCACCGTGCTAACCACTGCACCACCGTGCTAACCACTGCACCACCGTGCTAACCACTGCACCACCGTGCTAACCACTGCACCACCGTGCCGCCCATATCAAGTTCAATGAATAATAAAAAACAATACATTTATACAAATACCGGTCACTTCACCAAAGCGAACGGCTTAAAGCAAGGATCCAAAGACTTTCATAGGTGACGTATTTATCAAGCCTATTGGTTTTTGGTTGGGCAGCCTGCTCTGCCGGTGCAGACGAGTCCAGCTGTTGGTGCTGTTTAAAGACCCAACATTGACTAATTAAATGGTCAGGCTTTAAACAGAAACACAGTCTCTCAGCGGCACACGCACATGTTGTGGTAGAAATACGCACGACAACAGGAGTACGAGTCTGATCAGATATGTCTACAGAATTAGTTGTTGACGTTCAGACCTAGTAAATTACGGGGGATTATCAGGAGAAATTCCAAAACGAGAGGGGGCGGGCAATGGCTCTGACTATATATGCTCCCTTTAGGTAACATCATTAGAAATCATGGCATTAATTTTCATTGTTATGCGGATGACACACAGCTATATTTATCGATTAAACCTGATCAGACCAGACAAATAGATAAACTAAGTACATGTGTCCAAGACATAAAAACTTGGATGAGAGCCAATTATCTTTTATTGAACCCTGAAAAAACTGAAGTCGTTATAATTGGTCCTAAAAATGCCACAGACTCCCTAACTGACCAGATAGTTACTGTAGACAACTTAAGTGGAACACCCAGTGACACAGTTACACATTTAGGAGTTTTATTTGATCTATATCTTTCATTCAAAGGGTCAGGGGTCAGAGGAAGGGTGCATTAACCAAACATGCAGAACAGCCTTCTTTCACCTGCGCAACATTAGCCAAAATTAGGAATATTCTGTCTAAAACGACTGCAGAAAAATTAATTCATGCATTTGTTACATCACGATTAGATTATTGTAACTCCTTACTTGTAGCCTGTCCTAAATATTCCCGAAAAAGCTTCAACTGGTTCAAAATGCAGCAGCAAGATTATTAACAGGATCAAATAGAAGAGAACACATCACCCCTGTGCTCCAAACCCTGACCCCTGACCCCTAACCCTATCACCCCTGTGCTCCAAACCCTGACCCCTGACCCCTAACCCCATCACCCCTGTGCTCCAAACCCTTCACTGGCTACCAGTTGACTTTAGAATTAAATTTAAAATCCTCCTCCTTACATATAAAACCATTAATGGTATAGGTTAGGGTTAGGGGTCAGGGGTTAATGGTATGGGCCCCTCTTATCTTAAAGATGATCTGGTTCCGTACCAGCCCAATAGAACCCTTCGTTCTCAGAATGCAGGTTTATTGAAAGTTCCTAGGGTTTTTAAAAGTACAGTAGGAGCTAGAGCCTTTAGTTACCATGGTTACTGTCTTATGGAATCATCTTACCTTTAATATTAAAGACGCCGAAACAGTCTCTACATTTAAAATTAGGTTGAAAACATTCCTGTTTGAGAAAGACTATGGTCAGGTTAGTTAAAAATGATGTGACTCATACATCATGTATACATGATGTATGAGTCACAGTTCAGTCTAGGCTGCCCTAGGAGTTAGAATGCTGGGGGAAGTACAGACACTGAGTTCTTTCTTCTCTTTCTCTCCCTCACACCTGTTTCTGTCATTTTTATAACATATCTTTCATACCAAGTCTGTTCATGACTAGTCACCTGGTGTCTCCCCCCCCCCCCCCCCCTGGGGGGAGTGGTGGCTCTCCTGACAGTGTCTGCACGGGAGCCATGGACGACAGGATCTGCAGTGTCTCGCCTCTGCCGCCCTGTGACCCCGGACCCCCACCCCTGCCTGTCTGGACCAGCCCCCCCTCCTTCATTTATAAATGGACGTTCATCTATAGTCTGTCCGTCCATGGGAGTGGATCTGTCCTTCAATGTGGTTCTCCTCAAGATTTCTTCTTTTTCCCACTGGGTTTGGAAGGTTTTTCTTGCCGAGAAGGAGGGTCTAAGGACAGGGGGAGGGTCTAAGGACAGGGGATGCTTGGGACTGTTTATGTATCTCTGTAGTTGATTGTGTTTTTGTAAAGCCCTGTGAGATGACTTTGTTGTGATTTAGGGCTTTATAAATAAAATTGAATTGAAATACAGGAGTGTTGGCAGCTATGACTGTCCGTCTGTTTAATACATTGTGTGCAGCATAAAACTGGACACCTGATTGATTAAAATGCAGGAAATAGCATCTAAGTAGTACAACATTTTTTGGGGGAAAACAGCCCCAAGGTGGTGCAAAGCCCGTCCAACAGCCCAATTCTGCCGCAAATAATAAAACCAACCGGTGTTTAATTATAAATAACTTAAATAGTTAATGTTCCCTATAACCACTACATCACAAGAGCTGTATTTGACGGTAAATTTAACTCTTGTGAAATTTGGCTTAAACATTTTTAAACGCTGTTTAACAACAATACTCTTCACTAAAACTTAGTAAACTTAAAGAGAACCAATACGTCGCGAATCCGGTTGGTCAGCTCCTGCTGTGCTGCAAATTCTGGTCTGAAAAAAGGGAGACAATTGGCGCGCACTAGCCCGTATCCATTTTGATTCTGCGAGTGTCGCAGCCCATGGTGGTCCTTATCTGGCACAGTAGCATAAAACAGGTGCGACTGTCACGTGGATCTGTCGGTGTCCAAGCGGATCCATCCCACAACCAGGTACTGTCTGGGCTGTGTTTTACGCTCACTTGCCCTGAATTGAGAAAATCACTGCTCCTTCTCGTGGTCAAATGAGAGATTACAGCTGGTTTTCAGCAAGGCAGTTTAGGTGCGTCACCAAACAGAAACGTAATGAACACGTCATAGAGGGGGATACGAGAACAATGGGAAGCCACGGTCCTGTGATGGAAACTTGAAACAAAATGAGTGGCTCCTACTGTGTGTGTGTGTGTGTGTGTGTGTGTGTATATTTATATATATAGTTACATTTACTTTTTGTAAATCTGTATAGATCAGAGATATGGTGGGGGGTGGGACAGGGGTTATTATTTTTAGCTCATATTGTATAATTTTATTTATGTTTTCATAAATGTGGCTGATGTTTAACATTTCAATAAATATATAACTTTTAAAAAGTCTTTTTTGTTTTTCCTTTTTTTATTTTACACTAAAAGAAAAAGTGAAAATGTGTGCTTTTCACTATTTCTCAGTCATAATGAAGTTATTTTCCTGGTCTGATCCCTCCCCATGCTAACGGCTAACAGCTAATGGTAACGTTACCTGTGTGCGACCTCATGTGACGCGTCAGATCCTGCAGAGACCAGAATCGTTTCCCACACACGTTGCAGATCTTCTTCCTCTTGTCCACTCGTCCTCCTCCGTTCGCTTCTCCGCCCTCTACACTCTTTGGTTCCGAAGCTCCGCCCCCCTCCTCCTCGTCCTTCTCCTCCTCATCTGATTCGCCGCTGTCACCCATGTCACTCTCACCTCCCTTTGCGTCCTCCGCCTCCGCCTCCTTCTGCTCCTCCTCCTTCTCCTCCTTCTCGTCCTCCAGCATTTTGTTGAGTTTGTTCTCCGCCGCCGCTGCCACCTCCTCTTCTTTTGGCGGCGGGGTCTCGTCTGCTGCTACCGGAGGGGGCGTGTCCTCAGAGAGGTGTGCCCTCTCGTGGCGGGCGAGGGTGGTGGCGTAACGGAAACTCTTGTTACAAACTCGACACACGTGTTTGTAGTCGGGCTGAGGCTTCGCCGCTGAGGTGGAGGGGGAGGAGGGGGAGGGGAGGGGCTGCTCCTCTGGGGTTTCCATGACGACTGGGGGCGCAGATGAAGAAGGAGAAGAAGAAGAGGAGGAGGCGAGCGGTTGGCTGGGCGGCTCTTCGTGGGCGGAGCCTGAAGATGACGTCGACAGTTTAAAGTCGATAAGCTTTCGCCCGAAGTTCAGGTCTAGACTCTTGTTGCTATGGCAATCGTCATCATCCACATCACCCTGGAAACACATGAAAGCATCAATAACAGACTGATAACTGATCAATACAGTGGAAAAAAGACGAAGCAGAGACGCGTCACAGTTCATGTTTATGCTTTTTATCTCAAAATTTCAACTTTTTTTCATAATTACACACTTATTATGCATTTATTATGCATTAAAATCTCATATGTATTACTTTATCTCACAAGTTTGACTTTTTATTTCATAATTATGAATTTGTTTTTTCATCTCACATATGAGTTTTTTCCTCATTTTCCCCAAATTTTCTCTCCATCCACTAAACTGAGTAACTGTGACCTGATCAAACATATTTAACTCTGACCCCATGGAGAACAAAAAAAAGAGGCAAAATTAAATAAATGTGTCATTAATTCATTAAAATACAGATTCATTTGAGGTAAAAAAAAAATATCAAATACATTATTATTTCCCCAATTAATTAAATATTTCATGGTCTTTGTGTTGCAAATGTATTTTATGTCAACCTCGTCCACTGTGTTTCCACGGTAACTGTGGGTATAACCTGTCCACTATAACAACAAATACGTTTTACACCAACTTTTTTTCCACATGTTCAGACAGAATTAAAGGATGAAAAGTATGAAACATTTTCCATCAGTCGATTCTTTTTGGGTTTTTAATGGTTAAACTGAGTCTAAACTAACACTCGATCCTTCCTTTTTTTCCCATGATGCCGTGCAGCACTGACCTTGGTGCTGGGGCTGTGCTGCAGTTGTTTGGCTGGTGGTGGACTGTCCTCTGGCGCCCCCTGCTGCTCTGGCTGCTCGCTGCAGTCTGAGTCCTGCTGCTCTGCAGCGCCTGCAGCACAAACAAATGTGTCACTGCCATAGGTCCAATTACAGGGGGTACTGGGTCTTCAATGGGGGTACTATACCCCCATTGAAGACCCAGTACCCCCCAAAGAGTAGGAACATTTTAAATGTAAAATGCAGTAAAATATACAGGGATTATCTACAATTCAATCAATACTTTTCTGTGACTTTTGGTCAAATGTCCATGACAACATAGTCCTACAAACACCAGTTTAAACAACTTTAAACAATAAGAATAAAAAGTTAAAGTTTACCCTCAGAGGTTTAACAATAAAATGAATGACCATGTGTGGTTAAACATTAAATTAACATTCATGTTCATGTCCCAGTGAAGACACACATTGTTAAATCCACACTTTCCTGGCATTTATATTTAATTTGGGCAGATTTTAGTCCATACCCACTTCCGGCAGGATACATCCCAACAAGTGAGTGAACAGGAAGTGAACTTCCAGTTCATGGAATAGAATCTTAAGGTCAAGGCGACATGAAATGAAGTTTTTATTCACTCAAAACTTTTTTTTTTTAATTAATAACACATTATTATGCTGCATAAAAAAATCCATGACTTTTCCAAAACTTCCTAGGTCTTTTTACTTTTCCAAAACCTTTCCAGGCCTGGAATTTGCATTTTTCAAATTCCAAAATCTTTCCAGGTTTTTTCAAAGCGTATGAACCCTGAAGGCAAAAAGTTATCCAGGGAGACCAAAAAAACGAATATGTAGGTCAGAGGTCAAATAATAGAGGAGCAGTGGAAGTTCAAAGTTGGACCAAACACAACTTTAGCAAAATAATAAAAAAAAACAACCACAGATTTTGGAAGAACTTTACTTCAAATATATTATAGATATGGGTCTAAACCTGGTTTTATTTTATTAGTCCATAAGAGGAACCTTTGAGAATTTTCTGAGAGAGTGACGTGGGAAATGTGTGTTTCTGTGAATGACCAACTACATGAAGAACTCCTTGGTGTTAGGGCTGCAACTAATTATTTTAACTAGTCACCAACTACTGAAACCATTAGTTGACTATTCAGATAATTATTACATTTTTCTTAAATGTATTATAAAGTTGATTTAACTACGTGTCAACTGATAAGACACACAAGATGTAAATAATGAAAACTGCATGTTATTGAACACTAGTGCAGATTAATATAAAAGTTAAATTAAAATGTCCTCTATCTAAAACTAGTATTCACAGAATGTCTAATCTCACCCCTACTTTGTTTCTATGTTTAACTGTTATGGCCTCCAGTTTCTATGACAACCTGTTCTTGAATTACAGCCAATAATGGGATTTTGACCTTTTGCAATATTGATAATTTGGTTATATGTAAATAATATGTGTCAGTGTGTGTAATATCATGATAATATATCCAGTATTAATTAAATTATAGTGTGATATGTCTATGTTTGACACACACACAGAAGTTAGATTTTTTATCTCACAATTTTGACTTCAATTAATGCGGCTCATAGTTCAGAAACAACCATTTATGTATTTAGATAGGTAGGTACGTAAGTAGGTAGGTAGGTAGGTAGGTAGGTAAGTAGGTAGGTAGGTAGGTAGGTAAGTAGGTAGGTAGGTAGGTAGGTAGGTAAGTAGGTAGGTAGGTAAGTAGGTAAGTAGGTAGGTAGGTAGGTACGTAAGAAGGTAGGTAGGTAGGTAGGTAGGTAAGTAGGTAAGTAGGTAGGTAAGTAGGTAGGTAGGTAAGTAGGTAGGTAAGTAGGTAGGTAGGTAGGTAGGTAGGTAAGTAGGTAGGTAGGTAGATAGATTTCCTTTATTGTCATTGTACAGAAACTCAGAAAACAGTGAATCTGACAATGAAATGTCGTTGCTTGGCAACCAGAATACACCACACACATGTTCGCATCGCATATTCGTTAAAAACTATAAAACATATATAAAAAAGAAAACATGTATAAAAACATAAAAACTTAAAAATGCGTCTCTTTATATATACATACAACATGTTCTTCACTTCCATCTTCTCACCTTGGCTTAGTTTGTGGGAAGGGCTTGGTTGGGTTGTGCCTGCCTCTTGCAGCTCTGTGTGGGCGGGTCTGTCAGTAGTGGGGGCGGAGTCTGTGACGCCGCTGAGGTCGACGGCGTCTGGAGGAACCTGCTCTGTCTCCGACTGACTCTCTGCAATGCAATATTCAACTGCATTAATGCAAAGGCCACGCCCCCTCCCAGGGATCGGGTTACGCGGCAGCCCCACGTCCTCACCTGCGCTCTCATGCGAGCCTTCGTCACCGTCTTTCTTGGCGAGGGCGCCGTTCCGTCGCAGCGTCCTGTTGGTCACGCCGTGTTTGCGCAGCAGGTGGCGCTCACAGTTGGACTTGGTGGAGAAGAAGGCATCGCATCTGGGACACGGGAAGGGTTTCTGACCTGGGCGACAAAACAATAAAAATAGGCTCAGGGTCAATGGAGGTCAAAGGTCACCAAAAAAATGGTCAAAGGTCAGAAATGTCATTTTCATTCATGTATACTCAATTTAGCATATATCTTGTTTTTGTTAACACTGTTGATGTGCAGTGAAATTAGAATCATGAAGGTCAAAGTTGAAGACTAGGTCAAAGATCACAAGAATCAACATTGAATTTGGGATATAACTTCTGAACTCAAAATGCTGGTCTTTCAGTTTTGCATCCTCTGTGAATAGATTTGACCTATTGTTGACCCAAGAGGTCAGAGGTCACTGGGTCAAATAAACTATAACAGAAAAAGAGCAGATAGAGACTGAGTTACTATGATTGACAGAAAGGAAACCTGGGCTTCAAACTGACACTGTGACCTTTGACCTGTAAAGGTCAGATCCATAGACTCCTGTTTTGAAAAGATATTCATTAAGAACTAAAATGTTTCTGGGAGTGGAGTTTGGCACCACTTCCTGTTACATCATACCCACTGTTTCTGGTGTTTTCTGTTGTTGCAGTGTGTGGTTGTGTTAGCGTTTGTAAGATATCTCAGTTGGTCAGCCCAGCTGAGATATCTTACATGGTGTGTAGTTGTGTGTAGCTTTGTTAGTGGTGCGTCGCTGTGTTAGCGGTGTGTAGTGTTAGCGTTGTGTAGTTGTGTTAGCAGTGTGTAGTTGTGTGTAGCTTTTTTAGCAGTGTGTAGCTGTTTTAGCAGTGTGTCATTGTGTTAGTGATGTGTAGCTGTGTTAGCGGTGTGTAGTTGTGTTAGCAGTGTGTAGTTGTGTGTAGCTTTTTTAGCAGTGTGTAGCTGTTTTAGCAGTGTGTCATTGTGTTAGTGGTGTGTAGCTGTGTTAGCGGTGTGTAGTTGTGTTAGCGGTGTGTAGTTGTGTTAGCGGTTAGGGTTAGGGGGGAGTGGTGGCTCTCCTGACAGTGTCTGCGTGGGAGCCATGGACGACAGGATCTGCAGTGACTTGCTTGTGCTGACATGTGACCCCAGACCCCCTCCCTTGCCTGTCTGGTGTCTGGACCAGCCCCCCCCCCCTCATTTATAAATGGACGTTCATCTATAGTCTGTTCGTCCATGGGAGTGGATCTGTCCTTCAATGTGGTTCTACTCAACATTGAATCTTTTTCCCACTGGGTTTGGAAGTTTTTTCTTGCCGAGAAGGAGGGTCTAAGGTTGTGACATTTCATATATCTCTGTAGTTGATTGTGTTTGTGTAAAACCCTGTGAGACGATTTTGTTGTTATTTGGGGATTTATAAATAACATTGAAATTGAAATTAATTGTGTTGGCAGTGTGTAGTTGTGTGTACTTGTGTAGTTGTGCGTCCTCACCAGTGTGTGTTAGCATGTGTCTCTGCAGGGAACTGGCCCAGGGAAAGACTCGTGGGCAGAAAGGGCAGGTCATCTTCTGGACAGAGTTGGAGTAGGCGTTTTTCTTCCCCTTCGACGGCGCCGCCGTTGCCTTCCCGTCCTCTCTGACTCCTCCCTCCTTCTCCTCCCCTCCTCTGTCGCCGTCTGCGAACGAGGAGGTGGAAATGAGTGGCACTTGGGGTTTGGGGTTTCGGAGCCGGCGGTCTTTGCGGCGTCGGCCTGTCTTCTTACCTCTCTTCGCCACCGCGTCGCCCGCCTGTAGGTAGGTGCTGAATTTGTTGGCGTCCGTGGTGGCGAGCATCTTCTCCACACTGGCGAACTCACCGCTGGACTCCAGGTCGATGCCGGCGCTCATGACGGCCTTGTCCTTTGCCATCAGAGCTGGTGTCTTCTTCCTGGACCGCTTCCTGTCAAACACCAGAACCAAGACTTTTACATTTTGGCGAAACTTGTTCATTTCAGTGGTAAAGTCACATCTTTAAAATCAAATTGAGTGTGTCCCCACTGTCCCCAGACTTGAATAAGGCTGAATCTCATTTTACCCCTTCAAACAGAGCTATAAGGGGTAGGGCTTGAAAATCAACCCCTATGATTTGGGACACCCCTTCAACACTCACCTATGTCTACGGCTGTGGCTCATAGAGTGGGTCGCCCAATGACCAAGAGGTTGGTGGTTTGCGTCCTGTCCACATGTCCAAGCTTCCTTGGACAAAGACACTAAAGCCTGCCTTAGGGCCAATCCCATTTCTATTTTGAATCCCTACCCCTTCAAACGGAGGGGTAAGGCGTAGGGTTAGGAAGGAAACCTCTACGGAATGGGACAACGCTCCAACACCCGCGTACGTCATCAGTTCACGCCGCCAGTTATGACGTAACCGAACGCAACAATTGTCACCAGAAGTAAGAAAACAAATCTGCTGATGTAAAAGGACTGCACTTATATAGTTCTTTTCCACCTTCATGGTGTTCAAAGCGCTTTACATTAGCCTCTCATTCACCCATTCACACACACCAGTAGGTTTCTAAGGTCTATGGTAAGTCCTACTGGGGGCCTAAGCCAGGGTTCAGTGTCTTGCCCAAGGACACTTTGACATGTGGACAGCCAGAGCTGGGACGCGAACCGCCAACCTCTCGGTCATTGGGCGACCCACTCTACCAACTGAACCACAGCCGCCCGCCATCAACTGTGATGTGGTTGTCACTCTTTCCATGGCTGTTCAGATATTTGTACATATGTCTGCATTGATTCGGAGGAATGCCATTAGGTGAAGACGTCTTCTACGTTTGGGACACTGCTGGACAATGCTACGGTATGTAGAATGACAAATTAATACAAATAAGGAGTGAGCTGTGACGCTCCAGACCAGACAAAAGGCTCCTCTCTGGTAGCCTCTGTGTGTGTTTAAAGTGTTTTTAACTGTACAGTTGTGATCATAGCCTGGATAACCCAGTTGTAAACAATCGGCTAACGTGTAGCTTTTTGCTACTCTCCTCCTTCCGTGAACATGTAGTTGATACGTTTTTTTAAACTGGGTTCAAAGTTGATATGATTAAATACATGCAGTGGATTGTCTGTGTTATTAATGTGTTGGTTTGGGTGTGTGAAAGCATGAGATTTTAGACAAGTAAGCTAATATCCTTCCTTTTTGTTCTTTCCAGGTGTGTCATCCTGTAAACTACTGTCAGTTGCACCACTACATGTCTGTTCTAAGCTTGTGTTGAGACGAGGCCCTGGTGTCTCTGTACAGATGTGGAATGGACTTGCACCGACCACTGTGTTTTTTTATGCTGCAACATTGAAACCTTGTTTATTATTTGTGTTAAATGACTGTTGGTCATGTTTTGTTTGTTTATTAAAGTGAAATAAAGTTCACCAGATCAATATCAGTTTCAGATGTTGTTAATATGAAGTTAGTGTGAATCATGCTCGTGAACTTTTTACTTTTACTTTTTTTTATTAGTGCAAATAATATACAATAAAAATGAACATATAACAGAAGGCATCAATAAAAAAACAAACAATAAAATCTACATTTTGTTTAACACTTTTGTGAACAAAGCTAGAAAGCGCTGTGTTTTCTCCTGTGTCTCCTGGTGGAGCTTCTCCTCTTTCAGCCTCTCCTGAACCAGTAAGTCCAGAAGTGCATTGGACTTCCTCCTCTTTGCCGGTGGGAATAAGGATGGGGAAGGGGATGGTGCGGTGGTCCATGGCTCAGTAGAAGTACTGGGCTCCACAGTGTTCTGATAGACATGACAAAGTGTTTCACAATTAGGTACTAATGGCTCTGTGTACAATACATGTTAGTAACAATACTTTTTTTTTTTTACAAATCATACTACATATTAGCATTCTTAAAGACTAATATATAAGATGAATAAATAACATATGTGTGTATACTTACCATAGCAGTAGAGATGTGTTCCTCCTCTGCACCTACATCCACCAACAGCAGAGGATCCACTGATGCTCCAGCGTCCAACACCTCATGCATTTCCTCCCCAGCATCTGTCCCTCACCCAGAACTTTTATGAGCATCCATATCATCTGTAAATGACATGTTGGAAAACAGCAAAAATGTCAAAAAAATACAGAGGTCTACTTTACAATAAATGTTAAATGACTTTAGAAAGGTTAAATATGAGGCAGGGATCATTTGGATCTACCACAAAAGTAGCACTGTGTCTTTATGGGTGAAGATGGAACAAATCAAATATCCCTCTAATGTCAATTCAATCCCATTTAAGTTGAGTTGACTTTTATGCACTGGTTTGTATTGAGTGACCAGACTGGAGGCAGGGGTCTGAGCAGCTGCCTGAGCCACAGAGCACAAACAACCTCCTTGATTGACCCCAGTGGACTTAACACTAATAATATAAACAAACCACTATGAGGAACATTACACTTCAAAATACTCACTGCTACTGTTGTTTGGTCCATGCTTTTCATTTCACAAACAGTGCCTCGTTGTCGGCGCCAAAATCTGATCAGCTGTTTGGTTTGAGCTGCAGTGTGTGAAACACACGGTCATATTTGTGATAACAGTAAGAGGAATAACGCACACAAAGCAGCGTCTCTGTGGTTACAACAAAACAACTACATAGTTTGTAAATACTCAGGTTTCGACAACTGTATTGTTTTACTTTCACAATAATACATTCAGCCTTTAACTCATTGTTCCATTACTACTCCACGTTAAACTAGTGATTTTCCATGAACGTTTTATGTAGAAAAATACCACTACACATTACGACAATGTCAAACTTTATACAACACCTCAGTTATTACACCTTAACAACAGTTATAAAGTGTTATTACAGAAAAAATACTCACATTTATGTGCTTCCTTCGGAGATGCCGCCGCCATTTTTAAAATGATTGGCGTGTTCTGGGAAATATCTCCTACCCCTCCAAACGAAGTGGGCTCCTCCTAACCCCTACGTTTGAAGGGGTGAAAAGCCATATCCCTTACCCCTACCCCTCCACGTTAAGAGAATTGGGACAGCCCTTCCCCTCCATGTGAACGTGCAAAATTGAGGGGTGCCATACAAGCTCTGAACGCCATATGACTGTACAAGGTGATCCCCTCAGAAGGCTACTGTCTTTTTGCCTGTTTGCCCAACGTTTTTTTTGTTTTTTTTTGTTTTTTGTTTTTTGTATGTTTGTATGTTTGTGTATGTTGTGGAGTGTCCAAATCTGTTTTTATGTAAATTGACGTCCTGAGAGGCCGAAGGCAAATTTCCACCATGGTGGATAATAAAGTTTTTCTTATCTTATCTTATCTTAGGGGTAAGGGGTGAAATGGGATTCATTAGGACAGACAGAACCTTAGAAACCTACTGGTGTATGAGTGTGTGTGAATGGGTGAATGTGAGGCTAATGTAAAGAGCTTTGACCCATGAAGGTGGAAAAGAACTATAGAAGTGCAGAACATTTACATCGTCAGTTTGCTCGACCAGTTGCTACGTAACCAAAAAAACACAGCTTTAACTAGATCAGACCTCAGTGAAGCAGCACCAGTCTCTGCTAACGCTAACACATTAAATCTGCCAAGGTTTGGATCTGGATGTTCAGAACTTATTTATAAACTAGTGTTCTGTGTTAGCTAATGATTTATTTTATGGGTCATTAAAAATCCCTTATAGCGTTTAAAAAAAATTCAAAGAAATCCTCGGTCCTGTTTTTCAGATATGTCCATTTCAATATTCTACCATGTATGACCAAGATTATTAACCGGATCAAACAGAAGAGAACATATCACCCCTGTGCTCCAAACCCTGACCCCTAACCCTATCACCCCTGTGCTCCAAACCCTTCACTGTCTTCCAGTTGAGTTTAGAATTAAATTTAAAATCCTCCTCCTTACATATAAAACCATTAATGGTATGGGTCAGGGGTCAGGGGTTAATGGTATGGGCCCCTCTTATCTTATAGATGATCTGGTTCTGTACCAGCCCAATAGAACCCGTCGATCTCAGAATGCAGGTTTATTGAAAGTTCCCTGGGTTTGTAAAAGTACAGTAGGAGCTAGAGCCTTTAGTTACCATGGTTACTGTCTGATGGAATCAGCTTCCATTTAATATTAAAGAGGTCGACACAGTCTCTACATTTAAAATGACGTTGAAAACATTCCTGTTTGATAAAAACTATGGTCATAGTTCAGTCTAAGCTGCACTAGGACCTAGAATGATGGGGGGAAGTAAAGGCAGTTCTTTCTCTCTCGGTCTCACATGTTTTTTGTCATTTTTATAACATATCTTTCATACCAAGTCTGTTCATGGCTAGTCACCTGATGTCCCCTTTCTCCACTCCTGGCTCTTTTGACAGTGTCTTCATGGAAGCCATGGACAACAGGATCTGCGGTGAGTCGCCTGTGCTGACTTGTGACCCCTGACCTCCTCCCTTGTCTGTCTGGTGTCTGGACCAGCCCCCCGTCCTTCATTTATAAATGGACGTTCATCTATAGCCTGTCCGTCCATGGGAGTGGATCTGTCCTTCAATGTGGTTCTCCTCAACATTTCTTCTTTTTCCCACTGGGTTTGGAAGGGGTTTTTTTGCCAAGAAGGAGGGTCTAAGGACAGGGGGAGGGTCTAAGGACAGGGGATGCTTGGGACTGTTCATATATCTCTGTAGTTGATTGTGTTTTTGTAAAGCCCTGTGAGACGACTTTGTTGTGATTTTGGGCCTCATAAATAAAATTGAATTGAATGACGTCACTCTGACGTTATGTGAAGCACAAGATATTGTCTGATTTAACTAAATATGTCAATAACCTGCTTTAAGGTCAAGGTCAAACATTTACCAAATATACCATTGGCTTGACGTCATATGACATCTTTACGTGACGTCATCTGAGGTCAGAAGGTCAGACGAAGTGAATAAAAAAAAACACCTGATACTATCTGGTCTTGATTCTGAGATATCACCACTGATGTTTGAACTGTTGACCTTAACTGTCACCTTGACCTTTAACCTTTAGAGATCAAAATGTAATGGTTTCTTCCTTGACGCATCATCAATCATCTCTGAAAGTTTCATCAAAATTCGTCCATAACTTTTTAAGTTATTTTACTGACAAACGCGAGACAAAACAACCTCCTCCTTACCAGAAGTAACCAAACATGTCTGCTGCTGTACTTGTGGCGCTGTCCTGGGTTATACCCATATTTTTACTAATATATGCATCAAATCAGACAAGTGCTATTCATCCACCCATTACTCCAAGATTTTTTTCATGTGCACTTTATGACGAAAATGTCCATTACAGTTTTGCAAGAATGTCAAACTTTATACAATACAACAGTTATCACAACTGAAAAACTGTTAATTAAAATACTACATTTGTGTACTTCTTTCATAGATGCCATAGTTTTTAAAAGGATTGGCATTGTATTCTGGGAAATTTCTTGCACCGTTCTGTTTGGAGTGTGCCTCTGGAAAATCTGCATTTCAAGGAGTATAAAGCCCTTCCCCTTCCCCTTCCCCCTACCCCTCTGCCTTAACCTGAATTGAAACACCCCTACCCCTACACATGAATGCACAAAACAGAGGGGAAGAGGTAAGGGGTGGGGCTGAGGGGTGAAATGTGATTCAGCCTAAGGCTGGTGATCCACTTCTCAGCGATGCCAACTCCGCGCCACACCACCCCTATTCATATCTATGAGAAATGAATTCCGCTCCTGCAAAACATTGTGGTTATGTGGTGAGAATAGCCATTGTGGCACATCCAAAAATTTGAGCAGAGCCCAATTTTATGCAAATTAATCTGTTGACCATGAGCACATCACGAGGTGAGTATCCAATAGTACGCAGGGTCCACAACATTGCATTTGCATATTCCCCACTCCACAATCATGGCGGATGAGAAATTAATAATTGCGGTGTCCAGCTTTCCTTGTCTTTACAACATATCTTTAGTTGCAAACAGAGCAGAGCTGCCCTTTGTTTGTTTACAGTCGTCACGATATCGCATCACTTCGCATAACTTGGTTCTCTTTTTCTTCACATCACCGATACTGAGCTACTTTCCCGCCACCACAACGGATATCCATGGACTCGTATGGACAATATTAACGGTGTGGAAGAATACAGTTGACGCACACACAGCAGGAGGGGGTTTCCCAAGACATTCCGCAACGGTTTTCTTCTACAGCAGAAACTAGTTCCCATTTAACCAAGTCGAGCCCAGTGCATCGAGTTCGACCATCATTTGCACTCGATAGAAGTGCACTGCACATGGAAAGTAACTGAAAAATAAATTTAGTTAATTAATTCACTTTGACCAAAGTGTTTGAGCAGCTCCGGCAGACTACAGCTATGCCGCCAAACTGAGCTGCGGCCAGTGCAGAAATATTCGGACAATGGCTGAGTCGCCAGGAAAACAATTCCACACAATTATTCAACTCTGGGGACTGTGGGGACACACTCAATTTGACCTGGGGGGCATGTATCCCGTTAACTGCCAAAGCTGATAAGACACAAAAAATCTTCCAGAATAACTTGTGATTTAAGTTCTAACTTCATGAAAAAAATTCCCTGGAGCTGTTTGAATATACATTGTGGATAACGTTGACTGACCTTGACGACCCCTCGGAGGCGTCTTCACTCTGCGTCTCCACACCGGCAGACGATACCGGACCTTCTGCCGCTGAGTCCGGTTGGGTGGAGGTGACATTGGCGGTGGCCTCCCTCCTCAGCAGGTCCGGAGCTCCAGAGACAGAGTGGATGATCTGAGCGATGGAGGCTAGAGGGGGTAGCTCCTTCAACGCAGCAGGCGATGAGGACGCCGGTTTAGGGAGAAGCGGTTTGAGGCGCTGGGCTCGTGCAGCACCGCTGAGGTTCGGAAGCGACGTGGGGGGAGGTGTGGAGCCAGGGGGCATCTGGTAGCAGCCGAGCTGGGGGTGGGGGTGCAGGGGGGGCTGGACAGCAGCCATCTTCTCGTCCTTGTGCTCAGTGATGCTCTGCTCCATTTTGATCTTGCCTCCCATCTCCCGCCGCTGCCTCTTGCTAGGGATGGACAGGTCAATGGGCTGGTCCAGGGCCGAGCAGTCCAAGGCCTCCAGTTTGACCCCGGGAGATGCCGCCTGGCTGCTGGTGCCGCGACCTTTAGCGGAGAAGTCCAGTGGCTGGTCCAGCTCCATCGTACCCTGATATGCCACC
>CM035802.1:3877462-3897462 GCA_020466265.1 Siphamia tubifer | reverse complement strand
TCCATGACAACAGGGTCTAACCCAACTGCTTTTCTTCCCTAACGCAAAGGATCATGGGAGCTGTCGTTTTTAGTTTGAGGAAGAGATGGAGCTGCACAGGAAATTATGTGTTTGTGTTTGTGTGTGTGTGTATATGTGTGTGTGTGTGTGTGTGTGTGTGTGTGTGTGTGTGTGTGTGTGTGTGTGTGTGTGTGTGTGTGTGTGTGTGTACCTCAGTGCAGTATCAGGGTGTGTGTGTGTGTGTGTGTGTACCTCAGTGCAGTATCAGGGTGTGTGTGTGTGTGTACCTCAGTGCAGTATCAGGGTGTGTGTGTGTGTGTGTGTGTGTGTACCTCAGTGCAGTATCAGGGTGTGTGTGTGTGTGTACCTCAGTGCAGTATCAGGGTGTGTGTGTGTGTGTGTGTGTACCTCAGTGCAGTATCAGGGTGTGTGTGTGTGTGTGTGTGTACCTCAGTGCAGTATCAGGGTGTGCGTGTGTGTGTGTGTGTGTACCTCAGTGCAGTATCAGGGTGTGTGTGTGTGTGTGTGTGTACCTCAGTGCAGTATCAGGGTGTGCGTGTGTGTGTGTGTGTGTGTACACCTCAGTGCAGTATCAGGGTGTGTGTGTGTGTGTTTGTGTACCTCAGTGCAGTATCAGGGTGTGTGTGTGTGTGTGTGTGTGTGTGTACCTCAGTGCAGTATGAAGGTGTGTGTGTGTGTGTGTACCTCAGTGCAGTATCAGGGTGTGTGTGTGTGTATGTGTGTGTGTGTACCTCAGTGCAGTATGAAGGTGTGTGTGTGTGTGTGTACCTCAGTGCAGTATCAGGGTGTGTGTGTGTGTACCTCAGTGCAGTATCAGGGTGTGTGTGTGTGTGTGTGTGTGTGTACCTCAGTGCAGTATCAGGGTGTGTGTGTGTGTGTGTGTGTGTGTGTGTACCTCAGTGCAGTATCAGGGTGTGTGTGTGTGTGTGTGTACCTCAGTGCAGTATCAGGGTGTGTGTGTGTGTGTGTACCTCAGTGCAGTATCAGGGTGTGTGTGTGTGTGTGTGTGTACCTCAGTGCAGTATCAGGGTGTGTGTGTGTGTGTGTGTGTGTACCTCAGTGCAGTATCAGGGTGTGTGTGTGTGTACCTCAGTGCAGTATCAGGGTGTGTGTGTGTGTGTGTGTGTGTGTACCTCAGTGCAGTATCAGGGTGTGTGTGTGTGTGTGTGTGTGTACCTCAGTGCAGTATCAGGGTGTGTGTGTGTGTGTGTGTGTGTGTGTGTACCTCAGTGCAGTATCAGGGTGTGTGTCCATGTGTGCGTCCAGTTCCAGTCTAGAGCTGCAGGTTTTAAAACAGATCGGACACGGCAGAAGTTCCTCCTCTGATCCTCGACCTGGAACCAATGACTCTTCTGACGCTACGTCCTCCACCACCTACACACACACACACACACACACACACACACACACACCATCATCATCATCATCATCATCATCATCATCATCATCCTGGCTGTCTCCTAGCAACAGTAACAGCTGATGGCGGACCTTCTTGGTGGGCGGTTCCTCGCCGTTCTCGTCATCCGGGCCCTGCCTCCTCTTGACGGACGGGCGGCGGCGTTTGGTGGGCGAGGGCGGGCTGACGGGGAGGAGCCCGCTGGCAGGGTCCTTCTCATGGATCTTCATGTGTCTGGAAAACACAGGGTTCAGACACACGTGAACCAATACTTTTCTATGAGGTTTGGTCAAATGTCCGACAAACACCAGTGGACTTTAAACAATAAGAATAAAAAGTTAAAGTGTTCAAATTTACCCTCAGACGTTTAACAAGAAAATTAATGACAATGTGTGGTTCGACATTAAAGTAACATTCATGCTCATGTCCCCATGAAGACACACATTGTTAAATCCACACTTTCTTCACATTTATATTTAATTTATTATTATTATTATTATTATTATTATTATTATTATTATTATTATTATTATTATTATTATTATTATTATTATTATTATTATTAATTTGGGCAGATTTTAGTCCATACCCACTTCACCAAGTGAGTGAACAGGAAATGAACTTCCAGTTCATTTCCTGTTCACTGAGGTTAAGATTTTTATTCACACATTCAAACTATTTTTTTTTTTTTTATTATTATTAATCACATCATTATCCTGTGTAAAAAAAAATCCATGACACTTCCAAAACTTCCGGGGTCTTTTTACTTTTCCAAAACCTTTCCAGGCCTGCAATTTGAATTTTTCAAATTCCAAAACTTTTCAAGGTTTTTCAAAACGTACGAACCCTGAAAACACCAATCAGGACATGAGGGGGGCGGGGCTTAAGGTGTCAATCAAATAAGACGACTGATCGACCCAGGTGGATGTTTTTGGAGCAGATTTTTTTTTCTCCCTCCGTCAACTTTAACTGATTTTCTTAAATTTTATCATATATTTATTTATTTTTATTTGTAAACCCATACTTTATTTTTTCTGTCAAATGAAAACAAATGTCAGAAAATGCTGGTAATAATCCACCAGGAAGACTTTTTTGGAGTCAATAATGATTTTTTAAAAAATCCAGTTTATCGATTGATACAGCCCGAAGGCGATATTTATAAACTGATATTTATAAACATATTATAAACTGATATTTATAAACATATTATAAACTGATATTTATAAACATATTCATTCATTATCTGAACCCGCTTTATCCTCACTAGGGTCACGGGGGTCACTGGGGGCCTAATCCAGCTACAATGGACGAAGGCGGGGTACACCCTGTATGAGACGTCAGTTCATCTCAGGGCTGAACATATATAGACAAACAATCACTCTCACATTCACACCTATGGACAATTTTAGATTAACCAATTAACCTATCAGTGCATGTGTTTGGATGGTGGGAGGAAACCGGAGTGCCCGGCGAAAACCCACGCGGACACGGGGAGGACATGCAAACTCCACACAGAAAGGTCTGGTACGGGATTCGAACCAGGGTCCTTCTTGCTGTGAGGCACGAGTGCCGCCCTTATAAACATATTATAAACTGATATTTGGAGCTGATATTGATTTTTTTCCCTTGTCAAATGAAAACAACTTTAATTACAAATAGAAAATAAAAATTCTGACAATTAAACCAATAAATCTGAACAAAGCTGATGGATTGAAACATTTTTTCATCAGTTTGTTCATAATTTATTAGGGTAATTGTTGCCATTTTTAATTTTGTAATTATAATTAAAGAAACATTTCTGCCATTTGTTTTCATTTGACAGAAAAAAATTTTTTAATTATAAATAAAATCACTATCAGCTCCAAAAATTGGCCTGCATCGACTAAAGCTGGTGGAATAAAAATCTAAAATAAAATAAATTAATAAATACATAGAAATAAAATGAGTTTTAAAGGCATGAATAAATTAAAACTAAATAAACAAATTGATTTTTTAAAAATAATTAATTAAATTTATTAATTAGCAATTAATTAATTGATTAATGAATTAAAATAAAGAAATATTTAAATTCATGAATGAATGAATTAAATAAAATACTCAAATTAATGAGAACTAAACAATTAAATAGAAAATTAATTAATTAATTAAAAATAAATAATTAAATAGAAAATTAATTAAAAATTAATTAAAATTACACAAATAAAACATTAATATTTAAATGAGTTGATAAAAAAATAAATAAACAAATTAAATTAAAAAAACTTAAAGAAACTTTTTTTTCCTCCTGTGAATTATGACTGAAACCTTTAACCGTCGTTTCCACGGCAACAGTTACTGGAACACTGACCTCCAGCTGCTCCACTCACTTCTGCGCTGGGCGAGCGAGAGTGAGTGAGTGATACCAGTGTGTCGCTGACAGCTGCGCACACACACACACACGCACACACAGTGCCAGCGCTGACTCAGCGTGCTTTCTGCCGTCTGATTGGCCGCCGTCAGGGTCAGAGTTCACTTTGCTCTCATGTCACCTGATTGGTTGGTTAAGGAGCCACTTCGTGTCAGCTGACCCACCCAGTCCCAGTTAGGACCTCTTATGGGCGCCCACCTCGCCGCCTGCGCCTCCTATTAATAGACGATGGCGCCGGTCAATCCCGGCGTGCGCCACATTCACTTTCACCTCCGTCTAGTTCCAGAGATTTTTACTTTTACTTATCACCCGAAAAATAAACAAAAAAATAAATTAATAGAAAAAATTTAAATCATCATCATTTTTAAATAAAAAAAATCTAAAATCATTTATAAAATGCATTTAAAAAAAAAACAAAAAAAAATCAATGATCAACAAAAAATATTTTTTTAAATAAAAAATAATCAAAAGTGATAAAAAAAATAAAAATCCATAAATACTTTAGGAAGATGATTTACTGTTTATGTTTAAATAATATTTAGATCCTTAACTGTTTATATGTAATTAATCTTTAAATCATTTACTGTTTA
This sequence comes from Siphamia tubifer, assembly GCA_020466265.1. Lineage (NCBI taxonomy): Eukaryota > Metazoa > Chordata > Actinopteri > Kurtiformes > Apogonidae > Siphamia > Siphamia tubifer. The sequence continues at coordinate 3,893,048 of CM035802.1, read as the reverse complement.
TATTTCATTAGACAGATGAACTGAACCACTGCACACAGATCAGAACTCAGAATGAAAACTAGTCGTTGTCATGGTTACAGAGGAGGCGACATTATTAACATTCTAGAAGTCGAACTGATCCCAGGTCAGATCTGAAACTGAAGTGTGATCAGTGGAGGATGTGACTTCTGATTGGTCACAGAGGAGGTCAAAGGTCACAGAGTGTGTGTGTGCGTGTGTGTGTGTGTGTGTAGACAGGAAGTGGAAACAACACACAAATACCCAGGCCCCGCCCCCCTCGCTGTGGTCAACTGGGACCGAGTTAAACACTGACTTCCTGTTTCCACCATTAAAGCATCATCAGTTAAAATGTGACGTTGATTATGATGGAATTTTAGAACAAGGTCCACTTTTATAAACACAAAATAATAATAATACATTTTATTTATTTATAAGGTGTATTAAGTGAAGTCAAAATCACAAGATAAAAAAGTGAAAATTATTAAATAAAAAGTCTAAATTCCCAGTCACAACCAGAATTAATCCATATATACGTCACACTGTGGGAAAATTAAAGTCTTTTAAGTGTCACCTTATAGTCCAGTAAATATGGAAAATAATCATTTTCTAGTTTTTACAGAAGTGAAAGTAAAAACATTTAAGATGAAGTGATGCGAAAAACATTAGCGTTATTTGTCCAAATATTCCAAAATCATCTTCTTCCTTTTATTTTCATTATTATTATTTTTTTTTTTTACTAATAATGAAACAGAAATTGGGCAGCGAATCTTCAAACATCATCTCCCTTTTTCAAACAATGACTGTCAATCATCTTAAGGCGCCCGTACTTGTTCAATGACCCTCCAACTCCTGCCCCTCCTCTTGTTTAAAAATTATTATTTTATTTATTCATTAATTTTATTTACATCTTTTTTGCTATTTTATTTAAATGTCTATTTTTTATTCATTTGTATATTTTAAATTACTATTTTTTAAATTATGTTTTATTTCTTAAAAACAGTTTTATTTACATTTTTATATTGATTCATTTACTCATTTTTATTTCTTCATGTATTCATTTACTTATTATTTTTAAAAATATAGTTTTTATTTTATTATTTTATTTATTTAAATTTATGTATTTTATTTATTCATATTTTGTTGTTTTTAAATAATTTTTTAAATGTTTTATTTATTGAAATAAAATATATTATATAATTTATTTTCAACTAAAAAAAAATTATTTATTAATGTATTTCATTGTTATTATTTCTTTATTTAATTTTGCAACTGGTTCAAAATGCAGCAGCAAGATTATTAACAGGATCAAATAGAAGAGAACACATCACCCCTGTGCTCCAAACCCTGACCCCTGACCCCTAACCCTATCACCACTGTGCTCCAAACCCTTCACTGGCTACCAGTTGAGTCTAGAATTAAATTTAAAATCCTCCTCCTTACATATAAAACCATTAATGGTATGGGCCCCTTTTATCTTAAAGATGATCTGGTTCCGTACCAACCCAATAGAACCCTTCGTTCTCAGAATGCAGGTTTATTGAAAGTTCCTAGGGTTTCTAAAAGTACAGTAGGAGCTAGAGCCTTTAGTTACCATGGTTACTGTCTTATGGAATCATCTTCCCTTTAATATTAAAGACGCCGACACAGTCTCTACATTTAAAATTAGGCTTAAAACATTCCTGTTTGAGAAAGACTATGGTCAGGTTAGTTAAAAATGATGTGACTCATACATCATGTATACATGATGTATGAGTCACAGTTCAGTCTAGGCTGCCCTAGGAGTTAGAATGCTGGGGGAAGTACAGACACTGAGTTCTTTCTTCTCTTTCTCTTCCTCACATCTGTTTCTGTCATTTTTATAACATATCTTTCATACCAAGTCTGTTCATGACTAGTCACCAAATTGAATTGAATTGAATTGAATTAATTTAAATTTTTTCCATTTTTATTTATTAATTTATTTTATTAATTTATTTTTTAAATCACAATTTTTAAATATGTTTTATTTTATTGTATCTATTATTATTTTTCTATTTATTTTACATTAAAAAATCCTTTTTAATTATTATTATTTAATAAAATTATTATTAATTACATTTTTATTTATTATTTTTAAAAATAATTTATTCATTCATTAAAATATTTTGTTAATAAATAATAATAATAATAATAATTCTATATATATATATATATATATATACATACATAATGTCATTAATATTTTTATTTATCATTTATAAATTATTCATTTTATAAATGACTATTTATTTATTTATTTTGAAATTAAAAATATTTATGTTATTCATGTATTTTGTTATAATAATAATAATAATAATAATAATAATAATAATTATTATTATTATTATTATTATTATTATTATTATTATTATTATTATTATTGTTATTTATTAAAAACAATGTTATTTTGCATTTTTTATTTCATTATTTATTCAGAAAATGTTCATTTATTAATTTATTAATTATTTATTTAAATATATCCTCCTCTTACCGGTGCATATTTCCGTTGGTGGTGAACGTTTGTCCACAGACGCTGCACTTGTACGGTCTCTCTCCACTGTGAACCAACATGTGGCGGTCGAGCGACGACGCTGAGCTCAGACACTTCCCACAGATGCTGCACGAGTGGTCGGTTGCACCAGTGTCGGCGTTGTGCTGTGGCGGCAAAAACACAAGGTTACAAATACACACACAACAACAACAACAATAATAATAATAAAGTACAAAAACACTCAGGGAGCAAACCTCCGCCAAGGCAGAATGAAGAGAGGTCCACCAAGGAGGTTATGTTTATGTTAGGTAACTCAAAAAGTTGGGTTTAGAATTATATTTAAAATCCTCATTATATATAAAACCATTAATGGTATGGGTCAGGGGTCAGGGGTTAATGGTATGGGCCTCTCTTATCTTAAAGATGATCTGGTTCCGTACCAGCCCAATAGAACCCTTCGATCTCAGAATGCAGGTTTATTGAAAATTTCCAGGGATTCTAAAAGTACAGTAAGAGGAAGGACAGGGGGGAGGGTCTAATGAGGGTCTAAGGACAAGGGGAGGATCTAAGGACAGGATGAGGGTCTAACGAGGGTCTAAGGACAGGGGGGGTCTTTCATATATCTCTGTAGTTGATTGTGTTTCTGTAAAACCCTGTGAAACGACTTTGTTGTGATTTGGGGCTTAATTAAATTCTATTTATAAACATTAATTAAAAAGTTATGGATGGTTCTTCATGAAGTTTTCAGGGTACGTTGATAATGAGGAGATCTGGAAATGATTAAGAGATCCTGGATTCTGGATCACTTTGAAATGTATTCTCCATTTACCACAATGTAAACGTTTAAAGTGATCCAGAATCCAGGATGTGTTCTGGATCACCATCAAAATCTAATCATTTGTTCCTTGTCACACGACCAACACATCCTGAAAACTTCATCAAGATCTGTCCATAAGTCTGAGTAATCTTGCTGACAGACAGACAGACAGACAGACAAACTAAGTTATGGTGTGAGAGCGTGCAGGTGAATTTCAGTAACAGCTCGCTTCATTAACTGCTTTTATTCGTCCGTGTGTTTAAGCGCAACTTCATCCCGATAGCGTCGCCGTGGCAACAGGAGGACAGGAAGTGCAGGCGGTACCTGTCTGATGTGCATGGTCAGCTGATGCTGCGTCTGACAGTTTTTATCACACAGCGGGCAGATAAACGCCGAGCTGTCGTCTTTGGTTTCCTGAAAAAAACAAACGACAAACATAACACGCTTTCATCCGTTTAAATATAAAAATAAACAAACGAAAAACAATGACATCCATTTTCATACAACTAAAATGAAAACAATAACCTATAAATAATAACAACTACACAATTATATCTTTGTTTTAGTGAAACAAACATTAAACTATGAAAATACTTTTATAAATGATCCAAATGCACAAAAAGTTACATTTCATCAGTAAAATCTGGTTAATTTTAATAATATTCTGCCTTAGTCTATGTGTTTTATTATGGGTCGGTTCATTTTAGTGGATTTTTAAGACATTTTATTCTACTTTTTACTGAATTTTAGTGTGTTTTTACTGCATTCTACTTATATAAACGTATATAATGACAACTACACATTTATGTTATTTAAGTGGGAAAAAAATCCATTAAATTATGAAAATACTGCATTTGCATATAAATGATCCAAATGCAAAAAAGATTAACCTGATAAAATCAGGTTAATTTTAATAATATTCTGCCTCAGTTTATCATTAGTTCATGTATTTTCTTATGGATCTGTTCTACAAAGAAACTAAACTCTCAGAAACAGCAGCAGAAAATACATTTTCTTTAAACATTTCAGGTTGTTCACATTTGTTCAGGATTTATATTTATATAGGTTTAATATTCTTTGCAGTAAAACAATGACATAAATGTGAAGTTATTATTGAGACAAAAGAAAAAAACAGAGAAGAAAATATGGAGTCATTTAATATTTAACAGGTTATTATTTATCATCTTCATCCCACCGGCTGCATTTGGGCCCCGGGCCACATGTTTGACACCCCTGCTTTACGCGCACACTGGAAGCAGCACTTCCTGTTTCTTGTTTCAGCCACAGGAAGTGATGACGGTGAGAGGAATGCTGAAGTGCATGATGGGAGATGAAGAAAGAGGAGAGAGAGACAAGACCGGAGGAGAGAGAGAGGGGAGAAAGAGAGAGGAGGAGAGAGGAGAAAGAGAGAGAGAGGGGAGAAAGAGAGAGGAGGAGAGAGGAGAAAGAGAGAGAGAAGGGAGAGAGGAGGAGAGGGGAGAGAGAGAGGAGAAGAGAGGGGAGAGAGAAAGGAGAGAGGAGAAAGAGAGAGAGAGGAGGAGAGAGACAAGAGAGGAGGAGGAGAGGGTAGAGAGAGGAAAAGGACAGAGAGGGGAGAGAGAAAGGAGAGGGGAGAGAGGAGGAGAGAGAGAAGGGAGAGAGGAGGAGAGAGAGAGGGGAGAGAGAAAGGAGAGAGGAGAAAGAGAGAGAGAGGGGAGAGAGGAGGAGAGAGAGAGGGGGGAGAGGGGAGAGAGAGGAGAGAGGAGAAAGAGAGAGAGGGGAGAGGAGGAGAGAGACAGAGGAGAGAGGGAAGAGAGAGGAGAAAGAGAGGGATAAGAGAGGAGGAGAGGGGAGAGGAGGAGAGGGGAGAGAGAGGAAAAGGACAGAGAGGGGAGAGAGGAGGAGAGAGAGAAGGGAGAGAGGAGGAGAGAGAGAGGGGAGAGAGAAAGGAGAGAGGAGAAAGAGAGAGAGAGGGGAGAGAGGAGGAGAGAGAGAGGGGGGAGAGGGGAGAGAGAGGAGAGAGGAGAAAGAGAGAGAGGGGAGAGGAGGAGAGAGACAGAGGAGAGAGGGAAGAGAGAGGAGAAAGAGAGGGATAAGAGAGGAGGAGAGGGGAGAGGAGGAGAGGGGAGAGAGAGGAGAGACGAGAGGAGAAAGAGAGAGCGGGGAGAGAGGAGGAGAGACAAGAGAGGAGGAGAGAGAGAGGAGGAGACAGAGGAGAGAGGGAAGAGAGAGAGGAGAAAGAGAGGGACAAGAGAGGAGGAGAGGGAGAGGGGGAGAGAGAGAGGGGACAGACAGAGAGGAGAGATGGGAGAGAGAGAAAGGGAGGAGGAGCTTCAGTGTCATGAAGGCATGTGGTGAAGTGGGCGTGGCTACCTGTGAGCGTCGTGCGTTGCGGTTGGGCGGGGCTCTCATGGCAGCGGTGAGCGTCTTGCTGGGGGAGGGGCTTCAAACACAAAGACAAACCTTTACCAACCAAAGTGTCAGGAGGCGTGGAAAATGTTTAAGTGTGAAGGGGCGGGGCCACACCTGGGGGAGGGGCCAGCCGAGGAGGTGGCTGAGTTGACTCCTCCTCCTGCTCCTCCTGCGTCTCCTCCGTTGATGGTCCCCGCTGCTGACATCACCGCTGACATCATGGCGTTAATGGAGGACAAGTCTCCGCCTCCCTCCGACCCTATGACTCCGCCTCCTCCTCCTCCTCCTTCGTCTCCATTCTGTAGTTCCTGTTCTCCGGCCGCCTCCTCCTGCGCCTCCTTCAAGCCGTTCACCACTCCTGCGCGAACGTGCGTCTTTAAAAACTCGAACGTTTGGAGGAAACTACAAATTTTCGTGCGTTTACGTGAGATTTTTACCTTTGAGTTTATTGTGCGTCTTCGGCTCTGCTAGCTCCGCCCCTTCCTCCTTCATGGCTGAAGTGGCTCCTCCCCCTTCTCGTGGCTCCTCTGTGGAGTTTTCCATCACTGCTGCAAAAAAACAACTGATTTTAGTTTTACATCTTTTTATTTTCATTTTGTCACAATTTTTTAATCTTTTTCGTGTTTTTCTTCAATTGCATCGTTTTCATTTTGTAATTTTTTTAAATAAAGTTGAACTCATTCTCTGCTGCTTCTGCAAACGACTCAAAACAACAAAGCACATTAACCCTAAAACTCAAAATAAATAAATACAAATTTAAAATAGTGAATAAATAAAAATAAATAACTTGAATAAGTAAATAAATAAATAATTTAAATGAGTAAACACAATGTAATTGTAAAAAATAAATAAATAAAAATAAAACCAAACCTCCTCTAACAATAAAAAACGAAAGTAAAAAATAAATAAATACACGTAAACTGAATCTACTCTAATAAAAAAAAATACACAAAACAAACTCCTCTAAGAATAAAATAAATTAAAAATAAATAAAACCAAATGTCCTCTAAGAATAATTAAAAATATATTTAAAAATAACATTTAGTATTTATTTAATTAATTTATAATGTTTTGACCTCCTCTAAGCCCCACCCCCTTTGGTTACTATGGTGACATGTCCAGATGACAGAGACGCTCGGTAAGCGTCGGCGGTGACTGATGCGTTCGAGGACCGCGTTTGACAAACTGGAGGAGTTCTGTGATGGAGGAGGAGGAGGAGGAATGAGGAAGAGCAGAGGTAATTACTGCTTCCTGTTGGCCGTCCCCCACAGGAAGTGGCGCTCCAGAGTCCACCACTTCCTCCTCCTGCTCACACTGGTCTCCACACGCCACGGAGGGAAACGACCCAACGAACCACGTCCAGAAAACGTCCAGAGGTCGAAGCAAACATGTTTTTTTTCACTTCAATTTCCCACCAAAAATAAGTTAAGCAACGACAAATGTGGATTAAAAAAAACAGCAAAACAATAAAAGATGCTAAAATTCACAAGAAAGTCTGATAAAAATATTAAAAACAATTAATTAATTAATTAATCATCTGTAATTAACAGGTTTATTCAACAGTTTTTCCAAAATAAATGTCAGATTAAATCATGTTGATGTTAAATATAAATATTATTAGATTTTATAGAAGAAGAAAATGTTTTTGTTTCATGACATCTTATTTTTATTCCATTGTTTTGTTTGTTACATTGTTTTTGTTTTGTTATATTTTTATTTTTCTTTCCTTCAGCTTTTTTCTCATTTCATTAATTCAAAACTTTTCTCTTCCTACATCATCTTTTTTGTTGTTTCATCCTATTGTTTGGTTTTTTCCCAATTGTTTTTTTTAATAATTTTTATTTAGTTTCATCGTTTTATTTTCCTACATCACTCTACTTTCAATAAATACTTGTCTTTTCCAACAGAACTTGTCTTTTGCTGCATCTTTTATGTGTCATCACATCACTTTATTCTGTGTTTTATCATTTTCTTTATTTTATTCACTCCATTATTTTTATTTCATTATATCAGTTTATTTTTGTTTCATTATGTTTTTATTCCATTGTTTCGGGGGTTTTTTTATTCGCTACATTATTTTTATTTTGTTGCAAAACAACAAAAACAATGTAACAAACAAAATTATTTTTATTGTAGATAAAAACTTCTTTCAGGTAAAGCATCAGATGCAGAAATAAAACACAGACTAAATAAAATACTGACTTAAAAATGTCATTAAATCAGATACAAACTAGTTTAAATGCAGAGTGAGGGTTAAACAGATGGAAATAAAAATGTCAAACTAACTATTGAAATGTTTAGAAGCGGGTTTTTCTAACACAAAAGAAAAGTGTAATTTCCCACCGACACTGAATGCAACATTTAATATAAATATAGTACAAAGAAATAAAATATATTTAGAAAATAAAAGGAAGAAGAAGGAGGAGGAGGAGGAGGAGGAGGAGGAGGAGGAGGAGGAGGAGAAGAGCGATTGGTGACAACTGGCTGTGTGTGTGTGTGTGTGTGTGTGTGTGTGTGTGTGTATGTGTATGTGTGTGTGACCTCTCCTTGTATCACTGCTCTTACATGACAAACTGTAACATGGACACAGCAGGTGCATCCACACACACACACACACACACACACACACACACACACACACAGTGATGAAGTGCTCAAGCAGCAGTTTTTACAGCAGCTGAAACGAACGGCAACAGATGGCAGCAAAAAGAGGAGGAGGAAGAGGAGGAGGACGAAGAGGAAGATGAGGAAGAAGAGGAGGAGGAAGAGGAGGAGGACGAAGAGGAAGAAGAGGAGGAGGAAGAGGACAAAGAGGAAGATGAGGAAGAAGAGGAGGAAGAGGGGGACGAAGAGGAAGATGAGGAAGAAGAGGAGGAGGAAGAGGAGGAGGACGAAGAGGAAGAAGAGGAGGAGGAAGAGGACAAAGAGGAAGATGAGGAAGAAGAGGAGGAAGAGGAGGACAAAGAGGAAGATGAGGAAGAAGAGGAGGAAGAGGAGGATGAAGAGGAAGATGAGGAAGAAGAGGAGGAGGAAGAGGACAAAGAGGAAGATGAGGAAGAAGAGGAGGAAGAGGAGGATGAAGAGGAAGATGGGGAAGAAGAGGAGGAGGAAGAGGAGGAGGAAGAGGAAGAAGAGGAGGAGGAGAAAGAGTCAAAGGTGAGTAAGGATGGAGGTAAAAGAAGGAAAGTTTATTAAACTGATGTGACTTTACTGTAGTGTGTGTGTGTGTGTGTGTGTCACACACACACACACACAGACACACACACACACAAACTCTAGATTGTTCCTTCTCAGTTTCTTTATTTTTTTCTTTTTGACATCTGCCCTTTGACCTCTAATTTAACCCTCTGAACATGCATGAAAACTCACCAAATTTTGCACACACCTCAGAAGTGTGAAAAATTGCGAGTATTTATAAGTTTCGTCAAAGTCGGTCAAGAAATGTGTCTACAGCGCCCCCTAGAACAGTGACAGTCGTTTGTATGAGCCCAGATCACATGTTCAACAAACACCTTATGATGGCCACGCCCATAAACCAACAGGAAGTCCGCCATCTTGGATTGAAATTTCAAAAATGCTGCGTGCGTCGTGGTTTTTGATGTCTTCGTATTTTAACGACCTCCTCCTTGGGACATCAACAGTTATCCATCATTTTTGTGCTACGCTGTCGCAAAGTTTGCAAAGTTTACGGGAAAAATTACCGCTACATAAATTGCTTTAGCTCGGACATATGAACACAGATTTGGCTGAACTCATTTGACTCATGGTCAGTGTCACAGTTCACACCCATTCAACACATATTTCCAACAGGTCACTCTATAGCGCCCCCTACATATTTACACAAAACTGTGCCTTTCTGCCCACGATACCATGTCATTTCACTGTCGGCGGCGGTCGCGAGGGACGGTGAAGGTCTTTCCTGTTTGTAGTTTAAATAATTGTTTACTTTTCACTCAATAAAAGTGCATCATTTGTTGAAAAGGTCAAAGTTTTCTGTTAAATTTGAGACTTTTTTTTTTTTTTTTTTTTTACTTTGTCTCTGTTTTTCAAGTTTCATTTTAACAAAACGTGTCATTTCTTGTTGGTTTTTGCTTCTTTTTTTTCCTGTTTAAAACTGATCTGGGAGCAGCTTTAACGTCACTTCAGTTGCATCACATTGTCTTGTGTATGTGCGACTGGGTTACACACACACACACACACACTCTGGAGTTTAGACCCAGAGTGATAAAGTGTTCAGATATCATCGCTGCTGTGTCAGTCCTACTGTACAACATACCAGAGGGGAGGGGGAGGAGCCCTGGGGAGAGGGGGGCGTGGCTAGCATCAACCAACCACTGAGCAGAACCACTGTGGAAAATGTCTGCCGGCTCTGGGCCAATCACAGCGCAGACCCCCCCCCCCACACACACACACACACACACACACACACACACACAAAGGCATTTATCAGCTGGTTGAGGTTTAACTCATTCACCGCTGCTCCTTTACCTCCTTCTGTTAAACACACCAGTCACATGACCAGAATGAAAACTACAGCTGGGTAGTCTACACTTTAGTCTACACTAGTCTAGTTTAGTTTACAGCTTAGTCTACACTAGTCTACAGTTTACACTACACATTAGTCTACACTAGTCTACAGTTTACACTACACATTAGTCTACACTGGTCTACAGTTTACTCTACACATTAGTCTACACTGGTCTACAGTTTACTCTACACATTAGTCTACACTGGTCTACAGTTTACTCTACACATTAGTCTACACTGGTCTACAGTTTAGTCTACAGTTTAATCTACACTAGTCTACAGTTTAGTCTACAGTTTAATCTACACTAGTCTACAGTTTAGTCTACACTAGTCTACAGTTTAGTCTACAGTTTAGTCTACACTAGTCTACACTAGTCTACACTAGTCTACACTAGTCTACAGTTTAGTCTACACTAGTCTACAGTTTAGTCTACAGTTTAGTCTACACTAGTCTACACTAGTCTACAGTTTAGTCTACACTGGTCTACAGTTTACTCTACACTGGTCTACAGTTTAGTCTACACTGGTCTACAGTTTAGTCTACACTGGTCTACAGTTTAATCTACACTAGTCTACAGTTTAGTCTACACTGGTCTACAGTTTAGTCTACACTGGTCTACAGTTTAGTCTACACTGGTCTACAGTTTAGTCTACAGTTTAGTCTACAGTTTAGTCTACAGTTTAATCTACACTAGTCTACAGATTAGTCTACACTGGTCTACAGTTTAGTCTACACTAGTCTACAGTTTAGTCTACAGTTTAGTCTACAGTTTAGTCTACAGTTTGGTCTACAGTTTAGTCTACAGTTTAGTCTACAGTTTAGTCTACAGTTTAGTCTACACTGGTCTACAGTTTAGTCTACAGTTTAGTCTACAGTTTAGTCTACAGTTTAGTCTACACTAGTCTACAGTTTAGTCTACAGTTTAGTCTACAGTTTAGTCTACAGTTTAGTCTACACTAGTCTACAGTTTAGTCTACAGTTTAGTCTACAGTTTAGTCTACACTAGTCTACAGTTTAGTCTACAGTTTAGTCTACACTAGTCTACACTAGTCTACACTAGTCTACAGTTTAGTCTACAGTTTAGTCTACAGTTTAGTCTACAGTTTAGTCTACAGTTTAGTCTACAGTTTAGTCTACACTAGTCTACAGTTTAGTCTACAGTTTAGTCTACAGTTTAGTCTACACTAGTCTACAGTTTAGTCTACACTAGTCTACAGTTTAGTCTACAGTTTAGTCTACACTAGTCTACACTAGTCTACACTAGTCTACAGTTTAGTCTACACTGGTCTACAGTTTACTCTACACTGGTCTACAGTTTAGTCTACACTGGTCTACAGTTTAGTCTACACTGGTCTACAGTTTAATCTACACTAGTCTACAGTTTAGTCTACACTGGTCTACAGTTTACTCTACACTGGTCTACAGTTTAGTCTACACTGGTCTACAGTTTAGTCTACACTGGTCTACAGTTTAGTCTACAGTTTAGTCTACAGTTTAGTCTACAGTTTAATCTACACTAGTCTACAGATTAGTCTACACTGGTCTACAGTTTACTCTACACTGGTCTACAGTTTAGTCTACACTAGTCTACAGTTTAGTCTACAGTTTAGTCTACAGTTTAGTCTACAGTTTAGTCTACACTAGTCTACAGTTTAGTCTACAGTTTAGTCTACAGTTTAGTCTACAGTTTAGTCTACAGTTTAGTCTACAGTTTAGTCTACACTAGTCTACAGTTTAGTCTACTTCAGCTCTAAAACCTGGACTAAAATCTTCAATACCTGGACCACAGTCAAATGTTCAGCAGAGGGAAAAATGCAAAGACCGAGCAGCAGCCAATAAGGAACCAGCAGAAGGAGGGCGGCGCCCACAGCGGCCTGCGCCAGAGTGATGAGGAGGGGTCAAAGGTCATGGTGAAGGAGCGACAACGGCAAAAGAAATTATGTTGAAGAACGGTGATGAAGAAGAGGAGGAAGAGAATAAGTAAAAGGAGGAGGAGGAGGAGGAGGAGGAGGAGGAGGAGGAGGAGGAGGAGGAGGAGGAGGAGGAGGAGGAAGGATGGTGCGATGCCTTTAGAGGAAAAACTGATGACAACGACAGGAGAAAAAAAAGAACTAGTAAATATTTACAAAAATAAATAAAATAAACAACAATAAACTAAAAAGGAAAAAGAAAATAAACAAATGGGAAAAAAAACAAAAAAAGGAAAAAATAAAGAGTAAACCAAACAAAGAAGGAAAAATAAACACAAACACTATTTAAGGTGAGGAAATGTTGGGGCTGTTTCCTCGTCGTTACGATCGAAAAGTCCGATCGCCGTGAGAAAAAGGCGGGAAAAGACAAGAGCATGACGTGCAGTTAACAGTGGTCGCCGCGACGACAGTGGTCGCCGCGACGACCGCTGGACAGAGCAGAGCGGCAGGCGTGCAGGTCGATGATGATGGTGAAGATGGTGAAGGGAGGGGGCGGGGAGCATATTTACCCGTCACTCGTCCTAAAGCAACAACTGCTCACTCGAGTCTGGGGGCGTGTCAGAGGGGGCGGGATTTGTTGTGTGTGTGACTGCGACCACTGCTCACACTGCAGAGGGAGACACAGAGAGACGGTCAGTGAACGCACCATGACACAATACACACACAAAGAGAGACGGTCAGTGAACACACCATGACACAATACACACACAAAGAGAGACGGTCAGTGAACGCACCATGACACAATACACACACAAAGAGAGACGGTCAGTGAACGCACCATGACACAATACACACACAAAGAGAGACGATCAGTGAACACACCATGACACAATACACAAACAAAAAGAGACACAATGTGCACACGTGTGCGCGTGCACACACACACACACACACACACAGTCAATGAATGCACCACAACACAATCCACACACACACCGAGGCGGTCAATGAACGCACCACGACACAATACACACACACACACACACACATATACAAAGAGAGACTGTCAGTGAAAACACCACCACCCAATACCCACATGCACACACAAACACACACACACAAAGATAGACGGTCAGTGAATGCATCACAACACACACATGGGTCAGTGTATGCACCACAACACACACAGACGGTCAGTGAATGCACCACGATACACACACAAACACACACAGACGGTCAGTGAATGCACCACCACCCAACACACACACAGCATTCATCACATGGTCACAGGGGGCGGAGTCTGCTTCAGTAGAAGAACAGATAGCAACCAAAAAGTAGAAAAGTCAGAAAGTCTGAAGAATTAAATGCTCACACGAAGAAAAAAAATGTAAAAAATTTTTACGTCAAAAGCAAAAAATGACACAACGGTGAAGTTTGGAACCGAATCTGAAATAAATAAAAGTTATAATCGATGAGCAGTTAATGAATGGATTCATTACTGCTGTGAACAGATGGAGGAGGAGGAGGAGGAAGAGAAGGAGAAAGAGGAGGGGGGGAGATAATCTGTTCAACAGGATGAAGGTGGTGGGGGGGGGGGGGGGGGGGGTGGAGGGAGGATGCGACTGGAGGAAGAGGATGGAGGATGGATGGATGAGGAGGAGGAGGAGGCGCAGATTAAGAGCTTAGAACGTTAAGGCTAATTAGGAGTCAGCAACGAAGAGGAGGGAGGTGATGAAGAGGAAACATATTTAACAAAGAGCAGAAACCAACGAAGAAGAACTGACATGTTTAAACAGGAGAGAGAGGAGGTGGAGGAGAAGAGAGAGAGGGGGGCAGAAAGAGGGGAGAAGAGGGGGGGGGGCAGGAGCGGAGGAAGGAGAGGAGGAGAGGGGGGGCAGGAGAGGGGGGAGAGAGAGCGAAGGAGAGGAGGGGAGGGGAGAGGAGAGGGGGGGGGCAGGTGAGGAGAGAGAGAGAGGGGGAGAGAGGAGAAGGAGGGGAGAGGAGAGGAGAAGAGAGAGAGAGGGGGCAGAAAGAGGGGAGAAGAGGGGGCAGGAGCGGAGGAAGGAGAGGAGAGGAGGGGGGGGCAAATGAGGGAGAGAGAGAGAGGGGGGAGAGGAGGAAAGGAGGAGAAGGAGGAGAAGAGGAGAGGAGAGAGAGAGAGCGGGAGTTAAAATCTAAGTTCAGACACTAATGAAATATTTTCCACAAAATAAAACACTGTTTCTGATACAAAACACACACTGATAAATCTGGGCTTTTACTTTGGAAACAGGAAGTGAATTTACACACAAACTACTAACGACACCAGCGTTTACACTGATCCCATTCCGTTTACAGATCTACATCTCCACAGCTATGCCAAAAAACAGACCCTGAATGCATCTCCACAGCTATGCCAAAAAACAGACCCTGAACGCATCATGACAGCTATGCCAAAAAAACAGACCCTGAACGCATCACGACAGCTATGCCAAAAAATAGACCCTGAACGCATCTTCTCAGCTATGCCAAAAAACAGACCCTGAACGCATCTCCACAGCTATGCCAAAAAACAGACCCTGAACGCATCTCCACAGCTATGCCAAAAACAGACCCTGAACGCATCTCCACAGCTATGCCAAAAAACAGACCCTGAACACATCACGACAGCTATGCCAAAAAACAGACCCTGAACGCATCACGACAGCTATGCCAAAAACAGACCCTGAACGCATCTCCACAGCTATGCCAAAAAAACAGACCCTGAACGCATCTCCACAGCTATGCCAAAAACAGACCCTGAACGCATCTCCACAGCTATGCCAAAAAACAGACCCTGAACGCATCTCCACAGCTATGCCAAAAACAGACCCTGAACGCATCTCCACAGCTAAGCCAAAAAACAGACCCTGAACGCATCACGACAGCTATGCCAAAAACAGACCCTGAACGCATCATTACAGCTATGCCAAAAAACAGCAATTGAATAAAGAAAGGAGAGTGAAAAAAGTTGAGGACAGAAAAAGGAAGGAAAGGGCAGAGGAGGAAGAGTGTTCAGGAAGGATGGATGAGAAAAAGGAGGTGAAGAAGGAAGTGTGTGTTTGCACATGTTTGTTTTATTTTATGTAAATGAATAAAAACTAATGCTTTAATTTAGTGAATTTAATTCAATGAAAACTTTTTAACCCTGTGAACAGACTGACAGGAGGGAGAGAGAGAGAGAGAGAGAGAGAGAGAGAGAGAGAGAGAGAGAGAGAGAGAGAGAGAGAGAGAGAGAGAGAGAGAGAGAGAGAGAGAGAGAGAGAGAGAGAGTTTTAGACTGGCAGTGAAAAACAACAGTGTGTTTCACAACAGAAAGGGCGAGTGAGCATCACATGTAGAGAGAGTGAGTGAGCGAGCATCTTCTCAGGGTGAAACAGGAAGTGAAAGCAGCGACGGCGGCAGAATCCAGT
>CM035802.1:3850590-3875590 GCA_020466265.1 Siphamia tubifer | reverse complement strand
GTCAACAGTCTGACCCAGTCTGACCCAGTTTGTCACTGACAGGTCACTTCTTCTGCTATAAATTAAAACTAAAATAAAATGTTACTAAAGTTGAAATAAAATAAATAAAATAATATATTTCTCCTTTTTTCCAAATCAAACCTGGTGCTTGACTGTGGAAGTTGAGGTGTGAATGAGTAACTCCGCCCCCTCCAGGTGCATTTCCTGCGGCGGTGCGCCGTGACCAGCTCCAGTCTTTACAGAACCCTCCGCCAGGACTTCTCCACTTCCTGGACTCGCTGCGTCTTCTCCCCCAGAAAAAATCACACCCATGTGATACCACTATTTACTGATGTCATTCTGACCATAGACATAGTATTAGTGTAGTATAATACTATGTCTATGGTTCTGGATGAGTGCTGGATAACAAATCTCACAAGACAGAATTTTAACGCAATGAGAAATCATGCCAGATTACATCTCATCACACCCGTAATATATATATATATATATATATATATATATATATATATATATATATATATATATATATATATATATAAATATATAAAAGGGGCATCGGCATCAGATTGGCAGGCACAGAAAAAATCCGATCCAGACTCCAGGTCCAATTTTAAAAATAATCTGTTCAAATCCATTCCAGTTTTTTTTTGCTGTGGTTTAGCTAAAGTCCAGTCCACATTTTCCAGCATCAGCATCTCCCAATTCACCTCAGTGGCATCTTCTACATTATAACAGCCATGTTAATGTCAAGTTTAACGGTAAAAATGTCAGCTGTGTGGGATCATTTTACCTTAAAGGACGACAAGGACAGTTATTAATAACAATAATAATAACATATTAATTATTATATTCATCATTATTATTATTATTATTAAGGTCACTGGTGATTATTTGTTGATCTATTCTGTGTTACTTGTCATTGAACAGTAATATGTGGCTGAAACAATATAAAATAATCTCTATTAAATTACATACATACAGTAGGAGGCATTTTTGTTTTTTAATAGTTCACACTTGTTCAGCAGAAGAGTATGATACTGAGTTAAACTATTTTCCTCTAAGGTCATTTGTGTGTTTTACTTTTTTAATACAGTTTACCGTCTTATTTGCACTTTTTACTGACCACTGATGCCATTTCTGTTATTTCTAATGCTGTCTATTTTGTGTTTATCCCAGAATAAACAGGTCAGTTTCTTATTATTAACCATTGTGTATTATTCAAACTCACCTAATTCAGGTGTTAGCTGTTATCAACGGTACTAAAACCCCTTACAACACCAGTGTAACAACTAGGGAAGGAAGGTAAATAACTTTCAAATTTAATACATAGCCAAAAACCTGGATGGGGACATGTCTAGTCACAGGTCAGAGTTTGGGATTTATCTATTTTCAGGTCAAGTCACTGAACAACCAAACAATTGGTGATTAATATTCTGACTGCGAGTCATGTGACACAAGTACCGCGGTTACAGAATCTCCCACGGGTCCACTTTACAAACCTGTACCCATGTATATTAGACCCATGAACCCACATTTTCTCTCCCCAGGAGGTGACTTTTTAAGCTTTATTTTCTGTTAAAGCACACACCCTACATGTTCACACTTAAGGGACTGGTTAAGTCAACCATGGATCCACGGTTTCATCCATGAATATGCTTTTATTTTGTCACTTCCGCGTCCACTATCCTCCTGCACTAACTTTAACTGTACCCCTGCCAGTACCCCCAAAAACAGCAGCTAGAAGCTAGTTTTAACGTGTATAATAATTAATAATAAAATTACAATATTGGCAATATTGGAAAAAAATTAACACAAAAGTCTGTGAAATGTTGTGTGCATTTACCTAAAAGTACACAAAATACACAAATAAAACAACTGGACATCTACACACACACACATTTCGTCGTCTCTTACTTCATTTCATACATTTATTTATTTTGTACTTATTTATATAGTTATAAATATTTTATCGATTTACTTCCATCATGTTCAGGACGTTCATTCACGTTGTTCAATGGTTTTGCATGAATGAAAAATAAATAAATATTAAAAAATGAAAGCATAAATGACTGAAGTTTTAGAATAAATGTCTGTGTACACTTGTGTTTCTGCAAATGTGTAGTTTAACATAAATCTGTTGGATTTCCACTCACTGTGGGCAGGGGGGGAGAGTGTGTGTGTGTGTGTGTGTGTGTGTGTGTGTGTGTGTGTGTGTGTGTGTGTGTGTGTGTGTGTGTTTGGGGGTGGGAGGTGGGGGTAAATAAAGTCACTTCCTGTTTGGACACAGTTGATGGAGGCAGTTTGGTCTCTGTCCCACAGGAGGTGACTGGATTTGGACGCTTCAAAAGGTGTGTGTGTGTGTGTGTGTGTGTGTGTGTGGGGGGGGTTGTTTAAAGGGGGGTGAGGGAGGGTGGTGGTTGTGGGGAGTTGTAATGAGCCTTTTGGTCCAGAGTGGAGGCATCCTGGTCCTGCCCCTCCCCCGCCATCGCACCTCGGCGTCTGCCTCCTCCCCCCCCCCCCCCCCCCCAACGGAATACAGTCTTATCTAAAAAAGGCGGGGCTATAAATAGAGAAGAGGCAGAGTTACAGATGCTGTGCTCTGATTGGCCAACAAACACCACCCATCAACATGCTTCATTGCCATGGCAACGGGAAACAGTACCAGCACCAGTACCAGTACAAAGGGCTCTTACAAAAGTAAAATTTTTGATTTTATTAAACTTTTTTTTAGACCATTATGAGAAACATTGTAGACCAACATGGAGACCCCCCCCTCAAATAAAAACACCATCACATCTGATTCTCAAAACCATGTCACTTTGTATTGGAAAATAAAAAGTAAAAGATTCTTATATTTATGGAATGGATACGAAAATATGACAGGTCCAGTAGTGGACACACTGAGCTGCCATATACTGTATTGTCTGGACTATAAGGTGCACTGGAACTTTCATTTTCTTTAAAAACCACTGTGCCTTATATATGGATTAATAACTTCATTAACTTTTACTTTTTCTCTGATCAGTTTGACTTTGCTTAATGCACCTTATAGTCCAGTGCACCCCAAAAATAAATAATTAACAGTGCGCCTTATATTGTGGAAAACATGGTAATTACTTTTTATCAGTTTTTTTTCTTCTACAGACAAAAACTGAAGATTTAAGTAAATAAATTTTTAGACCTGGGATGAAAATATGGGTGTTTTTTCAGACATTTTAAGACCTAAAATTTAACTTTACGAATTTTAGACTTTAACAATTTTTTAGACCCCACAAGAACCCTGAGTACAGGCACCAGTACCAGTACCGCCATAGGCACCAACGTACAGGAGAGAAACACGAGCGGAAAAAATAAATAAAATTATAAAAAATGACAAATTTAAAGGAAACATAAAGAAAATTATTTAGAAAATTTGAACAAGTTTCAACAAGTGGAAAATGAATGTTTTTATTTATTCACTTTTCTTTTTTTGTGCATCAACTGGTCCTTTTCTGACCAGTTTGTTCATTTTCATTATACAAAGGTATTATTATTAATATTATTAAAGTATTTTGTAGTAGTAGTACTCGTAAAAGTATAAAACCTAGCACAGGAGAAGGGGTTATTACATTTATGGCTGTTTTTATTTTGTTCTCTTTTTGTTTTGTTCAAAATAAACTTCCATCAATCGATCAATCAAGCCTTTGAATTAATTCCATCATTCATCATCAACATCAAACACATAGAGATATGACAGGGAAAATTATCCAAAACTATAGGTGTTATTGGAAAAGTTAACCCTCCTGAGCCGTTGGCAGTTTGACAGGAAAAAAATAATTAAACTAAGCAAAAAAATTAATAAATGAACAAAGAAAACAATGAAATGAACAAAAATGAACAGTAAACTCAGAAAAGAATTAACATGAACAAAATAAAACTTAAATAGAAGAAAATTAAAGACAAAAATCAAAGCAAAAGAGACGTAGCATTGAAACGTCTGTGTGTGTTTCCATTACTCTTAGAAATTCTCTAAATGTAAATATTGCTATAAAAAAAAACTGGTCATGGAAACACCTGAATTTAGAAAAAAAAAAACACTAAAATATCGTGAAAAATGTTTAGGCTTTCTTGAGGTGGTTTTTCAGATGTTTGGATATTCTTCTTCTATGGTGCTGTTCGTAAGTCGTGGGTAAAACATTATCCTTGCTAATATCTCACAGAAGCACAACACTTCTGTACACACTTCTTCTGGAATTAAACATCACAGGCCGTGACGTCATGAAGTCATTTTTCTACCGTGAAAAAACAGCTGGAAACAAAACAATCTAGATGTTTGGGTTTTTTTAATTGAACCAACACACAATGTATTCAATAACAATGTAGAACAACATTAATAAATAACCGTAGAATGACTCATTTAAGGAGACGTGGACCGTTCTACAGAACCTGGGTCTGCTACGCCGCTCAGATCCAGCCTCCTACAGCGGAGTCTCCGCCTCCACAGACATGGGAGGCGGAGCCAATAGAAGTGCGTCTGTGGATTTCCAGCTAAGCTAACAGCTAACCCGTTCAGACCGTCCTTCCATCAGTCCTGCTCAATAACGTACGCTCAGTGGAAAACAAAGTGGACTACCTGAAGATTTAAACACAAACATGATCCACCAGACTGATGCATCCTCATTCTGACCCACACCTGGATCAACTCTTCTGTCCCACACACCCACATTAGTCTGGACCCACTAACATATAAATCTACATTTATAACAACACATATTTATACAAAACTGTAATTGAAATGCAGCCTTTGTCTGTCTGTCTGACTGTTACAGTTTAATATTTCACTTTAAAACTCTGTCTTTTAACTAAATTATTATTTCAAACTAATTTTTAGCCAAAAAAAACAAAAATATTAAAATATTTTAGTCAATTCTACTAACGTTTTAAGCAAAAACATGTAAACTATAAAAGTTTCAGAATTAATTTCTCAATATCATTGATGAATGAATGCACGTTTTTTTTGGTGCATATTTAATATATGAACTAAAAACTTTTAAGGCAAGTTTCAGATTTAACAGTTTAACTCAAATAGACTGTACATTTTTAAATCACTAGAAAAAACAACTTAACTCATTTTAAGAAATATTTCTATATAAATAAAATGTGAATTTACACATTTCTAATCATTTAGGTCAAATACAACTTTATCTTATGTGATTAAATTCTAAAACACAAGTTAAACCAGTTCACATGTATGTTTGCATTCACTATCAGACTTATTTCCATCTGAATAAAAGGTGAATTTCCATCTTTTTCAGTTATTTTTGGGGGTGATTAGAGCGAAGACATCACCTTTCAGAAAGGTTTGTGTTTTTAAAACAGAAAATGTTGAAAAACAGGAACTTTTGTTCTTTTTCCTCATTCCACTCCTTTTCTGATTTGAATCAAAGTTGATGAATTTAAAGAGTCGTTAACGACGTCGTCACAAACAAAAGCAGACGAGTGGTTGCACCGCCCAAACTGAGCACTAGTCTGTATGCTAATGCTAATCTATGCTAATGTCTGATGATGCTAATGTGTGTGTGTGTGTGTGTGTGTGTGTGTGTGTGTGTGTGTGTGTCAGAGACTGTGTGTGTATGTCAGAGACTGTGTGTGTGTGTGTGTGTGTGTGTCAGAGACTGTGTGTGTGTGTGTGTGTGTGTGTGTGTCAGAGACTGTGTGTATGTGTGTGTGTGTGTGTGTATGTGTGTGTCAGAGACTGTGTGTGTGTGTGTGTGTGTGTCAGAGACTGTGTGTGTGTGTATATGTGTGTGTGTCAGAGACTGTGTGTATGTGTGTGTGTGTGTGTGTGTATATGTGTGTGTGTCAGAGACTGTGTGTATGTGTGTGTGTGTGTGTGTATGTGTGTGTGTGTGTGTGTGTGTGTGTGTATGTGTGTGTCAGAGACTGTGTGTGTGTATGTGTGTGTGAGTGTATGTGTGTGTGTCAGAGACTGTGTGTGTGCCTGCTCGCGCAAGACTCTCAATGGGACTAAAACGACAGCTTTTAATTAAGTCTTCAGCTCCGTCTGTGGAGACGCTAATGTCCCCCTGGACACAAATTAACACACACACACACACACACACTAAGCTGTAATTATCACATTAGCCTCAGTATCAACAGTATCAGCAGCACAAATACAATCACAGACTCCACCCCTAGACTCCGCCCATTCACCAATGCTATGACAAATAATAATAATAATAATAATAATAATAATAATAATAATAATTGTCCCACACCAGACCATTGTGTGTGGAGTTTGTATGTTCTCCTCATGTCTGTGTGGGTTCTCCTCAGGTTCTCTGGCTCCTCCCACCATCCAAACACATGCTCTGATAGGTTAACTGGTTAACTGGTTAACTAGTTAATCTAAATCACCCATAGGTGTGAATGTGACAGTGATTGTCTATATATGTTCAGTCCTGAGATGAACGCACAAGTTCTGAACGGATTGTGATGAAACTGTGTCAAGGAAGAACCCATTACATTTTGAGCAATGAAGGTCAAAGGTCAAGGTCAATATTTAAAATACAGAACAGTAGTTTATAAATAAGTTCTGAACATCCAGATCCAAACCTTGGCAGATTTAATGATCTAGTTTAATGTGTTAGCATTAGCATTAGCACAGACTGGTGCTGCTTCACTGACGTCTGAACTCTACCACTGATCTAGTTTATATTTATTATCAATTGACACAGAATTAAATCAACTTCATGTTAAATTTAAGAAAAAAAAATAAATTATCAGAGTAGTCGACTAATGTTTTCAATAGTGGGTTACTAGTTAACTGTTAAACTAGTGGTTAGTTACAGCACTAGTTAAAACATAACTAATAATGAGTGAAAATAAAGGATTAAATTCACTGACTTCATCTTCACTGTTCGACTGGTTTTGGTGAAAGACGTCGCTTTTTTCATGTTACATCATGTCTTTACATGTGTGTGTGACTGCAGGCTTTAGTGTGTGTGTGTGTGTGTGTGTGTGTGTGACTGCAGGCTTTAGTGTGTGTGTGTGTGTGTGTGTGAGACTGCAGGCTTTAGTGTGTGCATTTCTTCAGTTCAGACTCAAACCACTTACAATAGAGGAGGAGGATGCTCTGAAACTAACAACACACTCTTTGTATCTGTGTGTGTGTGTGTGTGTGTGTGTGTAAATATCATGGACTACATCATCAGGCGTCAGCTTTTTTAAAATGTCCTCCACCACAGAACGACAATAAGTCATCCAGAGGTGGTAAAAGTACACACATTGTGTACTGTAGTGCAAGTACACACATTGTGTACTGTAGTACATGTACACACATTCTGTACTGTAGTGCAAGTACACACATTGTGTACTGTAGTGCATGTACACACATTGTGTACTGTAGTACATGTACACACATTGTGTACTAAAGTACATGTACACACATTCTGTACTGTAGTACATGTACACACATTCTGTACTGTAGTGCAAGTACACACATTCTGTACTGTAGTGCAAGTACACACATTGTATACTGTAGTGCATGTACACACATTGTGTACTGCAGTACATGTACACACATTCTGTACTGTAGTACATGTACACACATTGTGTACTGTAGTGCAAGTACACACATTGTGTACTGTAGTACATGTACACACATTGTGTACTGCAGTGTTGTACCTGAAGAGTTCATTGAACGATCGTTCAGAAACTATATCATATTTTTAACGAACGTGAACGACTCGTTCACTTTTGCCAAATGAACGGGAAGTTGTGAATGTGGTTATTCTGGCATTTATTGAACTGCACTCTTATTTAGTTCACATTTCGTTCTTATCACGTTGCAAACAACCAAGTTTTCACCAAAAAAAATACTGGGTACTGTGAAAAATAAATAAATATTTTCCATGAAAAAGAGTCCCATCATGCCTCTCCTCTTTATTTACCTGAACTAGCCCTAATTCCACTTACACTCTGGAGTTACTTGTAATCCTGAAACTACGAATAATGTTTAATTTTGCAGGATTGCAATTCAGTCTTAAGTTAATTGTAATTCAGTCTTAAGTTAATTGTAATTCAGTCTTAAGTTAATTGTAGAAAACTGAAAACTGTTTAAATGTTTTGCTCTATAAATATGGGAACATTAAACATTTTGCTCTCTAAATATTTTTAAGTAGTATTTTTAAGTAGTTTAAAAACATTTTCTTGCATGGTTATGGTCTACTATTGAGTTCTATAAGGCATAAAATGGGATCAAAACACAACAATATCATAGATGTAATTTTTGTAGTATTCTGAACTAATTTTGCCAACATAAGTTTACAATAATAACACACAAAAAGAACGAAAAAGTTCATTTTGGGATCCATGAACTTCGAGTTCATAATTTGGAAGAATGAACGATGACATGAACTAGTTCCTATTCAAGGTGAACTTTCCCAACACTGCTGTACTGTAGCACAAGTACAGCTACTGGTGTGAAAAAATACTCTGGTTAAAGTACAAGTACTGATTCGTCTGTCCAGTTCCATAGTTTCCCAGGGGCAGTGAACGCATCGTGCCTATGGAAAACCTGCACAGCTGCTGCGTTCATTCTGCTGTAGTGTTAGCGCCACAGACCCACTCCCAGCATCCTCTGCCCCCCCACCCCCCACCCCCTACGCTCTCACCTTCACCCCTCCCCCCCACACACCGCAGCGGTGGCATTGGACTCAAGATGAGCGCTGTCGCCACCGGCCGCTCAACCTCAGTGTTGAATTTCGTAATGGAATGTTAACTGCTCATCCTCCCTCTGGAAGGAGGAGGAGGAAGAGGAAGAAGAGGAAGAGGAGGAGGAAAGGACCAACATTAATCCAGAGGATTCACTTCCAAAAACCCGCATCTCAAACCCAGAAAAATCAGATAAAACATACTGAACATCACAGAAAATAAGTGAAAAGGATCCATTAACCCTTTAAAGTCACGTTCATCCATGAAAAACACGCATTAAACCTGCAGAAAAACAACCAAAAACAACTAAAACACACATTAAACCTGCAGAAAAACAACCAAAAACAACTAAAACACACATTAAACCTGCAGAAAAACAAGTAAAAACAACTAAAACACACATTAAACCTGCAGAAAAACAAGTAAAAACAACTAAAACACACATTAAACCTGCAGAAAAACAAGTAAAAACAACTAAAACACACATTAAACCTGCACACCTGTTATGATTAAACCAGTAATGATTAAAAACATAAAAAACAAACATAAATAACTAAAAAAAAAAAAAAAAAAGGCAAAACTCAGCTTTAAAATGCAACAAATGTTTGTTTAAGCAGAAAAAGCAAAGTCGTCCTGTTGAAATAATGAGAATAAAAACTAATAATTTGGACCAAAAACAACCTCCTGCTTTTCCAGCTGTTGAATAAAAATGTAGAACAACACGTTAAACTGGTTTTTGAAGTTAAATTGAATGGAAGAAAAAGAAAGAAAAAACCCTCAGGAGAAAAAAAAAACAAGAGTTAATTCACCTGAAACTAAAAAGCTAAACTTTACAACCTTTTAATATGAGCAAAAATTAAATAAAAAATTAAATAAACTATAGTTTTACTATAGTTTATTTAACTGAACGGACTGAACTCTGCAGTGTTAAATGTTATTAACACTATGGGTGTTATTTCTACACACTGTCACACTTTATTAACACTCATTAATTACAGTCAAATGTTAACTCTTAAGGTCTATTTATTTTCCCGAGACAAGTTGTCTGCGTCGTGTTGCAGGTTTATCGCAGAGTTATGTTTTCACCTCCCAGAAAATGTGACCCGCCGCAGACAGTGTCACCTCTGATTGGTCCTTCACTACTCTTCCATCGAGTTTAGTAAACACGAACATCACTGTTGAAGACGACTCGTGTGAATATGGATTCGGTCGAGTGCGTGAGGAAGTGGAAGAATCTGTGAGATAAGTTTGTTCGACAACGAAAGGATCTGATGTCGAAAAGGAGCGGGGATCCATGTGGGAAATCCTAGCCAATTCGTGAGAGCGCCCCCTTGCCGCTGTGGTGGTGAGTAGCGAACGCCATGGAGTCCCCGCGCTGGCATAATTTACAAATATCTGCGACACATCAACCTCAACATTTTGCCATGACAACATGCAGAGGCCTTGAGTCTGCTTTGACAAAGTTCAGCTTAAGCTAATGCTAGGCTAATGCTAATGCTATTTAGCCGTGGGCACACTGTCGTCTGCCTTATGCACCATAAAATTGTCCCAAACTTCTACTATTAATTAACTAACTATATTTTAAAAAGTACAGAAACAGTCCAGAGCAGACGAACCTGTTCTGTCATAATTAATGTTATGTAATCGGCTTTTTGATCTGCATATTTTTCCGATTACAGATCAGGCTATTTTTAGGCAATATTTGGCCGATTATGATCGGCAGCCGATCGATCGGTGCAACACTACATGATACTATCTGATATCACCACTTACGTTTTAACTGTTGACCTTCATTGTCACCTTGACCTTTGACCTCTGAAGCTCAAAATGTAGTGGTTTCTTCCTTGACACATTATCAATAATCTTGGAAAGTTTCACCAAAATCCATCCATAACTTTTTGAGTTATCTTACTGACAGAAAATGCAAGGTAAGGTAAGCTAAGAATTATATATGAATTATTATGAATATATTATAATGAATATATATTATGCATTATTTATCAGATACTTTATCAGAACATGACGTCTCAGTCCAGATGATCCACAGTCACATGATCAGATGGACGCACACTACGACCCAACTGGAACAGTTATTTAACACTGAACTCTTCAGTGTTAAATGTGAACAACACTGTGGGTGTTACTGCCGACGTCAAATAAAAATGCTTTAACACTAATTACTGTCAAATATTACCGGTTTTTTTTTTGGGGGGGGGGGGGGGTTTACTGTAAAAACTCTTTCAAAATCTAAAAATAAAATGTCAGAAAAGTCGTTAAAACTAAAAAACATTCACAAACTTTTTTTTACTCATTCGTCGGCTTGTTTGAATTTTTCAGCTTCAATATAACAACACTGTGAACCTGCCCAGGTGCATGATGGGAGAAATGTGAGAAGGGGGGGCAGAAACAAGAGAAAGGGGGGGGGTGCACAGGGAGAGAGAGAGGCAGAGAGAGAGGGACAGAGAGAGAGAGACAGAGTTTACATCTCTGTTTGTGTCATCACAACTTGAGCAAAAAAATAGATGGAACTCATGCACGAGGCTGGAATGCGTGCGACCTGCTCGTGCACATTTATGCTGAAGTCACTATTTATGTGTGTGAATATCAGGTTAAAGTGTGAAAATGTGCGCAAACTCTGTGTGGATTTACTGCACAAAATAAAAGTGGAATAAAGTTCTGCAGAGAGAGAGAGAGAGAGAGAGAGAAACAGGGAGAGAGATAAAGAGAGAGACGAAGCCTTCGCAACCATTATCTGAGAAGAAGAAAAAGGCCCGGACCATCAATCATTGACCTGGGTCAGACTCAGATAAGACACCGTAAAAACACATTATTACATTTCACAGCATCCTTCGAAACACACACACACGGTGCTAGCATGCTAACTGCTAATTAGCCACAGAAAAGTTGTGGCAGTATTGGGCATGGCGGCAGAAACGGGCAGATAAGATGCGGGGTGACGTTAAAATGGAAGTTAAAGCGACGGAGGATGTCGAAAGAGAGAAAAGAGACAACGAGGAGGGGGAAGAAGAAGAAGAAGAAGGAGGAGGAGGTGGGGGAGGAGGAGGAGGAGGATGCAACAGGCGTCAGTCACGTCGATGCCGTAACCGGAGACCGAGCAAAAGTCCACCAAACGCCGCTAAAAGTCACCCAACTGCCGCTAACCTGCAGCCAGGCCGGGAGGCTGAAAGGCACAGGCCGGGCCGCTGCCGTGCTAAAGCGGGTTATAAATGAACATGGCTCGGTTTCGTGCTAAATATGTCTGGGCAAGGTCACGGCAGTGGCGTAGAGCTAACAGCGGTTAGCTAGCTTTGACCGGAAGTACACTATCAAAATAAGATAACACAGGCTAAAGGATGAAACAACACACACAAAAGTACAAGTTGAGTTAAATAAAATAGGAATAAGACATAGAAAGTGTTCAACCTGGAAATATAATGTTAGGTATCCGGGGTGAGTAAATATATACTGGCCTTGTTTTTTAATTGTCTCACGTTTTATTTACTTTTAACTCCTCCTGAGACCAAGTCATGCATTTGTAGTTGACTCTGTGGTGGACAAGAGTTTCACTGCTTCACTTCAGTAAATAAATAAATACATACATAAAAATATCCAGTGAAAAGGACATCACATTTAAGAAAAATATATCTGAAAACTATCATCTGCATCCTGCCATTTCCATTTACAGCAAATTTATATTTAATATAAAATATTTATTATTATCTACCTGGTTTTAAATTACTTTTAGGTTACTAGGATGTACATTCTTTTATATCAAGAATATACTTATTTGATCTCTTTTTAATCATGTTGACTGTGCATTGATATTGATATTTCATTTCTGCATCTATGATGTTAAATTATCTGTAAACAAAAACACATTTACGTACTGGGCTTCAGGAGGATATTAAGCTTTTATTAACATTATATACTTGAACTGTAATGCACCTTTTTGCTTTTTTTCTGCCTCCAGAACATTTATTATCTATAGATTATTTAGAATAGAGACCAGAATAGAATAACCACTTTATTGTCACACAAACATCCACCACAGTTGCACATTGAGGGAAATTTCGATGCAGAAGTTCACCATTGAACACAATAAATCAACTATGAAATCAGAATTATTAAAATATAAAAACGGTCCAGTAAATACTTAAAAACTATACTGAAATATATAATATATACACGTCTCTACCAACACACACACGTAAAAAATAAATATATCTATTATCAATCACTCTGCACACATTCCTATGGTGTAGCAGCATTATGGAGCCAGTATAAAGGAATTATTTAGACTTTAACGTTCTTATGAAACTGTTACAGAACCTGGTTTTAGTCACTTATTTTCTATATTAAGTTTTATCTGTGCATATAAAATAAAAATAACAGAGGTGGAAGCAACTAAGTAGAAGTACTTTCTTTACTGTACTTAAGTACAGTTTTTAGGTATCTAAAAATTAATATTAAGTATTTTTTAATATTAAGTATTTATTTTAAAAAAATTAATATTAAGTATTTATTTTTCTGCCAACTTTTTACTTTTACATAAATATATGTACTTTATACTCTTAACATTCTCAGAATAGACTTGTTACTTTTTCAAACTAGACAAATGTGACAGTATGAAAAATAAGTTGTGAATCAGATATTGTAATTGTAATTTTGACTGTTTATCTCATAATTATCCATTTCTTACCTCATAATGTTTTACTTTTTAATCTCACAATTTTTACTTTTTTCCTCACAATTCTGTATTTTTCTCATAATTTTGACTTTTTATCTCATAATTATTAAATGTTTGCTAACGATTTTGTTATATGTTATTAGTTTTTTGGTCTCCTATTTATGAGTTATGAATTTTTCCTATCCACACCCACTAAACTGAGTATCATGACCCAATAAAACACATCATCTGCTGCTGTTTGACTTTTGCTACAGTTGAGAAGTTGTACTTTTACTTCAGTAAAGCAGTTGAATCAGTACTTCTACGTTTAAGAGTATTTTTTTCCACACAAGTAGCTGTACTTCTACTTAAGTACAGCAAGTGTACTTTGACCACCTCTGAAGAATAAAATTAAATTAAATAAAAGGTGCCATTGATTCCAAACAAAAACTTGCTTACGTTATAACCTGAGCAGCAACAGGTGGTTTTACTTTGAAGGGACACACCGGAAGTAACAGCTCCAGCCGGTCGCTAGCTAGCTTATCTTCGGTGTCTCTTTAGCTTCTTTTTCTTTTTTTTTTTTTTTTTTTTACACATGGCCACTAGCAGCGAGGCTCCGACCAAAGTGCACCCGAGATATGGATGCTCGACTCCGGCTAAAGAGAGCAGACTTTGAACCCCCCTCCCCCCTTCTCTCTCTCTACCCCCCACCCCCACCGTGTCTCTCTCTCTCTCTCTCGAAATAAAATAAGATAAAACAATAAAACAACCACACGGACGATTGAATTAAATAAAGTAACAGCGGAATTAAATAAAGTTTTGCTCGGGATTTCGTGCCAAGTTTTTTTAGTGAACGAGGAAGAGACTGAAGTGAAAAATTCCAGCGCTTGGATGCGCATCAAAAGTAGGAAGAGGAGACAGAAAAGTGCTCGAGACTTCATCCAAACACCGGACAAAGTTCAGTCCACGAGAAAACAACGAGCGAATGCACGAAAAGAAGCAGAAAATACAAACAAAAAGGGTCAAAATAATAAGAGTTAGAAAAAGGAAAGACTTACGCTTGACTTTGTTGGGGTTGGGCTGTTTGCGCCGAGACATCGTGGCGAGGATGATGATGGTGGTGATGATGATGATGATGGTGGTGGTGGTGGTGGTGGTGGTGGGGGCGATGATGATGAAGAAGATGATGATGGTGGATGATAAAGTGATGAAGAAAAAAAAGAAAAGGGGGGTGGGGGGAGAGAGGCTGGAAAGTTGCTCCGGAGAGGAGAGGAATCAAAATGGCGTTTCCGAAGGGATGTGCAAACTTGGACAAACTTTACTCCGGCTTCTCCTCCTCCTCCTCTTCCTCCCTCCTCCCTCCTCCTCTTCTTCTCTTCCTCCCTTCTGTCTTCTTCTTCTTCTCACCCGGAGGATAAACTAGCCCGCATTTAAACCGTGCTAAATATTAAAACAAAAACAGGCAGTTCGGATGGTTGGTTGTTATGGGAGCGGCTCGTGCTCAGATTCGTGGCCGCTCATCGGGCTCTCTGTCCCGGCTCGGTGTGCGTCCGTGTCTCCGTGTGTCTCTCCCACTAAACCTGATAAGTAAAGCTCATCACGTGTTGTGTCTCCAGTCTCCAAGGGGACGTGGCCACCAAGCATCTCTCTTTTTACACACACACACACACACACACTTATTCTTCTTCTTCCGACCCCACCACCAATACTACCCCCCCCCATACGGCCGTGATGGAGCAGGAAACCAACTCTTTACAACTTCCAAACTCTTTTTATTCGTCCACTTTAAGCGCATTTATCACATTTCCTGTCTTTATAATTTTTTGACTCCACATCCAGGTCAAAAACACGCTTTTTACACACATTTATTTAACTTCCGGTTTCTTCACAAACTTTAACTCCGCTCTTTTGGATTTGGATTAAAAAAAACATGTGTCGCGCCTGGTTCAGTGTGATTAAAAGTCGGTAAAGTTCAACAGGTCCTCGGTGTTGTAGCCTCCGCCGACTTTGCAGCAGCAAAGCAGCACAGATACCGGAGGTATCGCGAGGTTTGCGAGCGTTGCCAAGTCAAAGCAAAAGGAAGTGGTGTGATGTCGCGAGATTTGGATGAAGAGAGGATGCCAACCGTCAGCCTTGGGGGGTGGAAGAAACTGCTACTGTTTCCAGGGAGCTTTTAAGGAACAACTGGGGGGGGGGGGGGGCAGTAGAAAAAGGAGAAAACAGTGACTTTATGAGTTTTGTCAAAGTAAAAATGACAACTTTAGACAAAAACTGAGTCTGATCTGGGAAAAAGTTTCAGTTGGTGATGGTTTAAAAAGAGAAGACAGTGAAACTGGCTCCAGTGTTTTTACTGTACTTCTATTATTATTCCAATAAAAAGGTTTAACTTGACTACAGTAATAAAAGAATTATGCAAAATAAGAATAAAAAAATAATGAAATAATCAGCTGTGCAGTAACATGGAATAAATGAACACAAGTGGTAACATGTTAAAAAAACAACAACTTTATTTTAATATTTAGTCCACATAAGAAGAATTATTAAATTATAATATTGGCTTAAAAAAGAGAAATGCCCTTTATTGTCATTATATATTAAATGTATTACAAAATTAGACCATCTCTCCATTCCAGCGCAAGTTTCAATATAAATACAAGAAATGCAATACAAACATAAAAATTAAAATAAAAACATTTAATTTATATTTTATATTATATTTTATCTTTTGACATAAGAAGAATGATAACATTATAATACTGACTTCAAAAGAAAACAGATTAACAAAAAAATACCACAAATGTCTGAGATACAGTATGTAAGTAAAACAATTGGACATCATTATATATATATATATATATATATATATATATATATATATATATATATATATATATATATATATATATATATATATATATATATGTATAGTAAGAGCATGATATACCTAGTGTATGAGAGTTATATGTGTATAATTTTCTTGTATACTTTATTAGCTCTTTTTTTATTTCATATATTTATTTATTTTGGGTGTTTTGTTTTTAAATTTATGTATTTATATATATTTTATCTCTTTTTTCTGTTATGTTCAATATGTTCACATTGTTTGATGGTTTTGTATGAAAAATAAATATGTATTTCAAAAAACACAAAGTACCAAAAAGTACACAAGTAAAACAAGTGGACATCCAAAACACACACACACACATTTCCATGTCTCCTGAGGACCAAGTTTGTACTCATCACTTGTAGGTAAAGTAGCCGTTTGGGTAGTTAACATAAACACATCTTTTAAAAAGGTTGTAATACTTAATAAAAAAAAAGAAAATGATACAATTAAAAAATGAGGAATAAAATAAATAACATTAAAATAAAAAATAAGAATTCCAAAATAATAAGAGTCAGTACATCTTCAAACCTTTGAAAAATACATGTTTCACTTTAGACCTGTTTCCCTCATGCTTTATGGGGACTTCTGAAAAAATAAAATGTATTCTTCACACAGATTTCTATTTTACTAGTGGGGACCTTTATTTATTTTCAAGCCTCATGGGGACCTGAATTTTGGTCCCCATGGTGTCAGAAGTCCCTATAGTGTGACTGTGTAAATATATAAATGTGTGATAACACCAGAAACAGACTGGACCTAAATGCAATAGTCACAGGTTTACAGTCTTTATTAAGAAGTGAATAACCCTGGACGGTCCGTCTGTACATGGATCTATGTCGCAAACGGCAACTGGGACACAGTAAGCGCGGGGGGGGGGGGGTCAGGCAAAACAGGTCAAAACCAAACAAGCAGCAGTCGGACAGAGGGAGGATCCAAAAGGTGTTACCATAGGGAAGCAGGAGGTCACATCCAGGGTCTGAGGTCCAAAGAGGCACAGAGGGGGGGTCAAACAGGAGCAAAGTCAAATCCAGGCCAAAGGTCAAAAACAGGGAGAGGGTGAAACAGGACAGAGACAAAAACCACAAAAAAAGGCAAACCACATCAAAACCAGGTAACCAAGAGAAGAAGTGGTGCTCATAGACATGACCAGACACACACAGGACGGACATATAGGACGGACACAGGTGAGACACCATGGGGTTAATGAGTGGGAGGACACACACACTGTGGACAGGAGGATGGTAGGGAAGAGGTCAACACAAACCTACATGTCAAAGTAAAAGCCCAGAGATGGTAGGGAAGAGGTCAACACAAACCTACATGTCAAAGTAAAAGCCCAGAAGTCCAAACAAAGACAAAAACCACAGAGAGACAAAGACAACACACTGGAGACTGAACTCATGACACAATGTCCCCATAAACATATGAAGACACACACAGAAATATCTCTCTCTCTCTCTCTCTCTCTCTCTCTCTCTCTCTCTCTCTCTCTCTCTCTCTCTATATATATATATATATATATATATATATATATATATATATATATATATATATATATATATATATATATATATATTATCTGAACCCGCTTTATCCTCACTTGGGTCACTGGGGGCCTAATCCAGCTACAATGGGCGAAGGCGGGGTACACCCTGTATGAGACGCCAGTTCATCGCAGGGCTGAACATATATAGACAAACAATCACTGTCACATTCACACCTATGGACAATTTTAGATTAACCAATTAACCCATCAGTGCATGTGTTTGGATGGTGGGAGGAAACCGGAGTGCCCGGCGAAAACCCACGCGGACATCGAGAGGACATGCAAACTCCACACAGAAAGGTCTGGTACGGGATTCCAACCAGGGTCCTTCTTGCTGTGAGGCACGAGTGCTAACCACTGCACCACCGTGCTAACCACTGCACCACCGTGCTAACCACTGCACCACCGTGCTAACCACTGCACCACCGTGCTAACCACTGCACCACCGTGCTAAATGGTAAATGGACTGCACTTATATAGCGCTTTTCCACCTTCATGGTGCTCAAAGCGCTTTACATTAGCCTCTCATTCACCCATTCACACACACACTCATACACCAGTAGGTTTTCTAAGGTCTATGGTAAGTCCTACTGGGGGCCTAAGTCAGGGTTCAGTGTCTTGCCCAAGGACACTTCGACATGTGGACAGCCAGAGCCGGGACGCGAACCGCCAACCTCTCGGTCATTGGGCGACCCACTCTACCAACTTAACCACGCCGCCGTGCTAACCACTGCACCACCGTGCCGCCCTTATATATATATATATATATATATATATATATATATATAGTTATTATTTTATTACATATTATTGTGTAAAATAAACAATTAGCAGTTAGCATCAACGTTAGCACTCAAAGATGTGACACCACAGAGGCTTGGTGTATGTTTACAGATGATCAAATGGAAACATTTGTATGTTTAACATTTGGAATAAAATACGAACTGTCATGACATACTTTTTACATTTCATGATGTGACGTAAATTTTACAAAATCAGTTTGTTGTGAAAACTGCGATGTGTTTGTAGGAACTGGATCTGTGGAATTACACAAAAACAATATAAAAATAATAAAAACTAGACAAAAGATGCAAAAAAACTATGAAAATTAAACAAAAAAGGAAAAAACTGAAAAAACAAAAAACAAATAAAACAAAAAACTGAAAAAAGGAAAAAAATAAAACCTGAAAAAAAACCCCAGAAAACACAGAAAAATAAAAATATAAAAACTAGATAAAAGACAAAAACATCCTGAAAAAGAGAGACACCAAGTGTGATGTTATTTATTGAACTGTAACCATGGAGCTGTTGCCATGGAAACGACCATCACCAACAAAAGGGTGGATTCATCCATTCATCCAGAGGAAGAGGAAGAAGAAGAGGAGGAGAATCCTCCTTCAGATCTGACAGTTTCTCATCAGACTCATCAACAACAAGTTTACACAGTTGTTGATGAAACTTTACACACTCCTCCTCCTCCCTCCTCCCCTCCTCCCCTCCTCCCCTCCTCCCCTCCTCCCCTCCTCCCTCCCCTTCCTCCTTCTCCTCCTCCCCTTCCTCATCCTCCTCCCCTCCTCCCCTCCTCCCCTCCTCCCCTCCTCCCCTCCTCCCCTCCTCCCCTCCTCCCTCCCCTTCCTCCTTCTCCCTCCTCCCCTTCCTCATCCTCCTCCTCCTCCTGTTTCTTCATTGGAGTGTTGTCTGAACAGGCAGCAGGAGGTCACATGACTCCAACACCTGTCGGCAGAGTGGGGGATGACAAGCACACCCCCCCCCCCCCCCCCCCACCCGCTCATCTTCCTCCTCCTCTTCTTCCTCCTCCACATGTGCACACACTCGCACAACAACTACAGCAGCCTTTGAGCTAAAACTCCCAGGATGCACTGCAGACATGTGCTCTGAAGGAAAGCTGAGGAGGAGGAGGAGGGGGAGAAAAACCGGTTTCCAATGGTGACGGATGATTTGTAGGTAACAGTTGTTTGAGTTTGAGCCTGAGGCTGAAAAAACTACATTCATCCACTGAAACTGTTGCAAGAGTTTAACACACACACACACGTACACACACACACACACACACTCACACACACACACACACACGTACACACACACACACACACACACATACACACGTACACACACACACGTACTCACACACACACACACACACACACACACACATACACACACGTACACACACACACACACACTCACACACACACACACACACACACACACGTACACACACACACACACACACACATACACACATACACACACACACACGTACTCACACACACACACACACACACACACACACACATACACACGCGTACACACACACATACACACGTACACACACACACACGTACTCACACACACACACTCACACACACACACTCACACACACACACACACACGTACACACACACACACACACACACACACATACACACGCGTACACACACACATACACACGTACACACACACACACGTACTCACACACACACACTCACACACACACACTCACACACACACACACACACACGTACACACACACACACACACACACACACATACACACGCGTACACACACACATACACACGTACACACACACACACGTACTCACACACACACACTCACACACACACACACACACACGTACACACACACACACACACCTTCAGTTTTATGTAAATGTTTGTTAGAAAAGAACCTCATTAATTCATTTATTTTTCTCTATTATATCTATTTTTTAATTATTTAATTTTCATTTTCATAATGTTCTATTTTTCTAAATGTTTTTTGCATCAGTTTTATTTCTTGTTTTGTTTGTGTTTGCATTGTTTTCATTGTGTTTCTCATGTGTTTTGTGTAGATTTACTTTTACTTGTGATTTTTTTCTTGTGTTTTTCATATTTAGATTTCGCGGTTTCAGACTTAATTCTTCTTCATCTTTGTGTTTTATGGGTTTTTTTGTCCTTTTGTTTGACCTTTCCATGGTTTCTTTCATCTCATGTAGTTTTTAGTTTTATATTTCGTTTCGTGTTTTTGTGTAAATTTGACGGTTTTTTCGACAGTTTTGTTTGGGTCTTTGTTTGCATATTCATTTGTTTCTTTGTTTGTTTGTGTCTTTCCTTGTTTTTTTGTTTAATTTCTTTGTTTGTTTGATTGATTCTTTGTTTGTTTCTGTCCGCAAGAAGTGCACCGGCCTTAGGAGGCTGTTTGACGATCCTGACCTCTGATGTGCTCGGTGCAAGGGAATTGTCTGACCTGTTGGTGGCAGACCCATGAAGGAGGTGCTGGTTGGATCTGACAAGAGGTGGTGGGGTCATTCTGCTACCGAGGAGACATGCTGTCAGTGGCCGGTGGATGCTAGCAACAACGATCCATGTCAAGAAGTTTAGAGAACCTCTGCCAGTGCTATCCTCGTGACACATTTCCATCCATGTCCGTATACGATACCTGTGAGACCGTGCGATGATCTGATGGATCTGCACCATGAAAGCAGAAGACATGACATCTGTCCCATCCAGGTAGCTGTTGCTGAGGTTGGAGCTAGAAAACCTGGAGGTTATCCTATGGGAGGGGGTCTAAGTTGGTGGGGGCATGTCGAGCGCTCCACAAGTGCTGTGAGGAAGACAAGAGACTCGTCTGTTGCTTGTCGGCCAAAGATGACCTGGGTCCAGTTATGTGACCAGGACCACCGACAGTGGGGGTTAGCCAAGACTGACCCCAAAGACAGAACTGGCAAACATGCAGCAAGCCAGCCATATAGACAGACAGACAGACAGATAGACACATGTCTTTGTTTGTTTGTTTGTTCATTCATTCGTTTGTTTCTTTGTTTGTTTGTTATTCTGTCTGTTCGTTCATGTGTTCATTCCTTCATTTGTTTGTTTGTTTGTTATTCTGTTTGTCTGTTCATTCATTGGCTCATTTGTCCTTTGGTTCATTTGTTCGTTTGTTTGTTCGTTGGTTTGTTTGTTCATTTGTTTGTTTGTTTTTTCGTTGGTTTGTTTGTTCGTTCATTGGTTCATTCATTCATTCATTCGTTGGTTTGTTCATTTGTTCGTTGGTTTGTTGGTTCATTAGTTCATTGGTTTGTTTGTTTGTTTGTTTGTTGGTTCATTCATTCATTTGTTCATTGGTTCATTCATTCATTTGTTCGTTGGT
This sequence comes from Siphamia tubifer, assembly GCA_020466265.1. Lineage (NCBI taxonomy): Eukaryota > Metazoa > Chordata > Actinopteri > Kurtiformes > Apogonidae > Siphamia > Siphamia tubifer. The sequence goes on along the minus strand of CM035802.1, from coordinate 3,853,623 downwards.
TCATTCATTAATTTGTTTGTTGGTTCATTCATTCATTCATTCATTTGTTCGTTGGTTCATTCATTCATTTGTTCATTGGTACATTCATTCATTGGTTCATTCATTCATTTGTTTGTTGGGTCATTCATTCATTCATTTGTTCGTTGGTTTATTCATTTGTTTGTTGGTTCATTGATTCATTTGTTCATTGGTTCATTTATTCGTTCGTTGGTTTGATGGTTCATTGGTTCATTAGTTCATTGATTCGTTGGTTCATTGGTTCATTCATTCATTTGTTCATTGGTTCATTCATTCGTTCATTCATTTGTTTGTTGGTTCATTCATTTGTTTGTTCATTGGTTCGATGGTTTATTCGTTCATTTGTTCGTTCGTTTGATGGTTAATTTGTTCATTCATTCATTTTTATGTTGGTTTATTGGTTTGTTTGTTTATTTGTTTGTCACCATGTGGCTCTACCAACTAAGCCACAGGTTGGCTGTGGTTCATCTGGTGACCAAAAGGTTGGTGGGCTCTGTCTGTCCACATGTCCAAGTGTCCTTGGACACAGACACTGAACCCTTAGTCTCCCAGTAGGACTGACAGAACCTTAGAAACCTACTGGTGTATGAATGGGTGTGAATGGGTGAATGTGAGGCTAATGTAAAGAGCTTTGAACCATGAAGGTGGAACACAACTTTAGAAGTTCAATTCAATTCAATTCAATTCAATTTTATTTATAAAGCCCTAAATCACAACAAAGTCGTCTCAGAGGGCTTTACAAAAACACAATCAACTACAGAGATACATGAACAGTCCCAAGCATCCCCTGTCCTTAGACCCTCCTTCTCGGCAAGAAAAAACTTCAAAACCCAGTCGGAAAAAGAAGAAATCTTGAGGAGAACCACATTGAAGGACAGATCCACTCCCATGGACGGACAGGCTATAGATGAACGTCCATATATAGATGCAGGAAGGGGGGCTGGTCCAGACAGCTAGGGGTGGGGGTCCGGGGTCACAGGTCGGCACAGGCGAGATACTGCAGATCCTGTCGTCCATGGCTCCCGTACAGACACTGTCAGGAGGGCCACCACTCCCCCCAGGGGGGGAAGGGGGAAAGGGGACACCAGGTGACTAGTCATGAACAGACTTGGTATGAAAGATAGGTTATAAAAATGACAGAAACAGGTGTGAGAGAGAGAAAGAGAAGAAAGAACTCAGTGTCTGTACTTCCCCCAGCATTCTAACTCCTAGGGCAGCCTAGACTGAACTGTGACTCATACATCACATAATTTTTAACTAACCTGACCATAGTCTTTCTCAAACAGGAATGTTTTAAGCCTAATTTTAAATGTAGAGACTGTTTCGGCGTTTTTAATATTAAAGGGAAGATGATTCCATAAGACAGTAACCATGGTAACTAAAGGCTCTAGCTCCAACTGTACTTTTAGAAACCCTAGGAACTTTCAATAAACCTGCATTCTGAGAACGAAGGGTTCTATTGGGTTGGTACGGAACCAGATCATCTTTAAGATAAGAGGGGCCCATACCATTAATGGTTTTATATGTAAGGAGGAGGATTTTAAATTTAATTCTAGACTCAACTGGTAGCCAATGAAGGGTTTGGAGCACAGGGGTGATAGGGTTAGGGGTCAGGGGTCAGGGTTTGGAGCACAGGGGTGATAGGGTTAGGGGTTAGGGGTCAGGGTTTGGAGCACAGGGGTGATAGGGTTAGGGGTCAGGGGTCAGGGTTTGGAGCACAGGGGTAATAGGGTTAGGGGTCAGGGGTCAGGGGTCAGGGGTCAGGGTTTGGAGCACAGGGGTGATGTGTTCTCTTCTATTTGATCCTGTTAATAATCTTGCTGCTGCATTTTGAACCAGTTGAAGCTTTTTAGGGAATATTTAGGACACGCTACAAGTAAGGAGTTACAATAATCTAATCGTGATGTAACAAATGCATGAATTAATTTTTCTGCAGTCGTTTTAGACAGAATATTCCTAATTTTGGCTAATGTTGCGCAGGTGAAAGAAGGCTGTTCTACATGTTTGGTTAATGTGCCCTGACCTCTGACCTCTGACCCTTTGAATGAAAGATCTGGATCAAATAAAACTCCTAAATTTTTAACTGTGTCACTGGGTGTTCCACTTAAGTTGTCTACAGTAACTATCTGGTCAGTTAGGGAGTCTGTGGCATTTTTAGGACCAATTATAACGACTTCAGTTTTTTCAGGGTTCAATAAAAGATAATTGTCACTCATCCAAGTCTTTATATCTTGAACACATGTACTTAGTTTATCTATTTGTTTGGTCTGATCAGGTATAATCGATAAATATAGCTGTGTGTCATCCGCATAACAATGAAAATTAATGCCATGATTTCTAATGATGTTACCTAAAGGGAGCATATATAGAAGTGAAGAACATTTAACATTGGTTGGTTGATTTTGTTGGTTGGTTGGTTTTGTTAGTTGGTTTAGTTGGTTGGTTGGTCGGTTTTGTTAGTTGCTTGGCTTTGTTGGTTGGTTTTATTGGTTGGTTGGTTTTGTTGGTTGGTTTAGTTGGTTGGTTTTGTTGGTTGGTTTAGTTGGTTGGTTGGTTGGTTGGTTGTTTAGTTGGTTTTCTTGGTTGGTTGGTTTAGTTGGTTGGTTGGTTGGTTTAGTTGGTTGGTTTTGTTGGTTGGTTGGTTGGTTTTGTTGGTTTGTTTAGTTGGTTGGTTGGTTGGCTTTGTTGGTTGGTTGGTTTTGTTGGTTGGTTGGTGTTGTTGGTTGGTTTATTGATTGGTTGGTTTTGTTGGTTGGTTTAGTTGGTTGGTTAGTTAGTTTTGTTGGTTGGTTTAGTTGGTTGGTTGGTTTTGTTGGTTGGTTTAGTTGGTTGGTTGGTTTTGTTGGTTGGTTTAGTTGGTTGGTTGGTTTTGTTGGTTGGTTTAGTTGGTTGGTTGGTTGGTTGGTTTTGTTGGTTTAGTTGGTTGGTTGGTTGGTTTAGTTGGTTGGTTGGTTTTGTTGGTTGGTTGGTTTAGTTGGTTGGTTGGTTGGTTGGTTTTGTTGGTTGGTTTAGTTG
>CM035802.1:3820590-3823090 GCA_020466265.1 Siphamia tubifer | reverse complement strand
CCTAGGTATTTGTAACTTTCCTGCACATCTGTGATGTTCCCTTCATGTAGGTCAACCCCTTCAGTTGTGATCACCTTTCCTCTTCTAGATATCATCCGCCCACATTTATCTAGTCCCAATGACATCCCAATGTCTTTGCTGTAGATCCGGGTGAGGTGAATTAGGGAATCGATGTCACGCTCATTCTTGGCATACAGCTTGATGTCATCCATGTAGAGGAGGTGGTTGATGGATGTTCCACTTCGGAACTGGTATCCGAAGCCACTCTTTGAGATGATCTGGCTGAGGGGGTTTAGGCCTATGCAGAACAGCAGGGGGGACAGAGCATCTCCTTGGTAAATGCCGCATCTGATGCTCACTCGTGCAATTGGCTTTGAGTTGGCCTCCAGAGTTGTCTTCCACAGCCTCATTGAGTTCTGGATGAACTCTCTTAGTGTCCTGTTGATGTTGTACAGTTTTAAGCATTCCAGTATCCATGTATGTGACATTGAGTCATAGGCTTTCTTGTAATCAATCCAGGCAGTGCACAGGTTGGTGTTCCTCGTCTTGCAATCTCGGGCAATTGCCCTGTCAACCAGTAGCTGGTGTTTGGCTCCCCTGGTGTTGTTGCCTATTCCTTTCTGTGCTCTGCTCATGTATTGCACCATGTGCCTACTCATCTTAGTCGCTACAATGCCTGATAGAAGCTTCCATGTGGTGCTGAGGCAGGTTATAGGCCGGTAGTTAGTTGGTATTGTTCCCTTCTGGGGGTCCTTCATTATGAGGACTGTCCGGCCCTGGGTTAGCCACTCTGGGTGGTTTCCCGATATCAGCAGCTGGTTCATCTGTGCTGCTAGGCGTTCATGGAGTGCTGTCAGTTTCTTAAGCCAGTAGGTATGAATCATGTCGGGCCCTGGTGCTGTCCAGCTCTTCATTTTGGACACTCTGGTTTGGATGTCTGCTAGTGTGATGACTACTGGCTCTTGTTCTGGGAGTTGGCTGTGCTCTGCCTGTAAGTCTGTCAGCCATTGGGCATTGGTGTTATGTGTTACCTCCTTCTCCCAGATGCTCTTCCAGTATTGCTCAGTCCCAGCCCTAGGTGGGTCCGTTGTCACCTTGCCCCCCTGCCATTGAGAGTAGACCTTAGCTGGGTTGGTGGAGAACACCTTGTGTATCTCTGTAGCTCCAGTGCCTCAGCTGTGGACAGTTTTAGGAAAGAACATAGAATTATTATGATTATAATCTATCATTTTAATTATATTTATACATTTATTCTGTTGGAAATCTTTTATTAATGTAGTTTTGTGAACAGTACTTAAACAAACTCAGTTCAACACCGCCCTCTAGTGGATTAAACTGTTACTGAATATGAACAACTGACAACAGGTCTGGTCAGGATACATCTGCATCATCCTGTTCTTCATCATCTTCATCATCATTTATCTCTGTGAAGGAGGTTATGTTTTACCTGTTAGTTAGTTACATGTACTGTAGTTAGTTAACCACATGTACTGTAGTTAGTTAACTTCATGTACTTTAGTTAGTTAACCACGTGTACTGTAGTTAGTTAACCATGTGTACTGTAGTTAGTTAACCACATGTACTGTAGTTAGTTAATCACATGTACTCTAGTTAGTTAATCACATGTACTCTAGTTAGTTAACTACATGTACTGTAGTTAGTTAACCACATGTACTGTAGTTAGTTAACCACGTGTACTGTAGTTAGTTAATCACATGTACTGTAGTTAGTTAACCACGTGTACTGTAGTTAGTTAACCACATGTACTGTAGTTAGTTAATCACATGTACTGTAGTTAGTTAATCACATGTACTCTAGTTAGTTAACCACATGTACTGTAGTTAGTTAATCACATGTACTGTAGTTAGTTGACCTCATGTACTGTAGTTAGTCAACTACATGTACTGTAGTTAGTTAACCACATGTACTGAAGTCAGTTAACTACATGTACTGTAGTTAGTTAACCACATGTACTGTAGTTAGTTAACCACGTGTACTGTAGTTAGTTAACCACATGTACTGTAGTTAGTTAACCACGTGTACTGTAGTTAACTACGTGTACTTTAGTTAGTTGACCTCATGTACTGTAGTTAGTTAACCACATGTACTCTAGTTAGTTAACCACATGTACTGTAGTTAGTTAATCACATGTACTGTAGTTAGTTAACCACGTGTACTGTAGTTAACTACGTGTACTTTAGTTAACCACATGTACTGTAGTTAGTTAACCACATGTACTGTAGTTAGTTAACCACATGTACTGTAGTTAGTTAACCACATGCACTGTAGTTAGTTAACCACATGTACTGTAGTTAGTTAACTACATGTACTGTAGTTAGTTAACCACATGCACTGTAGTTAGTTAACCACATGTACTGTAGTTAGTTAACTACATGTACTATAGTTAGTTAACCACATGTACTGTAGTTAACTACGTGTACTTAGGTAACCACATGTACTATAGTTAGTTAACCACATGTACTGTAGTTAGTTGACCTCA
>CM035802.1:3800590-3815590 GCA_020466265.1 Siphamia tubifer | reverse complement strand
TTGGGTGTTAGTGTGTGTTAGTGTGTATAGGTGTGTGTTTGGGTGTTAGTGTGTGTTAGTGTGTGTGTTAGTGTTGTTCTTACTGTCTCCAGGGGGGATGGTCAACAGTGAACACTTGGTCGCTAATGGTGTTCATAAGGTGTTCCAGTGTAAAAGATGCTGTTAACGTCCAGGTGACTGACCACAGTTTTAGGAACGTTAGATGTGTTCCTGAAGACCACGTCCAGTTCCACATTGTGAGACATGAAGGTCTGGAGACGACAGGGTGGACTGTCATTACTGTTCACTCTGTCATTACCGTTCACTCTGTCATTACTGTTCACTCTGTCATTACCGTTCACCTCTGTCATTACCGTTCACACTGTCATTACCGTTCACTCTGTCATTACCGTTCACTCTGTCATTACCGTTCACTCTGTCATTACCGTTCACACTGTCATTACTGTTCACTCTGTCATTACCGTTTACTCTGTCATTACCGTTCACACTGTCATTACCGTTCACACTGTCATTACCGTTCACTCTGTCATTACAGTTCACTCTGTCATTACCGTTCACTCTGTCATTACCGTTCACTCTGTCCATTACCGTTCACTCTGTCATTACCGTTCACACTGTCATTACCGTTCACACTGTCATTACCGTTCACTCTGTCATTACCGTTCACACTGTCATTACCGTTCACCTCTGTCATTACCGTTCACTCTGTCATTACCGTTCACACTGTCATTACCGTTCACACTGTCATTACCGTTCACTCTGTCATTATATATTGTATTGTATTGTATATATATTAGTGTATATATTAGTATATATATTAGTATATATATTAGTGTATATATTAGTGTATGTATTAGTGTATATTAGTGTATATATTAGTGTATATTAGTGTATATATTAGTGTACATATTAGTGTATATATTAGTGTATATTAGTGTATATATTATTTGTATATATTAGTGTATATTAGTGTATATATTAGTGTATATTAGTGTATATATTAGTGTATATTAGTGTATATATTAGTGTATATATTAGTGTATATTATTGTATATATTAGTGTATATTAGTGTATATATTAGTGTATATTAGTGTATATTAGTGTATATATTATTGTATATATTAGTGTATATATTAGTGTATATTAGTGTATATATTAGTGTATATTAGTGTATATATTAGTGTATATTAGTGTATATATTAGTGTATATATTAGTGTATATTAGTGTATATATTAGTGTATATTAGTGTATATATTAGTGTATATTAGTGTATATATTAGTGTATATATTAGTGTATGTATTAGTGTATATTAGTGTATATATTAGTGTATATTAGTGTATATATTAGTGTATATATTAGTGTATGTATTAGTGTATATATTAGTGTATGTATTAGTGTATATTAGTGTATATATTAGTGTATATTAGTGTATATATTAGTGTATGTATTAGTGTATATTAGTGTATATATTAGTGTATATTAGTGTATATATTAGTGTATATATTAGTGTATGTATTAGTGTATATTAGTGTATATATTTGTGTATATTAGTGTATATATTAGTGTATATATTAGTGTATATTAGTGTATATATTAGTGTATATTAGTGTATATATTAGTGTATATTAGTGTATATATTAGTGTATATATTAGTGTATGTATTAGTGTATATTAGTGTATATATTAGTGTATATTAGTGTATATATTAGTGTATATATTAGTGTATGTATTAGTGTATATATTAGTGTATGTATTAGTGTATATTAGTGTATATATTAGTGTATATTAGTGTATATATTAGTGTATGTATTAGTGTATATTAGTGTATATATTAGTGTATATTAGTGTATATATTAGTGTATATATTAGTGTATGTATTAGTGTATATTAGTGTATATATTAGTGTATATTAGTGTATATATTAGTGTATATATTAGTGTATATATTAGTGTATGTATTAGTGTATATTAGTGTATATATTAGTGTATATTAGTGTATATATTAGTGTATGTATTAGTGTATATTAGTGTATATATTAGTGTATATTAGTGTATATATTAGTGTATATATTAGTGTATGTATTAGTGTATATTAGTGTATATATGAGTGTATATTAGTGTATATATTATTGTATATATTATATATATTAGTGTATACATTAGTGTATATATTAGTGTATACATTAGTGTATATATTAGTGTATATATTAGTGTATATATTAGTGCATACATTAGTGTATATATTAGTGTATACATTAGTGTATATATTAGTGTATACATTAGTGTATATATTAGTGTATACATTAGTGTATATATTAGTGTATATATTAGTGTATATATTAGTGCATACATTAGTGTATATATTAGTGTATACATTAGTGTATATATTAGTGTTATACATTAGTGTATATATTAGTGCATACATTAGTGTATATATTAGTGTATATATTAGTGTATATATTAGTGTATATATTAGTGCATACATTAGTGTATATATTAGTGCATACATTAGTGTATATATTAGTGTATATATTAGTGTATATATTAGTGTATATATTAGTGTATACATTAGTGTATATATTAGTGTATACATTAGTGTATATATTAGTGCATACATTAGTGTATATATTAGTGTATACATTAGTTGTATATATTAGTGTATACATTAGTGTATATATTAGTGCATACATTAGTGTATATATTAGTGTATACATTAGTGGTATATATTAGTGCATACATTAGTGTATATATTAGTGTATATATTAGTGTATATATTAGTGCATACATTAGTGTATATATTAGTGTATATATTAGTGTATACATTAGTGTATATATTAGTGTATATATTAGTGTATATATTAGTGCATACATTAGTGTATATATTAGTGTATATATTAGCAGAGGTGGGTATTTCCAGGTCCATCAAGTCAAATTCCTGCCATGTATTGGTTCAAACCTGTTCATTGAACCAGCCCATTTTGATGAGCACAATGCCTCATCCAGGTAAATGGGATAATTAGTGGAATCACCTGTGTTTAGTGAACAGGTTTGAAGTAATACATGATAGGACTTTGACTTGATGGACCTGGAATTTCCCACCTCTGTATATTAGTGTATATATTAGTATATATATTAGTGTATACATTAGTGTATATATTAGTATATATATTAGTGTATATATATTAGTGTATATATTAGTATATATATTAGTGTATACATTAGTGTATATATTAGTGTATACATTAGTGTATATATTAGTATATATATTAGTGTATATATATTAGTGTATATATTAGTATATATATTAGTGTATACATTAGTGTATATATTAGTGTATACATTAGTGTATACATTAGTGTATATATTAGTGTATATATTAGTGTATATATTAGTGTATACATTAGTATATATATTAGTATATACATTAGTGTATATATTAGTGTATACATTAGTGTATATATTAGTATATATATTAGTATATATATAATATTAGTGTATATATTAGTATATATATTAGTGTATATTTTAGTATATATATTAGTATATATATTTAGTGTATATATTAGTGTGTATATTAATGTATATATTAGTATATATATTAGTGTAAATATTACCGTGGACAGTTGATGTAGACAAACACGGTCCCTTCAGAAACCTCAGTGTGATCTCTCGCCAGGCCGAAACTCTCCGCCGCTGCCATGGATTTGTCATTCATTGCACTTCCTGGACAGAGAGTGGATCAGCTGATCTGATGTGGATTTAACTCATTTACAGACCATGAAAATTAACACAAAAACAGGGGAAAAATCTTGAAGAACAAAAATGTGAACCAAAGCAAAACAGGAAGTGGACGCCATCATTTTCTTCCAGTAGACATCCAGACAGTAAAGGTATGATTTGTAGTAAACATCACTGCAGCTCATTTTTAGATGACAGGAAGTGCATTCATGTAGTTGACATTAAAATCACACTGTTTGGATGAACATCAGTGTGTGGGCTGACCTGAACAGAGCGCTCACCTGCTGGGGTGGGTGGTCGCTCAGGTCATTTGTCGTTTGAGATAAACATTAAATAACCTGGTAAATCCTTGTCATTTAAATATTAGGTATGATTTTCTATTATTAATACATACACTTTTTTTCAGTGAAAGTTGGTGAAGGTATCATCCAACGTGATCAGTATCCTACGGCCACGGTTCTCAAACTGGGGTCTGCGGACCCCTAGGGGGACGTGGCGCATGTCCAGGGGGTACGCGAAATTATTCACGGTTTTGTTTTTTTGCTGTTTTATTTTGAAATGCGGAAGGTTTTATTTTGTAGCAAGCGGGGCGGAAGTAACAGCGCTGTTGACGCCAACTTGACTAAATTGAGACAGAGCGAGTCACAGGCTATTTTTAGCCACCCTGCAGCGAACATGGATCGATTTTTGTGTCCGCCAAGATCCTCAAGAAGTGGTAAAAGAAATGACAATGAAAATGAAAATGACAAAAACAAACGCCCTAACCCTAAAAAGAGAAAATACATTGATAGTTATATTGAGTTTGACAAGCTCATCCCTCTCATTAAGTCTCTGTCTGTCTGTCTGTCTGTCTGTCTGTCTGTCTGTCTGTCTGTCTGTCTGTCACACACACACACACACACACACGGTTTTGTGTGTCTTTTGTTCCGTTTATTATTTTAAAATTATTTAAAATTGTTGTTTCTGAAGTGTTCATTTATATTATAATACCTGAAAATGTGGCTGGTTTGCACAAAAGCACTATTAAAAAAAGGTTATCATTGTTTCATAATAATCATTGTTGAAGTGGTTTTTTATCATTTTCAGTATCGCGAGGATGAGGGGGGACATGGAAAAATTTCACCCCTCCAAGGGGGACCTGGGCCAAAAAAGTTTGAGAACCCCTGTCCTACGGTATGGAGAGAAAATAAAGTTGGGAGAGTGGAAGCTCCGATCAAAAACACTAAGGTTTGGGACACATTGGCTGAGAGTTTTAAAGATGATGAGCGGCTCCCACTGTTTTCGTTTCCATGGAAACAGGGTTCAACTGTGTCTTTGGGTGTTACAGGTTGTTGGTTTAGATGCTGCGTTAGCGTTGAGAACTTTTGAATGATGAAGCAGAACAAACATATTTTATCAACATCAGCGTCCATTTCAAATATATTTCTTGCGAACATAGTTGCAAGCGGGTGAGTTTAAAAAATGGTTGCTATTTTTATACAGTTTTATTCCATTTATTGACGTTTTTGTAATTTTTTTCTTCTATTTTATATAGTTTTTTTGTTTGTTTGTTTTTTTCCCCCTCTTTTCTACAGTTTATTTTTATTGTATATTCTGTGCAGCGATACATTCTGGACACATTCATGTAAACGTAGCCAGTGAGTCTTATTGTTGTTGTTTACCTTCTGGGTACTTGTAGTTTCCGGTAACTTCCACTGGTGTAAACTGACCCACAGCTTTAGTGTACAAGGCCTGGCCCACCCAGGTTTTATCCACTCTCACTACTTTCAGGGTGCCGTAACGATCCCTCTTATGGAAAACCACGTCACTGTTGACCTGAGACACACAAACCACACCCACTGATGTTTAAACCACACCCACTGATGACTAAACCACACCTATTTATGAATAAACCACACTGACTGATGTTTAAACCACACCCACTGATGACTAAACCACACCCACTTATGAATAAATCACACTGACTGATGTTTAAACCACACCCACTGATGACTAAACCACACCCACTGATGATGAAACCACACCCATTGCTGTGTCTTCCAGAAAAATCACATTTGTTGTTTGAAATTGAATGACGCAGAGGACAGAGGGGGTAAACAGAATATGTTAACTATCACTAATAATAATTAAAAATAAATAAATAAAGGATGTAAATTGACCTCAGCGAAGACGAAGCTGCAGTCAAACGGGTGCATGACTTGACCGTCTTTAATGGCAGCGACTGGAGCTGGACCACAGCGATACAGACCTGTAAAACAATATGTAATTCTATTTAGTTAAAGAAAATATGCTGTTTAATAATAAGAATACATTTTAAATTAAAACAGTACTATTTATGAAGTTCAACATATGAATGGAATAAAAAGATTGTTTTTTGTAAACATTCACACACTGTTTTTAGTTTAGTTTCTATCATTTAAACATGTGATCAGATTAAAATCAGACAGAATCACCTCCAGAGGAACTGATTTATAGGCAATAGATCTGGAAGTAATCTGATTAAACTAATCTGATTAGTGGCTGTGGGGTGGGTGGAGCTCAGTTGGTAGAGTGGGTTGCCCAATGGCTGAGAGGTTGGCGGTTCGTGTCCTGTAAAGTGTCTTGCCGAAGTGTCCTTGGGCAAAGTCACTGAACCCTTAGTCTCCCAGTAGAACTGACAGAACCTTAGAAACCTACTGGTGTATGAGTGTGTGTGAATGGGTGAATGTGAGGCTAATGTAAAGTGTGTGAATGGGTGAATGTGAGGCTAATGTAAAATGTGTGAATGTGAGGCTAATGTAAAGTGTGTGAATGGGTGAATGTGAGGCTAATGTAAAATGTGTGAATGTGAGGCTAATGTAAAGTGTGTGAATGGGTGAATGTGAGGCTAATGTAACGTGTATGAATGGGTGAATGTGAGGCTAAAATAAAGTGTATGAATGGGTGAATGTGAGGCTAATATAATGTGTGTGAATGGGTGAATGGGAGGCTAATGTAAAGTGTGTGAATGGGTGAATGTGAGGCTAATGTAAAGTGTGTGAATGGGTGAATGTGAGGCTAATGTAAAGAGCTTTGAACCATGAAGGTGGAACAACTATAGAACATTAATCATTAAAACCGATCAGACTCAGATCAGTTACGTGCTTCCACTGGCTGATGTTTTTGCTTAATTCATGATTTAAATAAATAAATTTAATATTCCATATAACCGTTGAACTCTTCATTTTACAGATTTACAATCAGTGCCTAAAAGCTTTCAATAGAATAGAAAGAAATGTGAATAGATTTGACCTATTGTTGACCCAAGAGGTCAGAGGTCACTGGGTCAATACCTAAAAAAAACCTCAAATGGACTATAACAGAAACATGAGTCCAGTTAGAGACTAGCAAACCTTGCATGGGCTTCAAAACGAAGTGATGACCTTTGACCTTGAAAGGTCAAAATCAGGTTCATGTGATTTTTCAACAGTAGTAACTACAAACACAGAGGTGATAAGTGCCCAGTTCCCATAATTGACAGACTATAAGGAGAATTTAAAATAATAATAAAATACAATAATTTTCTCCAAAAACCACAGTGTGCTTTATATAAGGATTCATTCTGGTTGTGCTTAATGACTTACAATTTTAACTTTTCATCTCCTTTTTATCTGATGATTATTTTTTTTTAACTGCACTTCTATAGTTGTTCCACGCTCTTTACATTAGCTAGCCTAGGATCTAGACTGTCCCCAGTGGCCGCAAACTGCATTTGCTACGGGGGCAGTCTAGAAAGTCTAGGCGAATTTGTGGGCGGGATAACCGCTGTCTGTCAAGTTTTGTCTTTACACAACGCCACGCTATTGGATGGGTAACCAGTCAGAGCCAACCAGTCAGAGCCAACCAATCAGAGCGATGAACATGGATTTCGTAGACAGCGTCACCGGAAGAACACACCAGAATGTAGTCTCAAAACGAGTGCAGCACCTTAGCTAGCTAGTCGGCGTTTGGCTACCAGGCTAGTAGTAGGATTGTAGCACAGAGTTAAGTAGAATATTTGGTGAGTGTAGAACGGTAGAAAACAGAATGGCACTAAACGACTGTTGCCGATCACCAGCGGGTTGTGCAGACCCATGCGTCGTCCCACTAGCGGAGCCAGCTGATAAATCAAACTTTTGCCATACCCGGTGGGCAAAACTCCGACAACATCCTTTTTTTCCAAAAACAGCTTAAGTGCTGTTTTCTGCTCCTCTCGCAGGGAAAACTTTAATTTTAAATCACCTAGCGTTGCTGCCAAAGCCAGCTCGAATGGTTGTTCCTGGTGATGAGCCATGTTGTCTAGCAGCTAGCAACTGGTGTTACGGCAATGTGTGCTAGCTGCTACGTCTCTGCGACTACAACTTTACGTGTCGTATTTGTGTCGTCATGAGGCAGGGCGGGCTCCAAACCCGCCCCTCGCGATTTGATTGGTCTGACCCAGTTGGGATTTTCAGATCCTAGGCTGTCTAGTCTGTCTCCCCGTAGCAAATAACAATTGCGGCCACTGGGGACAGACTAGATCCTAGGCTATACATTAGCCTCACATTCACCCATTCACACACACTCATACACCAGTAGGTTCTAAGGTCAAAGGTCAGTCCTACTGGGAGACTAAGGGTTCAGTGTCTTTGTCCAAGGACACTTGGACATGTGGACAGACAGAGCTGGGACCTGAACCACCAACATTTCAGTCATTGGACGACCTGCTCTACCAACTGAGCCACAGCCGATTTTGACTTTTTATCTCATGGTTTAGAATTAATGTCTTATAACTTTGATTTTTATTTTATAATTTTCACTTATCCCATGATTTTCCCTTTTTATCTCTTGATTTTGACTTCCCTTAATGTGCTTTATAGTGTGGAAAATACAGTACTGTTGTTGACAGATAGGAGACAGAGATGTCCTTTAAGAGCTAAAATGTTTGCGAGGGGGCGGGGTTTGTTGTTCCTGGGGGGGGTGTGGCTTATTGTTCCTACCATCACTGGTCTCCTGGGGCGTGGAGTCCACTACTTGCCACCCGCTGTACTTCTTTGGGATGTCGTCACGCTGAATGAACACCTCGTTCCAACAGTGGAAGTTCCTACCACACACACACACACACACACAGTTTTAGCTTCAACACACAATAAAAAGATGATTAATAAAAAAAAAGGCCAAACATGTCTGACTGAACACCACATAGTTTCATGTAGAAATAATATCTGCCTACCATATAGTACCATATGGAGGACTAAATTAAATATTTAATTAAATGTGTCATTAATTCATTAAAATACCAATTCATCTGAGGTAAAACAAACAAACAAACAAAACAAAAAACCCTATATTATTATTTAAACCATGGGACCGGGGTGACAAAAGCATCAAGCATTTTGTAGGACCTCTTTAATGATTTTAGCCTTGGAGCCCATCTGAAATCTTCAAATTCCATGTCAAATAAGTGAATAACATGTACACGAATAAAACATTTAGTTCTTTTTTTAAAGTGTCATGATAGTTTTGACGGTCTGTTTAAACTAGGCCATATAAAAGATTATTTTTAAGTTAATTTGAGTTTACAACAGTGTATTCCTTAATGTCTAAGTGTAAAATAGAGTGATAGGAGCCTTGGTTACAGTGGTCGACAGGAGTAAAGGCACCGCATCGTCAAAAAGCTCAGTACTTTCAGCATCATTGCTGTTGTGCTTTAGCCACGTCTCCATAGTTACAGTGTTGTCATATTGACAACAGGTCGTTGACGAGTGCACTGGGTCAGTGACAGGGCCGGTTCATGTCAATGTGGTGCCCTAGGCCAACACTGGGCCAACACTGGGCCAACACTGGGCCAACACTAGGCCAACACTGGGCCAACACTAGGCCAACACTGGGACAACACTAGGCCAACACTGGGACAACACTGGACCAACACTGGGCCAACACTCGGCCAACACTGGGACAACACTAGGCCAACACTAGGACAACACTGGACCAACACTGGGCCAACACTGGGCCAAAACTGGGCCAACACTGGGCCATCACTGGGCCAACACTGGGCCATCCCTGGGCCAACACTGGACCAACACTAGGATAACAGTAGGATAACACTGGGTCAACACTGGGCCAACACTAGGCCAACACTAGGTCAACACTAGGTCAACACTGGGCAAACACTGGGCCAACACTAGGCCAACACTGGGCCAACACTGGGCCAACACTGGGCCAACACTGGGCCAACATTGAGCCAACACTGGGCGAACACTGGACCAACACTGGACCAACACTAGGCCAACACTAGGATAACACTAGGATAACACTGGGTCAACACTGGGCCAACACTGGGCCAACACTAGGCCAACACTAGAACAACACTAGGCCAACACGAGACCAACATTAGGCCAACACCCCTCTTTCCTTTTAGTGTAATTCTGAATGATCATGTGTAAACATAGTGTCCTACATCTGATGGAGTACGTACTGAGTGTCCATGAATAATCACTGTCAATGTTAACTTTAATGATTTATTTACTGTATTTTCACACTATAAGGTGAACTGGATTATAAGGAGCATTAAGTGAAGATAAACACTAACAATAACTATATATGACGTAAAAAGTGAACATTATGCAACATAAAGTCTAAATTCCCAGTCACCAGAATTAATCCACATATTCAAACTTTTTTACAAAATAACCCCCCCACCCCAGAGTTATTATTAGGATCAACAGGCTGATTTTTAAAAAAATAATTCTGAGATAAAGTACATGTTCCCCCATTTGAGAACCACTGTTGTAAAAACACTGGTGCACATGTTTTAGAAGCGTTAACATGTTTGTATGAGTGTGCTCAGACCAGATGGAGTCCCTGGTGTTGCGGTGGTCTGGGGTCCCGTCAGGGCTGAAGATCAGGTCGGTCTTCAGGTTTCCTGTGTTGTCGTGGGCGGAGCAGAAGTTAGTGATGACCCTGGAGGGGATGCCAAGGCAGCGGAGGACTGCCGAAAAAAACACCAAAAACACACACAAGTCACACAGAGTTTACGAAGAACAAACACGACGTTACGTCTGCGTCTGAAAAATTATATTCACACATTATGTGTTCGTTTTGCTCTTTTCTGTCTAAGCCCCTCCCCTCCAGGGTCTAAGCCCCTCCCCTCTTACAGGTGTTGAGGACTCCAGCGAACACCCAGCACTGTGCGTAGGGAACAGGAACACCAGTGTTGGCGTACTTCAACAGGATAGCGGCGCTGCCCGTCCAGGCTCCAGGGGGTGTCCCCAGGTCATAGTTATCGCTCCAGTTACCGATTAGAACCCCGTTATCGTCCTGAGCGTTGATCTGAGAAGAATATAACAGTACTGGACCACTACAGACCTGGACCACATACTGGATCTGGTCCAGGTCTAGGGTCAGATACTGGACCTGGAAGAAATACTGGGTCTGGTCCAGGTCCAAGTCAAGGTCTAGGTCTAAGTCTAGGTCCAGATAGAGAACCAGGCCCAGTTCCAGAACTTAGTCTAATTTCAGGTTCAGGTCCAGATCCAGTTCTAGTTCAAGGTCCAGATAGAGAACCAGATCTAGTTCCAGATCCAGGTTAAGGTCTAGTTCTGGGTCCAGGTCCAGGTTTTTCTCACCATGGCCGACGCCTTTCGAACCACTTTGATGATGTTACTTCTGTTGAAGATCGGCATCCGAGAGCGATCGAGTACGTAGATACACGAGTCTAGTACACCACGCTCAAACTGAGGTACACACAAGTACACATATTATACACAGGTTTTTTTTTTTTTTTTTTTACGTTTTTTCATATATAAGGAGCATTAAGTGAAGATAAACAGTCACAATAACTCTCAAGAGTTAAAAAGTCAAAATGATCTGATATGAAGACTAAACATTAACAGATTTAATCCAGACATTAGTTTACTGAGAGTGAAACTAAAGTCTGACTAAGACTAACACTGACCCTGGTCTGACTAGGACTAACCCTGACCCTGGTCTGACTAGGACTAACCCTGACCCTGGTCTGACTAGGACTAACCCTGACCCTGGTCTGACTAGGACTAACCCTGACCCTGGTCTGACTAGGACTAACGCTGACCCTGGTCTGACTAGGACTAACGCTGACCCTGGTCTGACTAGGACTAACGCTGACCCTGGTCTGACTAGGACTAACGCTGACCCTGGTCTGACTAGGACTAACGCTGACCCTGGTCTGACTAGGACTAACGCTGACCCTGGTCTGACTAGGACTAACGCTGACCCTGGTCTGACTAGGACTAACGCAGACCCTGGTCTGACTAGGACTAACACTGACCCTGGTCTGACTAGGACTAACGCTGACCCTCAGTACACACATTATATACAGTAGATACACGAGTCGAGTATATCACACCCACACTGAAGTACACACAGGAGTACACAGCAGTACACAGTAGTACCCAGTAGTACACACAGCAGTACAAGTAGTACACAGTAGTACACAGCAGTACGTACCATTCCGAACTCCCACCTGCGAACAGAAGGGTGGTTGATGCTTCCTGTAACGATCAGACCTTGTTCATTCAGGACGTATTCTTTACGCTCGTTTTCATCAGCTACATACACGGCATCATCTGAAAAAACACAAACGACGAAAAGAAACTCAAATAAACCAGAAAAATTACAAAATATATATATTTGTATGAAAAGGTCACATTAGACTGAATTATGAATATTTGTACATTTTGTACATTTTTAACTGGTACAAAATATTTACTGTATTTACTTATATTTACAAACTTTCCTGAACCTAAACTGTGGGTTAACCTTATATATTAACTAATGGTTTAACTGTGGGTTAACTTTATATATTAACTAATGGGTTAACTGTGGGTTAACTTTATATATTAACTAATGGTTTAACTGTGGGTTAACTTTATATATTAACTAATGGGTTAACTCTGGGTTAACTTTATATATTAACTAATGGTTTAACTGTGGGTTAACTTTATATATTAACTAATGGGTTAACTGTGGGTTAATTTTATATATTAACTAATGGGTTAACTGTGGGTTAATTTTATATATTAACTAATGGTTTAACTGTGGGTTAACTTTATATATTAACTAATGGTTTAACTGTGGGTTAACTTTATATATTAACTAATGGTTTAACTGTGGGTTAACTTTATATATTAACTAATGGTTTAACTGTGGGTTAACTTTATATATTAACTAATGGTTTAACTGTGGGTTAACTGCTGTGGACTGTGTAGTATTGGCTGTCCAGGTGTGTTGTCATGGTGATCACATGTGTGTTGTCATGGTGACCAGCAGAGGGCGGGGCTTCCACACATACATGGACACCAGGCGTTGAACAGCAGGTACATGTCAGTGGTGGCATCTCGTTTGGTTCTCTGCATCCCTTTGGGTCCCACCACCGCCACATATGTACGAAACTTCCCCACGATGGCGTCGGGCGTTGGTGTGACGCCCAGAGTTAACACCGCCTCCTTCTCCTCTAACACCTCCCCACGCCACGCACCTCCACGACGCTCATTAAAGGTCACTGCTACCAGGGAACCTTTGTCTGGGGCAGGACTGTTTCCTGTAGAGGAGGAGGAGGAAGAGTAGGGTTTGGAGGAATGAGGCATTATGGGAAAGAACTGGAATCAGAGTTGAAGAAAAGGAGACAACAACAACTGTACCTTATCTTACCTTACCTTCCTTTACCTTAACTTACCCTCCTTTACCTTATCTTACCATGCCCTCCTTTACCTTACCTTCCTTTACCTTAACTTCCTTTACCTTACCTTACCTTAACTTCCTTTACCTTACCTTACCTTACCTTACCTTAACTTCCTTTACCTTACCTTACCTTAACTTCCTTTACCTTACCTTACCTTAACTTCCTTTACCTTACCTTACCTTAACTTCCTTTACCTTACCTTACCTTACCTTACCTTAACTTCCTTTACCTTAACTTCCTTTACCTTACCTTACCTTACCTTACCTTACCTTCCTTTACCTTACCTTACCTTAACTTCCTTTACCTTACCTTACCTTAACTTCCTTTACCTTACCTTACCTTACCTTAACTTCCTTTACCTTAACTTCCTTTACCGTACCTTACCTTAACTTCCTTTACCTTACCTTACCTTACCTTAACTTCCTTTACCTTAACTTCCTTTACCTTACCTTACCTTACCTTAACTTCCTTTACCTTAACTTCCTTTACCTTACCTTACCTTAACTTCCTTTACCTTACCTTACCTTAACTTCCTTTACCTTACCTTCCCCTAACCCTAGTCTTCCAGTGGTGTCGTGGTGTCATAGTGTGAAACTCACCGATCAGAAACTCCAGTTGGAAGTCGTCGTTACTTGTCAGTCGTCTGGAAAACGTCACCTGGACGATGAACCTCTGTCCTCGTCGGACCACCAGGTTCTGGATCTCATACTCAGTGGTGTGATGGTACGGTTTGTTCACACTCTGACACATGTCCACCTTCCTGACAAACACTGGTGCTGGATGAGACAACACAAAATCAGACCATCAAAGACCACCAAAGACAAGCAAGACCACCAAAGATGACCACCAGGTTCTGGATCTCATAGTCAGTGGTGTGATGGTACAGTTTGTTCACATTCTGACATGTCCACCGCCAAAGACCATCAAAGACCACCAAGACTACAAAGATCACAAAAGACTACCTAAGACCACCAAAGACCACCAAAGACTACCAAAGATTACCTTAGACCACTAAAGACCACCATAGACTGCCAAAGATTACCTAAGACTACCAAAGACGACTAAAGACTACATGAGACCACCAAAACTACTACCAAAGACCAGCGTCAGACCACCACAGTCCACCTTAGACAACCTAAGACCACCAGAACCAGCAAAGGCCACCATTGACCACCATAGGCAACCATAGACCACCATACACCACCAAAACCACCATAGACCACCAAGGTCTACCTAAGACAACCAAAGACCACCAAATATCACCAGGGCCACCAAAGACCACCAAAGACTACCTAAGACCACCATTGACCACCAAAGACCACCAAAGACCACCAAAGACCACCAAAGACTACCCAAGACCATTAAATACCATAGTTCTTTAAGACCATCACACCACATCAGACCATATCAGTCCACGTCAGACCACATCAGTCCACGTCAGACTACATCAGTCCACATCACACCATGTCCGACCACATCAGTCCACATCAGACCACGTTCGACCACATCAGACCACAACAGTCCACATCAGACTACATCAGTCCACATCAGACTACATCAGTC
>CM035802.1:3683090-3790590 GCA_020466265.1 Siphamia tubifer | reverse complement strand
GGGTGACATTTTTCCATGTCCCCCCTCATCCTCGCGATACTGAAAATGATAAAAAACCACTTCAACAATGATTATTATGAAACAATGATAACCTTTTTTAATAGTGCTTTTGTGCAAACCAGCCACATTTTCAGGTATTATAATATAAATGAACACTTCAGAAACAACAATTTTAAATAATTTTAAAATAATTAACGGAACAAAAGACACACAAAACCGTGTGTGTGTGTGTGTGTGTGTGTGTGTGTGACAGACAGACAGACAGACAGACAGACAGACAGACAGACAGACAGACAGAGACTTAATGAGAGGGATGATCTTGTCAAACTCAATATAACTATCAATGTACTTTCTCTTTTTAGGGTTAGGGCGTTTGTTTTTGTCATTGTCATTTTCATTGTCATTTCTTTTACCACTTCTTGAGGAACTTGGCGGACACAAAAATCGATCCATGTTCGCTGCAGGGTGGCTAAAAATAGCCTGTGACTCGCTCCGTCTCAATTTAGTCAAGCTGGCGTCAAACAGCGCTGTTACTTCCGCCCGCTCGCTACAAAATAAAACTTCCGCATTTCAAAATAAAACAGCAAAAAAAAAAAAACTTGAATAATTTCGCGTACCCCTGGACATGCGCCACGTCCCCCTAGGGGTCCGCGGACCCCAGTTTGAGAACCGTGGCAATAAATAAATAGTGTTCTGTGGTTTGTAAATAAATACATAAATAAATTAAATACAAAACACTGAACATGTTTAGCCAGAGGCAATCTGTTAAAAACTAGCATGTTATCTTTTACAGTGCACAATGGTTTATTAAAAGCCCAAAGGTTTTTATTTAGGATACTAAAGAGGTGTTGTTTTAATTTCTGCTTAAATACTTTGTATGTTTTACTTATTTTATTTTACCTGTTCGAATAAATGAATGAAAACTGTTCAAATCATTGGTTATTTTATAAAAAGAGAATTCCAGCCTCATTCTGCACCTGACGTTACAGCACCAGACTGAGGCCGCTCCGTCCCTCTCCTCCAGCTTATTCTTTCTAGATTTTAAAATGACCATCACATGGGGATAGAATCGGCCAGAGTCTGTGGTGATGATGTATGTCCGGATTATGGAGGTGACGTTACTGAATGGTCCCGCACTGGCAACTGTAAGCCTCACTGCTTTTATAGTCGCAGATGAGGAAGGGTTTGCAGCTGTGCAGTGCGGGACCAGGTGAGTATGAGAGCACAGGGGGAAAGGTCAACGGAGCAGAGGTCATGACAATCTTTGCTTCCCTAGAGATAAAATTTAACAACTGAGTTTTTTTTCTTTTTTAGTTTTCCTATATTTTACTAGCCTAGGATCTAGTCTGTCCCCAGTGGCCGCAAATGGTATTTGCTACGGGGAGACAGACTAGACAGCCTAGGATCTGAAAATCCCAACTGGGTCAGACCAATCAAATCGCCAGGGGCGGGATTGGAGCCCGCCCTGCCTCATGACGACACAAATACGACACGTAATGTTGTAGTCGCAGAGACGTAGCAGCTAGCACACCAAAGAGAAGAAGAAGGCGTAGCTGCTAGCTAGCACACATTGCCGTAACACCAGTTGCTAGCTGCTAGACAACATGGCTCATCACCAGGAACAACCATTGGAGCTGGCTTTGGCAGCAACGCTAGGTGATTTAAAATTACAGTTTTCCCTGCGAGAGGAGCAGAAAATGGCACTTAAGCTGTTTTTGGAAAAAAGGGACGTTGTCGGAGTTTTGCCCACCGGGTATGGCAAAAGTTTGATTTATTAGCTGGCTCCGCTAGTGGGACGACGCATGGGTCTGCACAACCCGCTGGTGATCGTTGTGTCACCCCTTTTAGCCCTAATGGATGACCAGTTGCAAGAGGCCGAAAAACTGGGAATACGAGCAGCACAACTCGGCAAAGGCGACCCGGAGGAGATCCGAAGCGGCCGGTGCCAAATAGTGTACGGGAGTCTGGAATCATGTTCATCGCTCTGACTGGTTGGCTCTGACTGGTTACCCATCCAATAGCGTGGCATTGTGTAAAGAGAAAATTTGACAGACAGCGGTTATCCCGCCCACAAATTCGCCTAGACTTTCTAGACTTTCCCTGTAGCAAATACCATTTGCGGCCACTGGGGACAGTCTAGATCCTAGGCTAGCTCCTGATATGATCTGTAGACATCATCATTCAGCTTTTTCACCTGGTCTGGTGTTAAAAAAGCATGCAAAATATCTAAAAAAAAAAAAAAAGGAATATTGAAGAATGGCAAATCAAATCAAATGGGCATTCAAGGCGAACTGCGAGCAGAACGCCAGGATTGTAACAGAAGCAGCGGCAGGACTTTGACACAGCTGTAGATGAAGTCAAAGATTGAAACTGAAATTCTCATTGAAAACAGAGAAGAAAACTAATGCTAACACTAACCCTGGAGGCATTTATTAAAAGGAAAGATGTTTCCGGCCTCAGTAAGATTTTAATCCACCAGTTAGCGTCGTTGAATACATCAGATCAAAGACTGATGTGATTGGTTTAAGCTTCGACTCCACCTGTTCTGGCTTCAACCAGTAGAAAACTGCGAACCCATGCGTCAGTCTGTGATTTCTTCCTTCTGAACCTCCATCGATCTCACCTCTCCATGGATGTAATAAACTGGACCTTTCACACACTCGATACCATCTATTCACCAAAAAACAGAGGTCTGGGCGACATTAGCTCAGTCAGTAAATTCGTGAATTGACCTGTTGAATCATTCTGTAGATTCGCAAAGGAGATTGGATTATGTTTGTGGACAGTTTTATCTGGACTAAGAGCAGAGATGGATGAACTGAGAAAACAACAACAACTACTTTGGGTCAATGATTGCCATGTGGGGCAATGTCTAATTTAAGGGTTGAGCAAAACCCTATAAGGGGTTAATTTTTCTTCTAAAGCAGAGAAGATGTCCTTGTTTTGGGTTCCTTTGTTTGTCCTCACGTGTCCTTGAATTTCCGGTGCTCATGTGTCTGTGGTCTGTTCTGCAACTTTATCTTTTGTTTATACCACGTGTTCATCCTGTTATCCAAAAATGTCCAGTTCAATGACCTTGAGTAACGTTAACTGAACAGGCAGAATGGTTAGCGCTCTCGTCTCACAGCAAGAAGGCCCGGGTTCGATTCCCGGCCGTGCAGGCCTTTCTGTGTGGAGTTTGAATGTTTCTGTCCCCGTGTCTGGATGTGTGTCCACCATCACCCAAAAATGTGACCCGCCACCACGAAATCAGGCATAAGTGGCGCTGAGCCGTTCAGAGCTACAGCCAAATTTAGGCTGGAAGGTGATTTGTTATTAGTGTTTACATCTTATCAAAAAACGGTACCTTAACACCTCTATGTTCACTTCCTGTGGTCATTACATTGAAATCCAATCAATAAAGGTGTTTATTGAGTCAATTATTTAAGCGACGACAAAAGTTCAGGTATTGCTGAGCAAAGACAAAGACGACTTCCACCTCTTTTCGCCGAACAAAACGATCTCCGTTCCGTGGGTAAACACCCAAGTGTTTGGTACGAGGTAAAAGCTTATATTGAATGTTCTGTCCAATGGTGTAAGCCAAATGATTATAATACGTCACACTTCTGTCCTATTATTATAATATATAAAACTTCTGTGACATGTCCATCAGAGTGTCCTTTAACATCTGTCAACAATTTGTGTCAATCGGATACAAATTATTATGCGTTGCTAAGGACTTCCTACCCCAAAACAGTCCAAAACTTTAACGGACAATTTCTAAAAATATGCAAATTGCAAAATATGTCCAAATGTGGATATTAAAATGACCATAACTTTGGTTCTACTTGTGATAGAAACATCATTTTTTCACCATCTTAAACCTTAGTTTCCACTCTACCAAGATACACACATAACTCTGTTTGGATTTACACACACTTATGCCTGGTTTACTGGTGGTGGGTCACATATACGTTTGATAGAGTAAAATCTTCCATCAGGTAAAAACCACAGTGGGCCTTATATATGGATTCATTCTGGTTGTGCTTAGTGACTGGGAATTTTTGACTTTTTATCTCACGATTTTGACTTTGCTTAATGCACCTTATAGTCCATTACACCTCATAGATGACAACCACCCAAAAAATAAACAGTTCATTGACAGTGCACCTTACATTCCCGAAAATACGGTAGTTTTCATCAGCTGATGGTAGAAATAACAGGTACTTTTTCTTCTACAGACACTCCTCTCAGAATGGATGGAGTGGATGTAAAAAAAAAAGACTTAAGTAAATACAATTTTAGACCTGGGATAAATGGTAAATGGACTGCACTTATATAGCGCTTTTCCACCTTCATGGTGCTCAAAGCGCTTTACAGTAGCCTCACATTCACCCATTCACACACACACTCATACACCAGTAGGTTTCTAAGGTCTAAGGTCAGTCCTACTGGGGGCCTAAGTCAGGGTTCAGTGTCTTGCCCAAGGACACTTCGACATGTGGACAGCCAGAGCCAGGACGCGAACCGCCAACCTCTCAGTCATTGAGAGGTTGGCGATGAAAATATGGGTGCTTTTAAGACATTTTTAAGACCTAAAATTTCAGTTTCTAACTTTTAGCCTTTTTTTTAGACCATATGAGAACCCTGACATAAAGATGGTATGGTGTCGATGAATGTGTTTTTTCTTTGCCCAGGATGTCTGGTCCTTTCCCCTTATCATGCCACACTGAAGCACACCAACACTAACACGCTTTGAGTTGGAGTTCAGAGCCTTTCCTACTGCTGTTGGCACCTCACTAAAGACTGAGGTGATGGTGAATATGTTTCTGTCATTTCAATGCAATTTCATAATTATGTGTAACCACTTATATCAAGTCATTTCAATGCAGTTTGTAGGTAATAAATGATAGAAACAGCTTCCATTTCAAGAATGAAATAAACTGGTAAATATTTGAAATTAATCTGTAGTTGTTGAAACAATGGGTCCAGGATTTCATTTTATTTTTTCTTTAATTACCTGAAAAACAAAGGAGGTAATTTCCAGGAAAATCAGGGCGGTAAAATGCATTTTCACTCATTTCCACTCAGTTATTTGGTTATTAGCAAGAAAGAGACAAAGATAGCAGTGGTTTAGTAATGAAAACAACTCAGTAAAGTAAGTAAAATTAAATTAATTAAAGAAAACTGAATTAAAAAAGTTTTTCCACAAATCCAAAATATTTCATTGACTGATAGAACAGGTCAAAAAGTGGGGTCAAATCTTTAATGTGAGGGTCTGGACCCCACCCCATACCCCCAGGGTCAGTGTTAGTCATAGACTAGGCGGTCGCCTCGGGCACCGGATGTCTTGGTGGCACCAAATCCCACAGAATTAGATTAAGATACTGCATTTACTGGACTATAAGGTGTACTGAAAAGACTTTAATTTTGGCCAAAAACTACAGTGTGCCTGATATGTGGATTAATTCTGGTTGTGCTTAGCGGCTTGGAATTTTGACTTTTTAATCACATAATTTTGACTCTTTTAAAGTTTGTTTTATCAGAATCAGTGTGTTTTGTTCTGTTCCAACTCAACAATGTTTATAGTTATTGTTAGTGTTTATCTTCACTTAATGCTCCTTATAATCCAGTTCACCTTATAGTGTGAAAATACAGTAAATAAATCATTAAAGTTAACATTGACAGTGATTATTCATGGACACTCAGTACGTACTCCATCAGATGTAGGACACTATGTTTACACATGATCATTTAGAATTACACTAAAAGGAATGAGGGGTGTTCGCCTAGTGTTCCCCTAGGGTTCCACGTTGACATGAACCGCCCACACCCACCCTTCCCCCGTGGTTGGAGTCTGTGAACCGCGGTTGCGGCTCAGGTCAATGGTTTCTGGCAGATTCCAGCCTCTGGCGGTGCCGTTTCCGGAGCGTCTTCAGGTTTGGGTTGTCGTGTTACGGGTTCTGGTCCCGGCGGTCCGGTCCCAGACTAGTTCTGGACCGTGGGTGGAACCAGGATGTGGAAGGGTTTCCTCATAACCTCCTCCTCCTCTTACAGCTTTTAGAAGTGGGTGTGGTCATGGTGGCTGCGTTAGTCATCAGCGTCGGGTTTTAACGGAGGGTCAGTGGCCTCGGCGTTGGCGGGAAATGTCTTCTTCCCTCGTCTCTGGATGTGGTCTTCATTCCTTTTCTCCAACGCCACGATCTGTGACAAATACACACACACTGTCAATATGTCCTTCCACCACAGGAAGTAGAACTGTCTATGTGTCCTTCCACCACAGGAAGTAGAGCTGTCTATGTGTCCTTCCACCACAGGAAGTAGAACTGTCTATGTGTCCTTCCACCACAGGAAGTAGAACTGTCAATATGTCCGTCTACCACAGGAAGTAGAACTGTCTATGTGTCCTTCCACCACAGGAAGTAGAACTGTCTATGTGTCCTTCCACCACAGGAAGTAGAACTGTCTGTGTCCTTCCACCACAGGAAGTAGAACCGTCTATGTGTCTTTCCACCACAGGAAGTAGAACTGTCAATATGTCCGTCTACCACAGGAAGTAGAACTGTCTATGTGTCCTTCCACCACAGGAAGTAGAACTGTCTATGTGTCCTTCCACCACAGGAAGTAGAACTGTCTATGTGTCCTTCCACCACAGGAAGTAGAACTGTCAATATGTCCGTCTACCACAGGAAGTAGAACTGTCTATGTGTCCTTCCACCACAGGAAGTAGAACTGTCTATGTGTCCTTCCACCACAGGAAGTAGAACTGTCTGTGTCCTTCCACCACAGGAAGTAGAACCGTCTATGTGTCCTTCCACCACAGGAAGTAGAACTGTCTATGTGTCCTTCCACCACAGGAAGTAGAACTGTCTGTGTCCTTCCACCACAGGAAGTAGAACTGTCTGTGTCCTTCCACAACAGGAAGTAGAACCGTCTATGTGTCCTTCCGCCACAGGAAGTAGAACTGTCTATGTGTCCTTCCATTTTATAAATACAGCTCATGTGACCTTTGACACATGAGCAGATGAGTTGAGGTTTAACAAACTGAAGTTTCCTTCCTTCCTCTGGTGGTAAAGCCTTAGTTTATTCAAATGGGAGAACGTTACCTGGGCGATGAACTCGTCCTCAGCACTGACGGGGATGTTCAGTCCGGTGACGGTGTTGAAAAGGTCGTACATGCTCAACGCTTCGCTAACACCTCTTTTCTGGAAGAACTGAGGAAGGAAACAGTCTTAACACACACCTTTTAAAAACGTCACCTCTGTTTAGCCCCACCCACTAATGTCACCGGTTTAGCCCCACCCACTGATGTCACTTCTGTTTAGCTCCGCCCACTAATGTCACCGGTTTAGCCCCACCCACTGATGTCACTTCTGTTTAGCCCCACCCACTAATGTCACCTCTTCTTAGCCCCGCCCACAGATGGCACCTCTGTTTAGCCCCGCCCACAAATATCACCGGTTTAGCCCCACCCACTGATGTCACTTCTGTTTAGCTCCGCCCACTAATGTCATGTAATGATGTAACAGTGCCTGAAATAAAACCCTTAACAGTGTAGACCATGTGTTAAATCACAGGTGGATTGTGGGTCTAATTTCCGCAGGTAC
This sequence comes from Siphamia tubifer, assembly GCA_020466265.1. Taxonomy (NCBI): domain Eukaryota; kingdom Metazoa; phylum Chordata; class Actinopteri; order Kurtiformes; family Apogonidae; genus Siphamia; species Siphamia tubifer. Next base: position 3,783,004 of record CM035802.1, on the reverse strand, counting down.
GGGTTGGTATACTGGTACCAGACTCTGCTCAGGAGGCGTCGTCTTTCCACACATTAATATTTTTGGTCAGAAATACTGAACAGGTTTAATATTTACTGACATTTACCACCTGTTTCGGAGCACATTATCCGAACAAATTTTCTCTGAACATGATCACCTGATAAAATAATCTGGCATTAGCCGTCCTTTGGTTGGGAAAAAGGGGGCAAAAAAAAGGGCTGAAGTATCTTTAAGTGTGAACCATCGCCTAAGACTGCGAACTGCGTTACCGTGGAAACGTTCCGACAGTCTCTCAAGAGGAACTCCAGGCCGTGGGGATGAGTGGGCTCAACAGACTGACTGACGTCTATCAACCAGACCTGCAGAAGAGCAGAGAAAAGACATGAAGAAGAAGGAGGAGGAGGAGCAGGAGGAGGAAGAGGAGGAGCAAGAAGAGGAAGAGGAGGAGGAAGAGAAGGAGCAAGAAGAGGAGGAGGAGGAGGAAGAGGAGGAGCAAGAAGAGGAGGAGCACGAAGAGGAGGAGGAGGAAGAGGAGGAGCAAGAAGAGGAAGAGGAGGGGGAAGAGAAGGAGCAAGAAGAGGAGGAGGAGGAAGAATAGGAAGAGGAGGAGCAAGAAGAGGAGGAGGAAGAGGAGGAGCAAGAAGAGGAGGAGGAAAACCACACAGGGCCTTTATTCTTCATCTACATAAACAAAAACACTTTCTCCCAAACCCCCCCCCCCTTTAATTAATTGGTATTTTAATGAAATAATGACATTTAATAACACATTTATCTAATTCTAATCTTAATTAATAATTAAGGACATATTTACTTATTTAATTTTGGGACTTTTAGTCGTCCATACAGGTCAGATGTAGTAACAGTCCAGGTACCTTTCCTTGGTGCCAGAGTATGTTGTATTCACTGAGGTCAGCGTGGACCAGGTGACACTCCTGGTAGAGCTGCTGCATGAGCTGCAGGAAGAACAAGTACACTTTCAGAATAAAAGCATGTAACCAAGCTCAGGGAACAGAGTTCATATTAAACTCAATAATTATTACAACTTATTTACAAAGTTCCAACATTTACAACAACAGATTCAAAATAAATATCCTCTTATTATTTCTACTGTGGAACAAGACCGTAGTACCAAGTTTTAGTACCAGTACGGCCCAGTACCAGTTTGCAATGGGCCATAGTATCAGGTCATAGTACTGGGATGAAGAACCAGATCTTAGTACCAGGTGGTGTACTTACGTGGAGGACCTGGTGGTAGGCCGTCTTCATGTCCTCGCTGCTCAACATGGCGTCTTTGAGTTTGGGGGCGGGAACGTGGTCTTTGCCGATAAATGACATGACCAGGATGTGTTTCTTCAACAGAACCACCTCTGGACACGGGATCTCCGCCTTCTTCATCCTGACAAATATGTCACAAAAACACCAAAGTCAGTCAAACATCGGCCACGTCACGACCCCTGAACGCATCATCAGATTAAACTGAAACATTCATTCATCTTTTATGTGTATTTTTAATATGCAGGACTAAAACTGCCAAAATTACATACATTAATTAATAATTTAATTGATTAATTAGTCCAAAAAAAAGTTCACATCAAATGAATTATCTAATTTAATTCCAATTTTAGTTCATTAATGACATATTTATTTATTTAACTATGGTACTTTTAGTCCTCATTAAATTTGAACTGTTCACATCAGGGATTAGAATTAACATCGTCCTGGGGACGTATGAAATTGCCATCGGGACGATCAATTATCTAACTTGGAACGACAAAAAAAAACGGACATAGTTTTTCCAAAAAGCTTTCAGTACATTTGTAACCCATTAAAAGGTCAAAGGATTCACTGATTGGCTGATTCACCCTCACTGTGTGAAGAGGTTCCACAGGTCTTTCCTTCCTGCTGCGGTCTAACTGTACAATGATCAATAAGCACTGTCCACTCCCCACACTGTCATTTGCTGTGATCATGTGCAATAATGTGCAATAACCATGTGCATAACTGTGTCACCATATATTTATATCATTCCACTGGCTCTGTCAGTGAATAACTGTGAATGAGAGTTTTAAGAGTTATTTTGTATTTTATTCTGTGTCATTGCATGCTTATATTCTCTTTCTGATCCTGGTCTTGAATGTTTCAATACTAAAATGTCCCCATTGGAGGACAAATAAAGGATATCTTATCTAAAAATGACTCAGTGGCGCCATCGTGTTTGTGTTCTATTCATGACAATGAATTAAAATGTATCAGAATGTTTACACTTGCTTCCTGCTCGAGCTCCTGCCACACAGACCCAGGTCAGTACCCTAACACAGGTCAGTACCGTAACACAGGTCAGTACCGTAAACACAGGTCAGTACCGTAAACACAGGTCAGTACCGTAAACACAGGTCAGTACCGTAACACAGGTCAGTACCGTAAACACAGGTCAGTACTGTAAACACAGGTCAGTACCGTAAACACATGTCAGTACCGTAACACATGTCAGTACCGTAACACATGTCAGTACCGTAACACTAATTGTCACCATTCAATCCTGGCCTCCAGTGAGTTTAACCTGAGGGCTAACAGCTAGTGGCTAACGATGTTGAGCTGGAGCTAAGAATCTGTGGGGATGGGGTGATAGAAATTCTGATAACTGACCTCCCATCAACATATCCTTTACATTCTCCATAAATTGGTCTACTATCGTCTGGTAGTCAGAACATAAGACACACGGACTGTCCAACAGCTGAGACTGTTTCACTTGTTTGTCACTTGGCTCTTTTCTGTAACAAAGTCTAAAGCATTATGGAATACATGAACGTGGCCCAGTTTAGTAGCTGTGAAATTATAATATCCACTGTTCTGTCGGATCTTTCTCCTCTAACTAATCTGTCAATCACACTTGGCTATAAAATTCCTTCCTTTTACTGTGACACGCCAAACTGACAATAAAGACAGTTATTATTATTATACTACTGTTACAATACACTCTACTGTCACTGCACACAACTTACGACACAACACACACATTACTACTATAAGTACTATTACCACTACTACTATGACTATTACCACAAATACAATCACTACTATGACCACTACCATTACTCCTATTACTGTTACGAATACTATTATGACTACATGTACTATTATTACTACTACCACCAATAAATCCACAACTACTGTTCAACGTGCCGCTAACTGTACTACCATCTGCAGTTACCTATACCACCATCTGCAGTTACCTGTATAACCCCCCTCACCTTCCCAGGTTGTGCATCTCCTTCTCGGCCCACAGCCTGATGATCTTTCGTGGGTTGAGTTTGCTGAAGCGGTCGATAAAGCGGTAGTCGTCTTTGATGTATCGGTCTCGGTTCTTGAACTCGTTGAGAGTGGTCTTGAACACCTTCAGCACTACCTCCTCAGGTACCGGCTGCTCGTCCAGGCTAAAACACACACACACACAACAGGGCGTCAGGCGGACCGCTTCCCTGGCCTGGTCCTAGCCCCACCCACTCCTTCTGCCACCCATGCCCACCTTCCTCCGTCGGCGTGGAACACCACTGACTCCTTCCCGGTGCTGATGCAGCCGTTGATGTTCTCCAGGACGCCGGCGTTCACCATCTTGTACATGAGCAGTCGAGTGCGAGGGTCCACGGCCTGTTCCTGAAACCACACCCACAAACAACATTGAAGGTCCAGTTCTGCGAAAACCACGCCAACGTCAACTGCGTCAATAGAACCTGGACGATTTTAAGTCTTCAAGGGACAGTTCAGTATTTTTCAGATGAATTTGCATACAATCAGTGTTTTTACTCTGGTGCACCCGCAGTGACTTACCCCCGACAGTGAGTCCAGTTCCAGTCCGGTTGTGGGTCAAAGCGAAAGTAGTCCCGGCAGGGTTCCCGGGATCACGAATATAAACCTGTGTTTTCTAAAAACAGTATGCGTTTGAGTGAGTGAATTATTTGCATAACAAAACCGTCACGGAACAAAAACTCACCTTGGAATTGCTTGGAGCTACTTTTTCTCAATAGTGATCAATCCTCATTGTCACTGCTAACAGCTGTGCGCCTTCGCAAACTACTTTCATCAGTTGTTTGGCAGTGTTTGTTTCAAAGTTATGAGATAAGTAAAATTTATGACATTAAAAAAAGTAAAAATTCTGAGACAAAAAGTCAAAATTCCATGTCACTAAGCACAACCAGAACTAATCCATATATATGGTACAATGTGGTTTTTGAATAAAATTAAAGTCATTTAGAGTGCCTTATAACCCAGAAAATATGGTAGTTTCTTAAGGCACACAGCTGTTAGCAGTGACAACGCTAGCACATTGATCACTATTGAGAGAAAGTAGCTCCAAGCAATTACAAGGTGTGAGTTTTTGTTCCGTGACGGTTTTATTATGTAAATAAATCATTAATTCCAACACATACTGTTTTGAGAAGAAACACATTTTATTTTCGTGACCCCAGGAAATTTGCCGGGACTACTTTGGCTTTGACCAAAACCGGACCAGAAGTGGGCTCACAGGACACTGTCGGTTGTAAGTCAGTGTGGGTGCACCAGAGTAAAGACACTGATGACAAACACATTCATCTGAAAAATACTGAACTGTCCGTTTAAAACCTCAATCAGACACAAACCATCTGCTGATCTAAACTGTCCAAAGCCTGTTTATCCACTAATGTTATCAATCCATGTCAATAACTGGTGTAAAATACAGTTATTTGTCTTTTCATCGTCATCAGATGTGACCATATTTGGACATTCAGAGGCTCAGTAGTTACCGTGGAAATGCCGACATCTTCGGCAACATTGATTAGTAAACCAGTAAAAACCATGGAGTTGAATGGAATTCATTCAAGCATGGAATTCATCCGATTACTCGATGGAAATAAAATTAAAAAATCGACAGGATACTCAATTACAAAAATATTTGATACTGACAGCCCTAGATGAAAGTATTTGATAGTTTCATCTAGAGCTGTAACTGTCCACACCTAAATAAAAGGTATGGGCATTTAAAATTCCTTCCATGATCAGCAGTGATCAGCAGATCAAGTTTTTTGGTGATCAGGCCAAAAAATGCTCATCAGTGCATCACTAGATGATACCGTTATGATTATATAATATTTCGACATACTAATGGGTTATGGGTATGGTATTCACCCTGTCAGTGAGAAAATGGTAGATATTGACCAAACAGAATGTTCCAGCAGATTTTGACAAGTTACCAACACTGTGTGTAAATTACTGGTGTAACACTATTGTCCTTATCCCTTAGTTTTCCCGTGGGGTTTATTTCATGCTTCTAAACGGAGACTATGAAAACAGAAGATGCCACAGTGGCATCTCGTCTTGAGTTTTTTTATCCGCATTTAGATGAGCGTATTCAGGAGGAAATCCTTGTTTATATGAAGACGCAACAGTAGGTGAAATATGATTGGATAGTCCTGCCAGGACGCTAGGTGATACTGTGGTAGACCCGCCCACATGTCCTTTTCCGTTTTTGACGTATGTAATTGTTCATCTGTTTCTGTTCGTCTACGGTATGCGTGTAACGTCTGTACAATAACTGAAAGGACTCCTGTACATTTATTAGAGCTGCTAGTGCTAATGCTAATGCTGCTGGAAGATCTGTGGGATCCAGGTTGTCCCATGTTTGTTGCTTTACCTGCTCAGCGTATGAATGTAACCTGAAAGTGTATGTGATGTGAACATATGTAAAAACGCATGCAACTTTAACATGTGCATTTCTTGCCATTTAGACAGAGATGTGACCCAGTGCACCTTCAATACATCCCACTCTGGAAGGAGTCTGAAGATTTGTGTGTATTCACACCCCGGCGGTGTCGGTTTTGCGTAAACGAAAGGCACTTTTGATCAAATATGCTGTCGTATTTAGCCACAATTGTTCTCGTGTAAATGGCCCCACAAACTGATAAATGTTGATTATTGTTTTGTTATTTAGGATGCTAATGAACTTTGAACAGTGGTGAATGCTCGTGAACCTCCGTGATCGCTCCAGACAGCATGTGCATTGATGTATTTTTGATGGCGTGGTTTAGAGGAGTGGGCTGATGAAGAGGCATAGGTGTGTATACTTTCAAAATATAGCTGCAGAAACCATTGTCCAAGATCTCCTACCCTACCTTTAAGTTTGGTGGATCAGTAAACTGAAGCACAGACTAATAGAAGTGGGTTTAGACAAACATGAGCCCCTTGTGCCTTTGCCCAGCTGTGGGGTCCCCCACCCCTCCCTCCACGGGCCACTGTATGGCTGTGTTAGACGCGTACGTACGGCGGTGGAGTGCTCCTTTTTCTCGTGCAGACGGGCGCTGCGGCGCTGCTCACTGTAGCAGTGCTGCTTCAGGGAGTTGAAGACCTGGTTGGAAAGTTTCAGGTCCATCCCCAGGCCGTCGCCCACGTGGATCTCTGGAGCGAACTGCAACAGGAAGACAAGGGTGTTAGCGTGTGCGTCGGCACCTCGGGCGTGCAACGGCGTGTCAGGCCTCACGTTGTCCATGCGGGCGGTGTTCTTACGGCCGCAGGTCACCTCGTCGTGTTTGGTGGTGATGTTTTTGCCTTTTCCGGTGAAGCCTTTCCTGGGCGTCGTCTGAGGTTTTTCTGAAAAAGGATCCGAAATGTATTACTATATTTTCTGGACTGTAAGTCGCCACTTAAAAGACTTTAATTTTCTCCAAAAACCACAGAGCGCCTTATATATGGATTAATTTAGTGACTTGGAATTTGACGTTTTATCTAATAATATAAGTAAGTAATAATATATAAGATAAAAAAGCCAAAAAATTTCCAAATTATGAAATAAAGACAAAATTATGACAGAAAGTTAAAATTATTAGACAAAAAGCCAAAATTATGAGATGAAAAATGAAAAATCCAAGACACTAAGCACAACCAGAATTAGTCCATATATATATAGTCCACTTTGGTTTTTGGAGAAAATTAAAGGCTTTAAATTGCACCTTATAGTCTGTAAAATACGGTACAAAAACAGAAAACCTGAGAGAACTGTCAACCAACATAAAATTAATCGAAAGCAAAACTGAGAAATTTGATTCAAACATTCATTTGACAGCCCCAGTAAATATAAAAGCCCCGCCCCTCTGGTGATGTCAGATCAGGTGCAGTTGCCTCACCTGCCCTGTAGGGGTCATGTCGGGTGTCCTGCCAGTCCACCTCGTCCTCAGAGCTGTCGCTGTCTTCGTAGGGATGGACTTTGCGGTAGTTTTCGAAGGAGATGGACACTGCAGACGAACAGACAACTGGTCACATCTACCACAAAATTAAATTTAGACCCACCCACTTTACATGACGCATGCTAGCGTAAGTGTGCAATGTAGTAAGGTGTGCACAGTTTCCTTGTAGCAGATGCCAGTTCTGGATGTAACTTCATTTTAAATATGGTTCAACTTCATGTGTCATAAAAACAAAGTGCTGGTGCTTTAGGCCAGTGGTTCTCAAATGGAAGGGAATTCAAGGGAATTCAATTCAAGTTGTGGTCAACGATGGACTGCTGTCCCAGCGAAGGGTGTGTGATGTGCTGGCCAGTGGTAGAAAAATAATTGGGCACTTTAAACATTCCCCATTGGCCACATCAAGACTTGAAGCTGTCCAGACGGGACTAGGAATGCCAACCAAACGTCTGATCAAAGATGTTCCCACCCGCTGGAACAGTACCTTTTACTTGACTGTGAGTCTGCTGGAACAAAAGAGTGCCCTCTCCGTCTATGCTGCTGACCACCAGCTCCCAGCAACACTGACAGCATGAGACTGGACCTTGCTGGAGAAAATTAACACTCTTCTAGCTCCATTTGAAGAGCTCACAAAACAGATCAGCTTCGCCACCTACACCGTCTCAGAGGTAATCCCCTCAGTCATTGTCCTGAAGCGTCTCTTGGCCAAACAGACTACAGAGGACAGCGGAAAAAAACAATGAAAGCAACACTTCTAGCTGCCATGGACAAGATTCCAGACCATTGAGGAGGATCCCTTGTACTCTGGTGCAACCATATTAGACCCACGTTACAAGGACAGGTGTGTTTAATTGTGTGCTGTATTGTGTAAAGTTTAAACAACTTGTGTTAGTGTGTAATTAACAACAGCATATGAACTAACAGTTATGTTATGCTATTCTGTTTACTATGTTATTGCAGATACTTCTCAAGTGCAGAGAGCAGCAAGCTTGCAAGAAGTGCATTGACCGAAGAGATGAAGGAGGAGTCATCACTGCAGACAACCACCAGTGAGGCAGCAGAGCCAGCCAGTAAGACCCCACGGATGTCAGCAGAGCCCAACACAAGTAGTTGCTTTAAGGGGCTGTATGAGGAATTCCTACAAGAGCATGATGCTGAACAAGGTGGGGTCAGCAGCACAGCTAAACACATACAGATAGAGACATATCTGGCTGAGAAAACAATCCAGCGCACAGAGAGCCCATTCGAATACTGGGGAAAGAATAAGGAACGGTTCCCCTCCCTGGCTACTACAGCTGTAAGGTTTCTCTCTGCTCCCTCTACCAGTGTAGATAGTGAGAGGCTCTTCAGCACTGTTTCTAACATACTTGATGAGAAGAGGAATAAGCTGTCTGAAGATAATGTAGAAACACTAATCTGCCAATGTACCTGCACTTGAACCCCAAAGACTTGAATGCTTAAAAGAGTAAACACTATTAAGTGTGTGACAGATCAGTCACTAATGTGAGCTTCATTTTTTCCCATTGCTTGTTGATGATTTTTTAAATGTATTTTTACTTTCTTACTGTTGCACTATTACACATTTTCATTTCATGAAAGGTGCAATATTTTGGTACGACTACTAATACTTTGAGAGCCATTGTCACCCATACCAGGTAGGCAATAAAAAGTTCTACTGGATTCACTTTGTATTAGTCTTTTTCCCCGTTTCACAAAGTTAAGCAGCAGCCTTACAAAGCCGTAATGGCAATGACTTTACATCCAAGTAGTATGCAGCTCTTCATATAAAAAAATGTGGTATCGGTTTGGTATCAGCATCGGCCGATACTGCACAGCCAGGTATCGGTGCCAAAAAAATGGAATCGGTGCAACACCAATTCGTACCATGAATTTTTCGTAAATAGAGTCGCATTTTACATGTCAAGGGCCTAATTCGTTCCAAAGCCCCGAATACTACCCCTCAAACTGTTCAAAAATTATTTTAAAAAATTATGGATTTTGTATGAAATGTGTTTAGATTTAGATTTTAGTCTGTCCAGGCTAATGTCGGTGTCCGGGACAGAAGAGTTGATCCAGGTCTGGGTGAGAATGAGGATGCAGCAGTCTGGTGGATCACGTTTGGTGTTTAAATCCAGCTTCAGGTAGTCCAGTTGGTTTTCCAGTGAGCGTACGTTGGCGAGCAGGACTGATGGAAGCGGCGGTCTGAACGGGTTAGCTCTTAGCTTAGCTGTAAATCCACCGCCACAGACGCACTTCTATTTCCTCTGGCTCCTCTGATGGAGCCTCTGTGGGGGGAGACACTGCTGTAGGACGCTGGATTGGACCGGCGTAGCAGACCCAGGTTCTGTAGAACGGTTCACGTCTCTGGGCTTTAGGAGTCCAAGTTTTTACCATTTGTCCTTAAGCCCAACTGTTGATACCTAATCACTGAACTAGGTGGAGAAATTACCATTAAAGTGTCTGTGTTACCATGGAGACACAGCAGCTGCAGCCATCGCCCCGTTTACTGTAATTTTATAATACGTACTGTGATAAAGTTTAAAATGACCACACTCAAAAAAACTCAGGAAAGAACAGTAACTCTGATGAATGAGGGTCATAATAATATGCCTGAGACCCGATACGGATAAAGCACTTTAAAGAATTAAAAAGCAAGGACAAATTATATCTGATTTAAGTTCCATTCAAGGCCTCCTTTCGAGCTCAGTGCTCCTTTCTTCGGTTATAGCTTGCAATTCGATTTGCATTCACGTCTTCACAAACATTTTCGATGGTTCTTCTCTGGAGTGGTCGATCAGCAATCAGTTCCTTCCATTGATCCAAAACTCTTCCCGACTTCAGAACACTTTTACAAGTGTCCTTATATCTTAGTTTCGGTCGACCAACAGGATGAATACCACTGTCAAGTACACCGTAGAGGGATTTTACAGGTCAATTGTTATCCATTCTGGATACATGACCAAGCCACCGCAAATGATTTTTAACGAAGGTGACTTCAATATCCTTAGCATTCACTCGCCGTAACACCTCTTCATTACTTACGTGGTCGCTCCACTTTATCCTCAGTATTTTCCTCAAATGGCGCTGTTGGACTGTCCGAAGCTGATTGATGTTATGCCGGTACAGTGTCCAGGTTTTGGAACCGTATGCAAGTAATGGCGTCAAACATTGGGTATAAACTTACACCTTTATCGAGCGTGTGAGGGCATGGGAATCTAAACCACTATTATATTCAAACGATTCGGTCCGTGATCCATCAACAATAAGACAAGCATTAACTTGAGAATAAAGACTTTGAATCAGCCTGACGAACTTTGGTGGACAGCCAAACTTACCCAAGATTATAAAGAGAAAGTTCCTGTTTATGGTGTTGAACGCCTTGGTAAAATCGACAAAAACAATGTACATATTTTGACGCAGTTCTTTAGCTTTCTCCATAGGTTTTCTGAGAGTAAAGATTCCATCAATGGTACTTCTGTTTTCACGATATCCGGATTGTGACTGGGTATAAACCTTATCAGCTATGCATTTGAGTCTCTGTAAGACGATATCAGCAAACACTTTCCCCACCACACTTAACAGAGAAATCCCTCGATAGTTCCCACATTGACTTCGATCTCCCTTTTTGTTAATGTTTGGATCGGTAACTTCTAATGGTATGTTTTCAGTGGTCCAGAACACTGAAATAATCTTGAGAAGGGATGCTGTTAGGGTATTTCCACCATGTACAAGTACTTCAGGCAGAACACACTTTTACCAAGTTTTGTGTTTTTGAGTGCCGTGTCCAGTTCATCTTCAGTTATTGGAAGATCAAGTGAAACATCGGTTGGGAGCGGTTCGATATCATCAATAAGACTTGCATTGACATCTGTTGGTTAAGTAGCGCGCTAAAGTGTTCTACCCATCTACCTTTGATGTCCAGAGTCGATGTAAGAAGGACGCTGCTTTTCGACCGTACTGGGTGTGTCCTTTTGCTCCTTAGATCATAGATCTTATTGACAGCTGCATAGAATTTTCGGTTCAGCTTCTGCTGCTTTTTCATGAAACCATTGATTTTTCAATAGCCTGATTCGTTTGCGTAATTCATTTCAGTTTATTTGTTTATCTTTCAAGAGTTGTTGTATCTACTCTTCTTGATCGTCAAACCAGTCATTTGATACTTTTTTCTTTTGGTTAAAAGTGTGTTTAGCAGCTTCCTGCAGAATCACTTTAAATTCTTCCCAATCACGATTACAATCTGCAAACTTCTCATCAAGAAACAGTTTCAAACATTGTTTCTTTTCTGAAGTTAATGTGATATCAAACTTTTTAGGGGGTTTCAAACCTTTCTTTTTACATCAAATTCTGAAATTGCATTTTGAGGTTAGTAGTTTATGGTCTGTAAAACAATCAGCTGTGGTGTCAACTTTTACCCTAGTGATATGCTGTTTTGCACTTGCATTGGCAAGTACATGGTCCATTTGGTGAAGATGTTTAGAGCGTGGATGCTGCCAAGTGGTTTTAAGACACATAACTGATACCTGAAACAAAATTCAAGTAGCACGAGTCCATTAGAGTTCATGTTTCCAACTCCATGTTTTCCGATAACTGAGGGCCAGTATGACCAGTCTTTTCCAACACGGGCATTTAGATCTCCCAAAATAATAATGCTGTCATTGCTGGCATTCTCTACACAATCTCCAAGATGTTCGTAAAATTGCTCCTTCTCTTCTTGAGTCCTCTGCATAGTTGGTGCGTAAACACTGATAAGCATCAGAAAGTCACCACCTTTCAACATTACTCGTAGTGTGGAAAGTCTGTCGCTTATATGGGGTTGTGTGTGAGATCGTTCTTGATGGCAAAACCCACACCAGCTTCTTTCTTGTCACTTCCGCTCCAAAAGATTGTATGGCTTTTCTCAACAAGATTTCCCGTTCCAGGTCAACAAACTTCACTTCAGGCACAAATATCGGTAGCAGCCTTTTCCAATTCTTTACTTATGATGGCTGTCGCACGTTCCGGTCTGATTGAACCATCACTGTCATTTGTTGTCCTTACATTCCATGCACCAAGCTTTAGAAAGTGTGATTTACACGGATTTCACATCTTGTTCACCACAGCCGTGTCCTGTGGTGCATCGGCTAACCCGAATGCGGTAGTATGATTTGTCAAATTCGAAATTACTTTCATGATTAAAGTGAGGATGCACCTACGATGACGACACTAAACGGTGCACAATAATGTCCCTTGGCAGAAGATTATGTTGCCCAGTGGCACAACATAGTGGAGACGACTGCATAACTCTTCTGTTGCTTGTTGCCGAGTTGACGTAGACATCACTGCCGACTGCTGGAACTCGTACCGAGTTGATAGCCAGAACTGCCAACGTCGTACCCTGACTAGGGAGGCTCTGGGTGTGCTAACACTTGCCCAAGGTGTACACCCAAGGCTAGTGGAGGAAAGGAGGTGCCTTACATCTCCATTCTAGACCGGCACCAAGCAGAATCTAGCCACTGCTGGTAACGAAAAGCATCATGGTCATATGGAGGCCTCATCGCCAATGGGATGCTACGTACTAGTTCAGAAAAGATGATGTGAAAAAGCTTGATGTATGGATAATGTAAACTCCAGACCATAGTGACTGTGTGGGAATAAGACTCATAAGTAAATCTGTGGGAATTTATAATTTTATAGACTACCAGTATGCCTACCATTCTGTTTTTTGGAGTCGTCACATTCCAGTCAATGTCTGCATAGTTTAGCTGTTCTTTCTCCATTTCAACACTCTGGTCATTTGTCTCATATGGATCAAATTGATCTGGATGAAGAATATTTTCCTCTTCAACTCAATCACCTGTTGCTTCTTCTATTTTGACTGAAAAATCACTTCACTTGTCACTGGAATTGCTGTTGTTGTTTATGTCGACCATGTTTTCACATAGGCAAAGCGGAGCAGGCTTCCTCCGCTGATGTCACAGGTCAAAGTTCAGAGTAGGTGAAATTTTTAGGTGGCCATTTTGAATCACTTTGTGGATTAAATATCATTACATTTACGGCGTTGTTGTAAATGGTAAATGGACTGCATTTATATAGTTCTTTTCCACCTTCATGGTGCTCAAAGCTCTTTACATTAGCCTCTCATTCACCCATTCACACACACACTCATACACCAGTAGGTTTCTAAGGTCTACGGTAAGTCCTACTCGGGGCCTAAGTCAGGGTTCAGTGTCTTGCCCAAGGACACTTCGACATGTGGACAGCCAGAGCCGGGACGCGAACCGCCAACGGTCATTGGGCGACCCACTCTACCAACTGAACCACAGCTGCCCGTGAGTGATGCACGTGTGAATCGACTTTATACATGATGAGAGTTCAAATTATGTGTATTTATAAAATCATGTACTGAATATAATATTTAATTTAACTGAATACTGCCCCCTGGTGGATTGAACAGAATATTTAATTTCGGTGCTGAGGTTAGTGAGGCATTTTCAAATGACTAATAAATATTCAAATATGTAAATTACTTTCCAAATTAATCGTCCTACCTTTACTGTCGCCATTGAACTTCTTCTCCTCGCGGCTGAGCTGGTCATCAAACTCTCTGTCAAACTGCATCTGCAGCATCTGCGCCAGCATCAGGTCGCTGGTGGTGTCGGGGCCGTCGTCAACCAGCAGGAGGTCAGAGGTCGCACTGGACGGAGAAAAGGTACTGATTAAAAACACTTTGACAAAAATGGAACAGAAAAGACTAAACGAGGACAGAACAGAATAGCAGTCAACAGAATAAAAATAAAATTTCAAATAAAAAATAATAAAATACAGAACAAAATTAAATACAGTAGAATAAAATAAAATAGAACATACTGCAATAATACAGAAACCAAAATAGAGCAGAATTAAATAGAACAGAATACAATAAAGCAAAACCAAGGAGAATAAAATGTCATAAAATAAAGCATAAATAATACAGAATAAAGTAAAACAAAACATGGCAGAATAAAATAAAAAATAAACAAAATTAATTAGAACAGAACAAAATAAAACTGAGCAGAATGATATAAAGTAGAACCAAAAACTATAAAATAAGACAGAATAAAATAGAAAGAATTAAAATAATATAGACCAAAATAAAAGAAAAAAGAGCAGTCAAAATCTAATGGGTTCTTCCTCGACCCATTATCTATCATTCCTGAAAGTTTCATCAAAATCCGTTCAGATCTTTTTGCGTAATCCTGCTGACAGACAGACATTATCATTAATATCAGTTATCTCCAGGTATATCGTCATTAATATCAGTTATCTCCAGGTATATCGTCATTAATATCACTTATCTCCAGGTATATCGTCATTAATATCACTTATCTCCAGGTATATCGTCATTAATATCACTTATCTCCAGGTATATCGTCATTAATATCACTTATCTCCAGGTATATCGTCATTAATATCACTTATCTACAGGTATATCGTCATTAATATCACTTATCTACAGGTATATCGTCATTAATATCACTTATCTACAGGTATATCGTCATTAATATCACTTATCTACAGGTATATCGTCATTAATATCACTTATCTACAGGTATATCGTCATTAATATCACTTATCTACAGGTATATCGTCATTAATATCACTTATCTACAGGTATATCGTCATTAATATTACTTATCTACAGGTATATCGTCATTAATATCCGTTATCTACAGGTATATCGTCATTAATATCCGTTATCTACAGGTATATCGTCATTAATATCACTTATCTACAGGTATATCGTCATTAATATCACTTATCTACAGGTATATTATCATTAATATCACTTATCTACAGGTATATCATCATTAATATCACTTATCTACAGGTATATTATCATTAATATCACTTATCTACAGGTATATCGTCATTAATATCACTTATCTACAGGTATATCATCATTAATATCACTTATCTACAGGTATATTATCATTAATATCACTTATCTACAGGTATATCGTCATTAATATCACTTATCTACAGGTATATCGTCATTAATATCACTTATCTACAGGCATATTATCATTAATATCACTTATCTACAGGTATATTATCATTAATATCAGTTATCTACAGGTATATTATGATTAATATCACTTATCTACAGGTATATTATCATTTATCACATATCTACAGGTATATTGTAAAGACTTCGGTTTAAGTTGAGTGAATTTATGTTCAGTACTTCCTGCTCTATTGTCTGTGTGACACTAAACAAAATGATATGGTTTTGAAATGATATTTATATTTCTCTTTTTCTTCTCTGTAACAAAGTAAACTAAGTCCTTACAGTTAAACTTTCACTTTATATTGAATCAAACTCAACAAAATCAATTCGTATTGAATCGTTTACTAATTTTTATGACTCGCCCTGAATTGGATCTTAGTCCATGAATTGAAATGTGAATTGGATCAATTTGTGAGTGAAAGAGTCACACCTCCTCATGAATAATAGAGGTGGGAGAAAAAAAACTCGATTCACATATGTATCAGGATTTTTTGTTTTATGATTTTAAATCGATTTTTTTGTGCAAAGATTGACTTTTTCTCCATATTTAAAGGATTCATTTTAAGCTGGGTGGGAAAAAATTACCGCACTTATATAGTTCTTTTCCACCTTCATGGTGCTCAAAGTGTTTTACATTAACTTCACATTCACCCATTCACACACACACTCATACACCAGTGGGTTTCTAAGGTCTAAGGTCAGTCCTACTGGGGGCCTAAGTCAGGGTTCAGTGTCTTGCCCAAGGACACTTCGACATGTGGACAGCCAGAGCTGGGACGCAAACCGCCAACCTCTTGGTCATTGGGCGACCCACTCTACCAACTGAGCCACAGTCCGTAGATATATGTATGTATATGTATAATATGTATATGTATATGTATAATATGTTTCATGGAATACACAGAAATAACCTCAGTGAAGGCACACAGATGACAGCTAGCTTATTATGGTATTAGCTTCAACAATACATTAGCGTTAAACAGCATTCATTTATGCACAGATAAACAATACACTATGATAATATCTATTAATCTGACCTTGTATCATTTACACACAGTAATAAACCAAGAGTATATGAATTAAAGTTGGGAAAAGAGGGTGATTAGCAACAACACAGTGGCTAATTTAAACACAGAGTTTGGTGCGTTGAGGACCGCCATAACATCCCTGGTTTGTTCAACAGCACAGGATATCTGAAAACTTACGGCCAATTCCAATTCCTCCTTTAACCCTCCATCAGTTTCCCTCAAAACTAAGTGTTCAGGGCCATTTGTGACTTAGAAATGGCACACCCCTTATATGTTGGCCCTGAAATTAATCAGGTCCTAATTTGTCTCTGTAGTCCCTGAAATGAAACAACTTTATTATGCTTTTAATATTTTCACTGTTAACCCTGTTTAGTCATAAACACAAACACAGCTATCATCCACTGGTTCATCAGATCCACAGTTTTTAAATTGTTGTTGACTATCTGTAAATTATTCCTTCAGTTAGAACTATCAAACAAATAATCTGTATAAATAACACAACCATATTCAGCTGTCACCTCATACCACGGCTCAATGAAAGGTAAACACCAGCTATAACTATCGTTGGCTAACTATGTGGCTACGATAGATGACATTAGCCTAGTCATTTTATACCATTATCAACACAAACATGTTATATAGGCTGTTATGTGGATAAAAACTACATTAACACTGCGAAAAACAACCGTTTTTGTAACGTTAGCTAACTTAAACGATAGCTAGCTTATCCACACCAGCTGCTATTGACAAAAGATCGTAAAATAAAAAATACATGTCATGCAACAATGACGAACATAATCCATAAAATGAACCTAAACTAAGATAATGCAATGATTTTGTCATTTTTATATCTACATTAACAAAGAAAACATTGCATTCTGGGTAACCCTTGCTCCCAAGGGTGGTGTCGGAGAACCTCAGTATTGAGGCTAAACAGCCCTCAAACTGTCCCTTAACTTAAACGTTCTTAGAATTGGGACAGCACTGACACTTTGCGAGAGAGCACATTTTGAGATTGAGGGTTAAGGGAGGAACTGGAATTTTCCCTTAGTGAAAATGAGTTGTTCCTGAATAAATATAAACAATCAACAGCAGTTAAAGTGTGTGGTGTTTGTAACAGAAGGAAGAGCAGAGCTGGACATGGACACTTTAAAGTTCACTTTATTATGAAGTATGTTCATTTAAAGGCTCCTGTTTGTGTTGTGTGCAGATAAATGGAGCAGTTTACTTCCCAAAGTCTGGTTCAAGTATATTATTGATGAATAAATCTTAACTCACTCACATATGATCTGCATTTTTGGGGGGAAATATGGCTCTGATATGATCTGTAGGATCGTCATTCAGCTTTTTCACCTGGTCTGGTGTAAAGGCAAGCAAAAAATCGGGAATATCAAAGAATTGCAATTTAAATCCAATCGGCACCCAAAAAAGTCGTAAAAGAATCGAAACGGCATAAAAGCATATCGTCCCAGACCTAGTGATTAGTGACCTAAATCACCAGCATGTGGAGCATCTGCATGACGCTCATTGCCCGACATCTGCGCCGGCCACTCAAGGAGATTTAAAGAAGGCTATTGCGCATGTGTGTAGTGTCGAGGTATCCCAGTTAATGTTACACTCTACAAAATTCCTGGTGAGGACCCTGTATTTCGTTATCTTAAATTACATCGTGGGATCACACTCCTCCAGGGGGCTGGAAAGGAGGGTACGATCGGTGGTTGATCGTACCACAATGTGAGCAATGTGGTTTACGTCCTGGACATGGAGCAGTGGACAGGCTCTATACCCTCACTGGGGTGCTGGAGGGGACATTGGAGTTTTCTCAACCAGGCCATATGTGTTTCGTGGATTTGGAAAAGATTTACAACCGTGTCTCCAGAGGTATCCTGTGGGGGGTATTCCAAGAGTATGGGGTGGATGGTCTCCTACTGGGGGTAGTTCAGTCCCTGCACCGAAGGAGTGAGAGCTTGGTCCGCATAGCCAGTAATAAGTTGGACAATTTTCCGGTGAGGGTTGCCCTCCACCAGAGTTGTCCCTTGTCACAATTCTGTTCAGAATTTTTATGGACAGAATTTCTAGCCGTACCCGGCTGCGCCTAGAAATTCTGTCAAGTTTGAGGGGGTCGAGTTTGGTGGCGGGAGGATCTCGTTTCTGCTTTTGGTGGATGATGTGGTCCTCTTAGCCTCATCGAGCAGCAACCTCCAGCTCTCATTGGAGCGGTTCGCAACGGAGTGTGAAGCAGCTGGGATGAAGATCTGCTCCTCCAGGTGTGAGGCCATGGTCTTCAGACAGAAAAGGGTATAGTATCCTCTCCAGCAGGTCGGGGGGAAGGTGCTGCCTCAGGTGCCTCAGGATTTTATTCACGAGTGACGGAAGGATGGGGAAGGTTGACAGGCAGATTGGGGCGGCATCCGCAGTAATGTGGGTGCTAAACTGATCCGTTGTGATGAAGAAGGAGCTAAGCCACTGGCGAAGCTCTCAATTTACAGGTCGGTCTACGGTCTGACCCTCACCTCTGGTCATGAGCTGTGGGTCATGACTGAAAGAATGAGGTCACGGGTACAAGAGGCCAAAATGAGTTTCCTTCGCAGGGTGGGCGGGGCTCAGCCTTAGAGATATGGTGACATCCGGGAGGGACTGGGAGAAGAGCCGCAGCTCCTCCATGTCCAGAGGAACCAGCTGAGGTGGTGGGGCACCTCGTGAGGAGGCCTCCCGGACGACTCCCTGGGGAGGTGTTCCGGGCATGTCCATCCAGGAGGAGACCTCCAGGTTGACCCAGGACACGGTGGAGGGATTATATCTCTGGCCTGGGAACACCTCGGGATTCCCCTGGAGGAGCTGGGGTGAGGGAAGTCTGGGCTGATTTACTGAGGCTGCTGCCCCCACGACCCGGACCCAGATAAGCGGGAGACGACGAGTACAAGTAAATTATCTCATGATATATTACCTTATCCTAAATTATACCATTTTAAATTCTTAACTTTCCTCTAAATTATCTTAATTTACCTTACTATAAATGATCTCATGTTATATTTTCTTATTTTATATCATCTTAAATTATATCATCTTACATTACGTTAATTAAATGATCTCACATTAGCTTACATTATGTCATTTTAAGTTCTTACTTTGGCTTAAATCATCTAATCTTATTTTAAATGATGGTTATGGATTATTTTGTGTGTTGTGTGTGGCTCTTACTCTGCGGCGGCAGGAAAGGCGTCATTCTCCTCGTCCAACTGTCGGGCCAGTTGTTCACTCATGACATCAGTCAGAGAACAGGGAGGGGCCGCCGGGGCTACAGACCCCCATGGGCTCTAAAAACACATACACACTTTTACTGAACACAGACCTAAACAGCTTGAGTTCAGAAAAATGACAACGCCATAGATGGAAAACCAAAGTAACAAGTCTTCAAAGAATTCCTAATCTTGTCTGTATTTTGTGCCAATCAGTTCTTGAATTAGAGCTAATGTGATTTTGACCTTTCTGCTAAATGCGACCTTGACCTTTTGCAATATTGGTAATTTCATTGTATGTATATATACATCAGTGCGTGTAATATTATAATATATCCGGTATTATACCGTGATATGTCTATGTTTGACACAAACAGTGTTACACAAGTTCATTTTGACACATGTCACCTCTGACCTCCAGGGATCTCAAAAACTATTGGTCGTAGATGATAAGACCAATGATGAGAATTGTATAAATCTTCATTCCGCATTGATTGGTACCAATGTGAAAGTTCTGTGACCCTCTGTTCTTGAGACTACAACTTTGGTGCAGATTATTTTAACTAATATTTTTTTTACCTGAAGTTAACTTTGGCCAGTGATTACATTTCTCATCTCATCATGAGTCATGACAAACATGACCAGACATGTCTGACAGAGACCACGCCCACGTTTTACTTTATTACAATCGATGTCTTTTATTTTTATTTTATTTAACTACTTTGACTTTTACCAGAGTATTTTTAATACCAGTAGATGTACTTATACTTCAGTACAGAATGTGAGTACTTTTACCACCCTTGGTTATTCTAGTCCAGGTCTAAAGTGGTCCAGATGTGGAAATGTGTTCAGTTTTTTTTTGTTATTATTATAACTGACACAAATCTTCAAGTGCGTTCCCTCCTTACAATGCCTGATAGGCTTTCCAGCCTTAAAGAAGAGGAAAAGGAGTCTGTAAATGCAGTGTGACATGTTTCAGAGCTATATTTAGACCAGCAGCAGCTGAGGCCATGTCGGAACTACGGCTGCTAACACAAGCTAACACCAGCCGGCTAACTGACAGGCTTTCCTCATTTCTTGAATAAAACTGTACAAACAGTTTGTACATGCATTACAGTGGGGACTGGAACTCACCTTTGGCGTCTCAGCTGTGACTGTGGTTCGATCCATAACTTCGATAAACTTTAATTGATCGGTTCCTTAAAGAGGGAATGGTGGCTAGCTGCTGGGCTAATGTTAGCACGCTAAGAGAGCAGATAAGCCAACTGAAATATCGGAATAAAAACACGAAACCTGATGTCCTGCGTTGTGACACCTCTAAACAAAGGTTGTGAAAACGTCCGTAAGCAGAAACGGGCAATTTTCAAGTTAGTAAGATAAATTTTTAAAGTAATTTAAACGTCGAAAGACAAACGCTTTCAGAGTGGTTTACAGCAGTGAACCCTGGCACTACAGGACGTACGTGATGACGTCAAGAACGTATACACCTGCGTTGTCAAGATGTTCCAAAATAAATAAAATAAAATAAAATAAAATAAAATTAGTGAGGTTGATTAAATTAATATAGATCCAATTAAAATATTTATTTATTAAATAAATACAAGAAAATATAATTACAAGGGGGTAAACGTGAAAAATCTATAAAATAGAATAATAGATACATAAAATACAAGTCAAATTCATGACAAATTTATAGATAACTGGAAATCCAGTTCACTTTATAGTTTTGTGTAAACATTGGCTCCTTTGATTATCATCTGATCTCCTTTATGTTCCTTTATCTAACCTTGGCCCTATACATGACTTGTAGGTCCTACATCCGATGGAGTACGTACTGAGTGTCCATGAATAATCACTGTCAATGTTAACTTTAATGATTTATTTAACATATTTTCACACTATAAGGTGAACTGGATTATAAGGAGCATTAAGTGAAGAAAAACAGTCACAATAACTATAAACATTGTTGAGTTGGAACATGGAACAAAAAAATTCAATTCAATTTTATTTATAAAGCTCCAACAAAGTCGTCTCACAGGTCTTTACAGAAACACAGTCAACTACAGAGATATATGAACAGTCCCAAGCATTCCCTGTCCTTAGACCCTCCCCCTGTCCTTAGACCCTCCTTCTGGGCAAGAAAAAACTTCCAAACCCAGTGGGAAAAAGAAGAAACCTTGAGGAGAACCACATTGAAGGACAGACTATAGATGAACGTCCATTTATAAATGAAGGAGGGGGGGGGGGGGCTGGTCCAGACACCAGACAGGTGAGGGGGGAGGTCTGGGTCAAAGGTCAGCACAGACAACATACTCTTGTTCTGCTAAATCAAACATTAAAAGAGTCCAAATTATGAGATAAAAGTCAAAATGATGAGACAGTCACTAAACACAACCAGAATAAATCCATATATTAGTCTCACTGTGAGAAAATTAAAGTATTTTAAGTGTGCCTTAAAGTCTACAAAATACAGTATCTTAATATTCTAACTCTGTAGGACTTGGTGCCACCAAGACATTTGATGGCTTTGGCGACCGCCTAGTCCAACTATGACTAACACTGACTCTGAGTTTAGCAAAATGCCTTTTTTGGCTATGTAGACTATTATGCCAATGTTTTTATTGGAGATGGAGTCTAATGTACTATTTGAATCTGTACCAAAGAGATACAGTAGAGGTGAGAGTTTGAATAGAATTAGCTAAATGTGTATACTTTTATCATTTTTAAAGGGTTTAGGGCAGGGGTCTGCAACCCTGGTCCTAGAGAGCCACTATCCTGCATGTTTTAGATGTTTCCCTCTTCCAACACACCTGATTCAGATGATCAGCCTATCATCAAGCTGTGTGGAAGACTGATAATGTCTGTCAGGTGTGCTGGAAGAGGGAAACATCTAAAACATGCAGGATAGCGGCTCTCTAGGACCAGGGTTGCAGACCCCTGGTTTAGGGGGTAGTATTTGGGGCCTTAGAACCAATCAGGCTTTTTACATGTGAAATGCGACTGTATTTATGAAAAATTCACGGTACGAAACCACATCTGGAATGAATTAATTTCATAAACTGAGGTACCACTGTATATCCTTTTTTGTCTCTTTCAACTTTATTTAAATTCCAGAGATTACAACAATTTTCAGTAGAAATATACAGACATTTAATTTCATTTTTCTTCTTTTTTGTTTTGTTGAAACAAATGTAACAAGCAGTGAACATGCAGTTATGTTTTAACCTAAGTGTTAACATGTGTAACATAAACAGATAAATTCAATTAAATGATCACTTCCTGGGGTCAGATTGAAAGACAAAGCAGATAATACACTGTAAAAACCTTCAGCATACTTACATCTAACTTCTTTCCAAAAAGCTCCTTCAACAGAACCTAAAAATTGACATTATATATCAAGAATTTTGCAATAATGCTATTGTTTAATAGAAATTAAATTTTTATATGTCCTCCAAGACAACACCAAATTGAATATTTTCATAACTTAGGGGTGACGAAGACAAATTATCTTCAAATTGATAAAGATTTTTCCCAAATCTGTCAGCGACGTTAGATGACAACCACTGTATATTAAATACCTTAGTTCCGGTTTCTTCAGTCTTTTACTGTGAAAAGGTTCGGGGGAAGTGCTTCGGCTCATTTCCGCCGCCTGACATCTTCTTCTTCTCGTCTTTCTTGTGTCAGAGTGAAGAGCATCTTCGTCCTCGCGCTTCTAAATGTCCACTCGGAGTCTCCGGGACCGGCTCTGAGTCCTCCGTGGCCTTCACGGACCCGTACGCGGGGCTCGGTGCGTCGGTGGCGGATAACCGGTTGGAGTGTCGGCGGGAGTCCGATGGCCACCAGCGGCTCGGTCCCCAGCATCAGCACCAGCGCCGCCGGAGGGCCGCCGGGCCAGACAGGACAGGCGGGATTGAACCAGCAGCCCTAGCAGGTCGTCCCACGGTCAGTCCCGTTCCCTACCAGAACCTTTAAACCTTTGAACGACCGGAAACAGAGAGACAATATCACGAAAGGCGGGAGGATGCTCTGAGTGTCGGATTAGGACGCGCACATTGAACGCAACACGAGGGTCACTTTGATCAGTGAACGCAACACAGTCATCCATTACCGTCAATGAGGGACTCTGCGGTGAATTCGGGGCCGGGGAAAGGTGCGTGAACGCATCCCCGGTGCTTTCAGTCACCTTCAGGGGCTCGTGGAACCTTCAGGGCGCTCCGGATTTTTCAGGATTTACTTGTGAGCGGACGGACTGATGGACTGGGCGGTATCTGACACACTTATGTGAAAGGCGGGTGGGTGTGTGTGTGTGTGTGTGTGTGTGGGGGGGGTGAAGTTACTGATCCACAACAGATGAAAAAAGTAGAAAATCTTGTTTATTTTTAAGAAGCAGAAGTAATGTGGAAGGAAACAGGACAAATCTTAGATTAAAAACCTGAGGTGGTCAAAGTACTGACATTCTATACTGCAGTACAAGTACTGCTACTGATGTGAAAATACAAGTACTAATTCAACTCAGTAAAAAAACAACTTCTCAGTTGTAATAAATTAAAAAGTAAAACAGCGTTTTTTCTATGGATGAAATAATATTTTTTAAGAAGAAGAAAAAAAAAGATGAGTTAGTGAATAGATGATGTGTTTTATTGGGTACCAGTGTTGGGTCTGTTACTTCATTACTGAGGTACTATTACAGAGGTACCGTTATAGAGGTACCATAACAGAGATACTAGTACAGAGGTACTGTTATAGAGGTACCATTACAGAGGTACTGTTATAGAGGTACCGTTACAGAGGTACTGTTACAGAGGTACTGTTATAGACGTACCATTACAGAGGTACCATTACAGAGGTACTAGTACAGAGGTACTGTTATAGAGGTACCACCATTACAGAGGTACTGTTATAGACGTACCATTACAGAGGTACCATTACAGAGGTACTAGTACAGAGGTACTGTTATAGAGGTACCGTTATAGAGGTACCACCATTACAGAGGTACCGTTATAGAGGTACCGTTACAGAGGTACCATTATAGAGGTACCGTTACAGAGGTATCGTTATAGAGGGTTGAATTTATTGTAATTCAATGTAACAATATATGATTTTATAAAATAAAAGTTCAGTATTTAACAGATTCA
Organism: Siphamia tubifer; assembly: GCA_020466265.1. Taxonomy (NCBI): domain Eukaryota; kingdom Metazoa; phylum Chordata; class Actinopteri; order Kurtiformes; family Apogonidae; genus Siphamia; species Siphamia tubifer. The sequence goes on along the minus strand of CM035802.1, from coordinate 3,758,365 downwards.
TTTAAATTCAACTAAAAATATTTATGTATTTGTTAAATCCAACCTTAAGTCAATAACATGAATTCATTCATCTTTTATATGTGTAATAATTGACCCACCCAGATAACCCAGGGTTAAGGTTCTGCAGGCTTCAGCATAATCAATATATTTATAAAATAAATAAAACACCAACTGTTTGACAGTTTAAACCATTTAACATAAACTTAAAATCATTTTTAAGTAAGTAAAGTCTATTTATAAAGTGCTGTACATAAAATGGATACAATAAAACATGACAATAATTTCATAAAATAAATAAATAAAATGATAAATGCATTTTTATTTTTAATTAATTAAATATCTTCAGCTGTTTTTTTTTACAATTGTTTTTGCCTTGTTAGGATTTTTTTCATTTACATTTACATCACAGTTTTTGCTCTAGTTTAATATATTTTAACTGTAGACTATATTTTTGCTGTACTTTAGTGTTATTTGTTGTAGTTAGTATATTTTTAAGTGTAGTGTACTCTTACTGTAATTTAGTGTATTTTTACTGTAGTTTAGTGTACTTTTACTGTAGTTTAGTGTACTTTTACTGTAGTTTAGTGTACTTTTACTGTAGTTTAGTGGATTTTTACTGTAGTTTCGTGTACTTTTACTGTAGTTTCGTCTACTTTTACTGTAGTTTCGTGGATTTTTACTGTCATTTAGTGTATTTTTACTGTCATTTAGTGTATTTTTACTGTAGTTTAGTGTACTTTTACTGTAGTTTAGTGGATTTTTACTGTAGTTTCGTGTACTTTTACTGTAGTTTAGTGTAATTTTACTGTAGTTTAGTGGATTTTTACTGTAGTTTAGTGGATTTTTACTGTAGTTTAGTGGATTTTTACTGTAGTTTCGTGTACTTTTACTGTAGTTTAGTGGTTTTTTACTGTAGTTTCGTGTACTTTTACTGTAGTTTAGTGGATTTTTACTGTAGTTTCGTGTACTTTTACTGTAGTTTAGTGGATTTTTACTGTCGTTTAGTATACTTTTACTGTAGTTTAGTGTATTTCTACTGTCATTTAGTGTATTTTTACTGTCATTTAGTGTATTTTTACTGTAGTTTAGTGTATTTTACTGTAGTTTAATGTACTTTTACTGTAGTTTAGTGTATTTTTACTGTAGTTTAGTGTACTTTTACTGTAGTTTAGTGTACATTTACTGTAGTTTAGTGTATTTTTACTGTAGTTTAGTGTATTTTTACTGTCATTTAGTGTATTTTTACTGTAGTTTAGTGTATTTTTACTGTAGTTTAGTGTACTTTTACTGTACTTTAGTGTACGTTTATTGTAGTTTAGTGTATTTTTACTGTAGTTTAGTGTATTTTTAATGTAGTTTAGTGTATTTTTACTGTAGTTTAGTGTATTTTTAATGTATTTTTACTGTAGTTTAGTGTATTTTTAGTGTGTTTTTACTGTCGTTTAGTGTATTTTTACTGTAGTTTAGTGTATTTTTACTGTAGTTTAGTGTATTTTTAGTGTATTTTTACTGTAGTTTAGTGTATTTTTAATGTATTTTTACTGTAGTTTAGTGTATTTCTACTGTAGTTTAGTGTATTTTTAGTGTATTTTTACTGTAGTTTAGTGTATTTTTAATGTATTTTTACTGTAGTTTAGTGTATTTCTACTGTAGTTTAGTGTATTTTTAGTGTATTTTTACTGTAGTTTAGTGTATTTTTAATGTATTTCTACTGTAGTTTAGTGTATTTTTAGTGTATTTTCACTGTAGTTTAGTGTATTTTTAATGTATTTCTACTGTAGTTTAGTGTATTTTTAGTGTATTTTTAGTGTAGTTTAGTGTATTTTTAATGTATTTTTACTGTAGTTTAGTGTATTTTTAGTGTGTTTTTACTGTAGTTTAGTGTATTTTTACTGTAGTTTAGTGTATTTTTACTGTAGTTTAGTGTATTTTTAGTGTATTTTTACTGTAGTTTAGTGTATTTTTAATGTATTTCTACTGTAGTTTAGTGTATTTTTACTGTAGTTTAGTGTATTTTTACTGTAGTTTAGTGTATTTTTAGTGTGTTTTTACTGTAGTTTAGTGTATTTTTACTGTAGTTTAGTGTATTTTTACTGTAGTTTAGTGTATTTTTACTGTAGTTTAGTGTATTTTTAGTGTATTTTTACTGTAGTTTAGTGTATTTTTAGTGTGTTTTTACTGTAGTTTAGTGTATTTTTACTGTGGTTTAGTGTATTTTTACTGTAGTTTAGTGTATTTTTAGTGTATTTTTACTGTAGTTTAGTGTATTTTTAGTGTATTTTTACTGTAGTTTAGTGTATTTTTACTGTAGTTTAGTGTATTTTTAGTGTATTTTTACTGTAGTTTAGTGTATTTTTACTGTAGTTTAGTGTATTTTTAGTGTATTTTTACTGTAGTTTAGTGTATTTTTACTGTAGTTTAGTGTATTTTTAGTGTATTTTTACTGTAGTTTAGTGTATTTTTAATGTATTTCTACTGTAGTTTAGTGTATTTTTAGTGTATTTTTACTGTAGTTTAGTGTATTTTTAATGTATCTCTACTGTAGTTTAGTGTATTTTTAGTGTATTTTTACTGTAGTTTAGTGTATTTTTACTGTAGTTTAGTGTATTTGTACTGTAGTTTAGTGTATTTTTAGTGTATTTTTACTGTAGTTTAGTGTATTTTTACTGTAGTTTAGTGTATTTTTAGTGTATTTTTACTGTAGTTTAGCGTATTTTTAATGTATTTCTACTGTAGTTTAGTGTATTTTTAGTGTATTTTCACTGTAGTTTAGTGTATTTTTAATGTATTTCTACTGTAGTTTAGTGTATTTTTAGTGTATTTTTAGTGTAGTTTAGTGTATTTTTAATGTATTTTTACTGTAGTTTAGTGTATTTTTAGTGTGTTTTTACTGTAGTTTAGTGTATTTTTACTGTAGTTTAGTGTATTTTTACTGTAGTTTAGTGTATTTTTAGTGTATTTTTACTGTAGTTTAGTGTATTTTTAATGTATTTCTACTGTAGTTTAGTGTATTTTTACTGTAGTTTAGTGTATTTTTACTGTAGTTTAGTGTATTTTTAGTGTGTTTTTACTGTAGTTTAGTGTATTTTTACTGTAGTTTAGTGTATTTTTACTGTAGTTTAGTGTATTTTTACTGTAGTTTAGTGTATTTTTAGTGTATTTTTACTGTAGTTTAGTGTATTTTTAGTGTGTTTTTACTGTAGTTTAGTGTATTTTTACTGTGGTTTAGTGTATTTTTACTGTAGTTTAGTGTATTTTTAGTGTATTTTTACTGTAGTTTAGTGTATTTTTAGTGTATTTTTACTGTAGTTTAGTGTATTTTTACTGTAGTTTAGTGTATTTTTAGTGTATTTTTACTGTAGTTTAGTGTATTTTTAGTGTATTTTTACTGTAGTTTAGTGTATTTTTAATGTATTTCTACTGTAGTTTAGTGTATTTTTAGTGTATTTTTACTGTAGTTTAGTGTATTTTTAATGTATCTCTACTGTAGTTTAGTGTATTTTTAGTGTATTTTTACTGTAGTTTAGTGTATTTTTACTGTAGTTTAGTGTATTTGTACTGTAGTTTAGTGTATTTTTAGTGTATTTTTACTGTAGTTTAGTGTATTTTTACTGTAGTTTAGTGTATTTTTAGTGTATTTTTACTGTAGTTTAGTGTATTTTTAATGTATTTCTACTGTAGTTTAGTGTATTTTTACTGTAGTTTAGTGTATTTTTAGCTTTTTTTCCCATTTTGTTTGTGTTTGTTCTTTTCTTTGATCTTTTGTCTTACGTTTATGTCACAAACTAAAAGACAATCTCCTAAAAGATGATTTCACATCATTTTCATCGTCACTTTCTTTTTCCGTTGTGTTTGTTTCATCTTCTGCTGCGTCTGTTTCGTTGCTAAACATTCTGGTCAATATTTGTGACTTTAGATAAAATCCTGTTTGTTTGTTTATGGAAGAATTTGAGTTTGTTTCTGATTTTCTTCAGTTTTTGTATAAATTGTCTTCGTTCTTTTCAGGTTCAGACTGAGCTGCCTTCACTGACCTTTGACCTTTCACTGACACCAGGCTGAGGGGTCGTGACCCCCTCGGTGGCGCCATGACGATGAAGAGAGTTGCCGTGTGATCGAACCGAACGACCGACGGCGGTTTTGGGAAGACGAGGACGAAGAGGATGTGAACGAAGCGTCGCCGAAGGAAACGAGTTTCTGAATTCCAGGAGGGACCTGAAGGCACCACAGTCCTGTGAACATGACCCTGAAAAAGCACCTGAACCTCTGAGTCCAGTAGGAAACACTTGAACCAAGACCAGAACCAGGACTACCAGAGTCCACAATGTAGAGACAGGAAGTGGGCGGGACCAGAACCTGGTTTTATGACGAGAGAAACAGAAAAAGCCAATCACAGACGCCGTTTACGATCATTTCTGTTCAAGTTCTGAAGAACCAGAACCACAGGAAGTAGACCGGTTCAGAACCACTGGAAGTAGACCAGTTCAGAACCACAGGAAGTCGACTGGGTGGGACCAGTTCTGATCCAACAGGAAGTAGACCGGGCGGGACCGGTTCTGATCTGACAGAGACCATGATGACACATCTGCACGCCGGCCTGAGCTCAGAGACGACAGAGAAAGCTCGTTTGGAACTGAACGAGAACCCGAATACACTGAGCCAGGACATCCAGCAGGTGAGGACCAGACCTGGACTACCTGGACCATCTGGACTACCTGGACTACCTAGACCATCTGGACTACGTAGACCATCTGGAGTACCTACACCATCTGGACTACCTAGACCATCTGGACTGCCTGGACCACCTGGACTACCTAGACCATCTGGACTACCTAGACCATCTGGACTACCTGGACCATCTGGACTACCTAGACCATCTGGACTACCTGGACCATCTGGACTATCTAGACCACCTGGACTACCTAGACCATCTGGACTACCTAGACCACCTGGGCCCTTGGACCATCTTGACTACCTGGACTATGTAGACCTTTTGGACTACCTGGACCATCTGGATTACCTTGACCATTTGGAGTACCAAAACCATCTGGACTTCCTGGACTAACTAGACCACCTAGACTACCTGGACTACCTAGACCATCTGGACTACCCAAACCACCTAGATTGCTTAGATCACCTAGACTACCTAGAACACTTAGACTACCCAGACCTCCTAGACTACCGAGAACACTTACACGACCCAAACCTCCTCGACTGCCTAGAACTCCTGGACCACCCAGACCAGGTTCTGGTACGCTTGAAGACCTGATCCTGATATCGTACTAATGAGACATTCAGACAAACATGTGAATCATAGGGTTTTAGTTCAATGCCTGACAGTTATTGATCCACTGTTATTACCTATTATTACATATTATTAAATAGTATTAGCTATTATTAAGTATTATGACCTATTATTAACTATTATTACCTATTATGATCTATTATTAACTATTATTACCTATTATTAACTATTATTACCAAATTATTAGCTATTAGTAACTATTGTCAGTTAAAGATGTATATTATCTTTTATCTCTTATCGTCTTCATGTTCTTTAACTCGTCTTTAATCGTCTTCATGTTCTTTAACTCGTCTTTAATCGTCTTCATGTTCTTTAACTCGTCTTTAATCGTCTTCATGTTCTTTAACTCGTCTTTAATCGTCTTCATGTTCTTTAACTCGTCTTTAATCGTCTTCATGTTCTTTAACCCGTCTTTTATCGTCTTCATGTTCTTCTTTAACTCGTCTTTTATCGTCTTCATGTTCTTTAACTCGTCTTTTATCGTCTTCATGTTCTTTAATTCGTCTTTTATCGTCTTCATGTTCTTCTTTAACTTGTCTTTTATCGTCTTCATGTTCTTCTTTAACTCGTCTTTTATCGTCTTCATGTTCTTTAATTCGTCTTTTATCGTCTTCATGTTCTTCTTTAACTCGTCTTTTATCGTCTTCATGTTCTTCTTTAACTCGTCTTTTATCGTCTTCATGTTCTTCTTTAACTCGTCTTTTATCGTCTTCATGTTCTTTAACTCGTCTTTAATCGTCTTCATGTTCTTTAATTCGTCTTTTATCGTCTTCATGTTCTTCTTTAACTCGTCTTTTATCGTCTTCATGTTCTTCTTTAACTCGTCTTTTATCGTCTTCATGTTCTTCTTTAACTCGTCTTTTATCGTCTTCATGTTCTTCTTTAACTCGTCTTTTATCGTCTTCATGTTCTTCTTTAACTCGTCTTTTATCGTCTTCATGTTCTTCTTTAACTTGTCTTTTCCAGGTACGGGACATGATCGTCACACGACCCGACATCGGTTTCCTGCGAACAGACGATGACTTCATCCTGCGTTTCCTTAGAGCCAGAAAGTTCGACCAGGTGGAGACGTTCCGTCTTCTGGCGCAGTATTTCCAGTTCCGCCAACAGAACCTGGAAATGTTCCAGAACTTCAAGGTTCTGCTCACGACCTGAACACTGGTGTTGGTGTTTATGCTGTTGTCATTGTCATTATTGTTGTTGTTATGGTTGTTATTGTTGTTCACAGCTCCCAGGATCACTAGTATATAATTCCACATGTGTTTTCATGCCTTCAGTGTGAATCTACAATTTTCATAGTCATGAAAATGAAGAAAACTCTTTGAATGAGATTTGTCCAAACTTTTGGTCTGTACTGTACATATATATATATATATATATATATATATATATATATATATATATATATATATATATATATATATATATATATATATATATATATATATATATGAATTAATTAATTAATTTATATATGTATATGTACAGTATATGACACACACTGAAGGCATGAAAACACATGTGGAATTATATACTAGTGATCCTGGGAGTTGTATGGTAGGGTATCCCATGGCAGATTGGTCCGAGGTGAAGGGTCAGACTAAGAACGCTTCGATAACCCTTATGACTAGAAACAACAAGATTCTGTGTACCCAGCCTGGGGGGTTATTGGGATCCCACCCTGGAGCCAGGCCTTGGGCTGGGGCCCGGGGGCCTTTTCTCATGGGGTCTGGTCGGGTCCAACCTGAACGAGGGACACCTGCGAGGGGAGGCAGAGGGGTCTGGTGCAATTGGTCAGCAGACCAAGGTGGGGACTTGGCAGTACGCTCCCTGGCTGAATAAGCTGGCTTTAGGGACATGGAATGTTACCTCTCTGGTGGGGAAGGAGCGGGAGCTTGTGGACGAGGTTGCGCGCTATCGACTGGACATAGTCGGCCTCACCTCGACACATAGTGTCGGCTCTGGAACCCAAATCCTTGACAGGGGTTGGACCTTGTTCTTTGCTGGAATTGACCTGAGTGAGAGGGGGGGGGGCATGGGTGGGCTTTTTGATAGCCCCTAGGCTCTTGGCTTGCATGTTGGAGTTTACCCCAGTGGACGAAAGGGTTGCTTCCCTGCACCTCTGGGTTGGGGGAATGGGCAGTGACTGTTGTTGGTGCATATGCATCGAACAGCAGTTCAGATTACCTACCCTTTTTGAAGTCCCTGGGATGGGTGCTGGAAAGTACACGAAAAAGGGACTCTGTTGTCCTACTGGGGGACTTCAACGCCCATGTGGGCAATGACAGTGTGACCTGAAGGGGGTGGTGGGGATGAATGGTCTTCCCGATTTGAACCCAAGCGGTGTTCAGTTATTGGACTTCTGTGTGAGTCACAGTTTGTTCATAACTAACACCATGTTGAAACATAAAGATGTTCATCGGTGCACTTGGCACCAGGACATCCTAGGTCACTGGTCGATGATCATCAGACCTGCAGCTGCATGTTTTGGACACTCGGGTGAAGAGAGGTGCTGAACCGTCAACTGACCACTACCTGGTGGTGGGTTTGATTAGATCATGGGGGAAGATGCTGCACCGACCTGGTAGACCCAAACGAGTAGTGCGGGTCTGCTGGGAACGCCTGGTGGAAGAATGTGTCAGGGGGAACTTCACCTCACATGTTTGGCAGAGTTTCAAATATCCTGCCTGTTTTAGATGTATCGCCTTTCCAATACAGCTGATTCAAATGGTAAACCTCTCATCACGCTCTGTAGAAACCTGATAATGACCATCAGGTCTGTTGGAAGAGGGATACATCTAAAATACACAGGGCGGTTGTGGCTCAGTTGGTAGAGTGGGTCGCCCAATGACCGAGAGGTTGGTGGTTTGCATCCCGGCTCTGGCTGTCCACATGTTGAAGTTCAATTCAATTCAATTTTACTTATAAAGCCCTAAATCACAACAAAGTCGACTCACAGGGCTTTACAAAAACACAATCAACTACAGAGATATATGAAAAGTCCCAAGCATCCCCTGTCCTTAGACCCTCCTTCTCGGCAAGAAAAAACTTCAAAACCCAGTGAGAAAAAGAAGAAGAGGAGAACCACATTGAAGGAGAGATCCACTCCCATGGACGGACAGGCTATAGATGAACGTCCATTTATAAATGAAGAGGGGGGGCTGGTCCAGACACCAGACAGGCAGGGGCGGGGGTCCGGGGTCACGGGTCGGCACAGGCGAGACACTGCAGATCCTGTCGTCCATGGCTCCCACACAGACACTGTCAGGAGAGCCACCACTCCCTCCGGGGGGGGAGGGGGGAAAGGGGACACCAGGTGACTAGTCATGAACAGACTTGGTATGAAAGATAGGTTATAAAAATGACAAAAACAGGTGTGAGAGAGAGAAAGAGAAGAAAGAACTCAGTGTCTGTACTTACCCCAGCATGTCCTTGGGCAAGACACTGAACCCTGACTCAGGCCCCCAGTAGGACTGACCTTAGACCTATGGAGGTGTCATCACAGGAGAGTCAGAGACATGGAGAGGAAGAGGAGGAAAGGAAGCAGTGGTGGTCGATTGTTATGGTTGTTGTTTATGGTGTTGTTGTTTATGGTGTTGTGTGTCTACAGTTGCACTGTTGTTTATGGTGTTGTTATTATTGTTGTTGTTGTTTATTGTGTTGTTGTTTATAGTGTTGTGTGTCTCCAGGTGGACGACCCTGGGATCAAACGTGCTCTAATGGATGGATTTCCTGGTGTGTTAGAAACTCCAGACCAACACGGACGCAAAATCCTCATCCTGTTCGCTTCCAACTGGGACCAGAGTAGGTGGGTCACATAACACCCAGAGCACTGACTGTCAGCCTTAACTCAAATAATGTTTAACCCCCAGCAGTGACTGTTAAACTGAACTTTACTAATGTGTAACTCTTAGGTTTGACTGTTACGCTGAATTTTTATAATGGTAAACCCTCTGTACTGATTGCCAGTCTGAAATTTAACCCTCAACACTGACTGTCAGACTGAACTTAATTAACGTAATAACCCTCAGCAGGGACTGTCAGGCTGAACTTATACTGATGTTTAACCCTGAGCACTGACTGTCAGACTGAACTTTACTAATGTTTAACTCTTGGCAGTGACTGTCAGTATGAACTTTTAATTAGTGTTTAACCCTCAGCAGTGACTGTCAGGCTGACCATTCATTGATCTCAGGCTGTAGTTAAGACTTGTCTGTCACACAGGGTTGAGCTATTGACAACTATTGATCAGCTGATTAATACTGACTCTCTCTCTCTCTCTTCTCCCTCTTGCCTCCCCCTTTCTCCTCCTGCAGGAACTCCTTCACAGACATCCTCAGGGCCATCCTGCTGTCATTGGAGGTTCTTATAGAAAACCCAGAGTTACAGATCAACGGTTTCATCCTCATCATCGACTGGAGCAACTTTTCCTTCAAACAAGCATCGAAACTAACACCAAACATCCTGAAACTGGCCATAGAAGGCCTGCAGGTAACTAACTAACTAACTAACTAACTAACTAACTAACTAACTAACTAATATCCTGAAACTGACCATAGAACGCCTGCAGGTAACTGATTAACTAACTAACTAACGTCCTGAAACTGACCATAGAAAGCCTGCAGGTAACTAACTAACTAACTAACTAACATCCTGAAACTGACCATAGAAAGCCTGCAGGTAACTAACTAACTAATATCCTGAAACTGACCATAGAACACCTGCAGGTAACTGACTGACTAACTAACTAACTCACTAACTAACTAACTAACTAACCAACTAACGGCCTGAAACTGATCATGGAAGGCCTGCAGGTAACTAACTAACTAACTAACTAAGCAAGTAACTAACTAACTACCATGCTGAAACTGACCATAGAAAGCCTGCAGGTAACTAACTAACTAACTAACTAACTAACTAACTAACTAACTAACTAACTAACTAACTAACTAACTAACAAACATCCTGAAACAGGCCATAGGAAGCCTGCATGTAACTAACAAACTAACTAACTAACTAACTAACTAACTAACTAACTAACTAACTAACTAACTAACTAACTAACTAACATCCTGAAACAGGCCATAGAAAGCCTGCAGGTAACTAACTAACTAACTAACTAACTAACTAACTAACTAACTAACTAACTAACTAACTAACTAACATCCTGAAACAGGCCATAGAAAGCCTGTAGGTAACTAACTAACTAACATACTGAAACTGACCATAGAATGCCTGCACATAACGAACAAACTAACCAACTAACTAACTACCATCCTGAAACTGACCATAGAAAGCCTGCAGGTAACTAACTAATTAACTCACAAACATTCTGAAACTGACCATGGAAAACTAACTAACTAAGTAAATACCTAACTAAGTAACTATCTAACCAACTAACATCCTGAAACTGGCCATCAAAGGTCTGCAGGTAACTAACTAAATAACCAAATAACTAACCAACTAATTAACATCCTGAAACTGACCATAGAAAGCCTGTAGTTAACTAACTAAGTAACTAACTACCTAACTAAGTAACTAACTATCTAACATCCTGAAACTGGCCATAGAAGGCCTGCAGGTAACTAACTAAGTAACTAAGTAACTATCTAACTAACATCCTGAAACTGACCATAGAAGGCCTGCAGATAGCTAATTAACTAAGTAACCAACTAACCAACTAAGTAATATCCTGAAACTGGCCATAGAAAGCCTGCAGGTAACTAACTAAGTAACTAACTAACCAACTAACTAACATCCTGAAACTGGCCATAGAAGGCCTGCAGATAACTAACTAACTAACTAACTAAGTAACTAACTAACATCCTGAAACTGACCATAGAAGGCCTGCAGGTAAGTAAGTAAGTAACTAACCAACAAACTAACTAACACCCTGAAACTGGCCATAGATTGCCTGCAGGTAACAAACTAAGTAAGTAAGTAACTAACTATCTAACTAACATCCTGAAACTGATCATAGAAAGCCTGCAAGTAACTAAGTAAGTAACTAACTAACATCCTGAAACTAACTATAGAAGGCCTGCAGATAACTAACTAAGTAAGTAACTAACTAACATCCTGAAACTGGCCATAGATGGCCTGCAGGTAAGTAAGTAAGTAACTAACTAAGCAACAAACTACCTAACACCCTGAAACTGGCCATAGGTGGCCTGCAGGTAAGTAACTATCTAACTAACTAACCAACTAACTAACACCCTGAAACTGACCGTAGAAAGCCTGCAGGTAAGTAAGTAACTATCTAACTAACTAATTAACCAACCAACTACAAACATCCTGACACTGGCCATAAAAGACCTACAGGTAGGTAACTAACTAACTAACTGACTAACTAACTAACACCCTGAAACTGACCATAGAAAGCCTGCAGGTAAGTAAGTAACTATCTAACTAACTAATTAACTAACCAACTACAAACATCCTTAAACTGACCATAGAAAGCCTGCAGGTAACTAACTAACTAACTAACTAACTAACTAACTAACCAACTAACATCCTGAAACTGACTATAGAAAGCCTGCAAGTAACTAACTAACTACCATGCTGAAACTGACCATAGAAAGCCTGCAGGTAACTAACTAACTAACTAACTAACTAACTAACTAACTAACTAACTAACTAACTAACTAACTAACTAACTAACTAACATCCTGAAACTGACTATAGAAAGCCTGCAAGTAACTAACTAACTACCATGCTGAAACTGACCATAGAAAGCCTGCAGGTAACTAACTAACTAACTAACTAACTAACTAACTAACTAACTAACTAACTAACTAATATCCTGAAACTGGCCATATATGGCCTGCAGGTAAGTAAGTAAGTAAGTAACTAACTAACCAAGTAACTAACTAACATCCTGAAAGTGACCATAGACAGCCTGCAGGTAACTAACTAACTAACATCCTGAAACTGACCATAGAAAGCCTGCAGGCAACTAACTAAGCAAGTAACTAACTAACTACCATGCTGAAACTGACCATAGAAAGCCTGCAGGTAACTAACTAACTAACTAACTAACTAACCAACTAACATCCTGAAACTGACTATAGAAAGCCTGCAAGTAACTAACTAACTACCATGCTGAAACTGACCATAGAAAGCCTGCAGGTAACTAACTAACTAACTAACTAACTAACTAACTAACTAACTAACTAACTAACTAACATCCTGAAACTGACTATAGAAAGCCTGCAAGTAACTAACTAACTACCATGCTGAAACTGACCATAGAAAGCCTGCAGGTAACTAACTAACTAACTAACTAACTAACTAACTAACTAACTAACTAACTAACTAACTAACTAATATCCTGAAACTGGCCATATATGGCCTGCAGGTAAGTAAGTAAGTAAGTAACTAACTAACCAAGTAACTAACTAACATCCTGAAAGTGACCATAGACAGCCTGCAGGTAACTAACTAACTAACATCCTGAAACTGACCATAGAAAGCCTGCAGGCAACTAACTAAGCAAGTAACTAACTAACTACCATGCTGAAACTGACCATAGAAAGCCTGCAGGTAACTAACTAACTAACTAAGTAACTAACTAACTAACTAACTAACTAACTAACTAACTAACTAACTAACAAACATCCTGAAACAGGCCATAGGAAGCCTGCATGTAACTAACAAACTAACTAACTAACTAACTAACTGACTAACTAACTAACACCCTGAAACTGACCATAGAAAGCCTGCAGGTAAGTAAGTAACTATCTAACTAACTAATTAACTAACCAACTACAAACATCCTGAAACTGACTATAGAAAGCCTGCAAGTAACTAACTAACTACCATGCTGAAACTGACCATAGAAAGCCTGCAGGTAACTAACTAACTACCATGCTGAAACTGACCATAGAAAGCCTGCAGGTAACTAACTAACTAACTAACTAACTAACTAACTAACTAACTAACTAACTAACTAACTAACTAACTAACTAACTAACTAACTAACTAACTAACTAACTACCATGCTGAAACTGACCATAGAAAGCCTGCAGGTAACTAACTAACTAACTAACTAACTAACTAACTAACTAACTAACTAACTAATATCCTGAAACTGGCCATATATGGCCTGCAGGTAAGTAAGTAAGTAAGTAAGTAACTAACCAAGTAACTAACTAACATCCTGAAAGTGACCATAGACAGCCTGCAGGTAACTAACTATCTAACTAACTAACATCCTGAAACTGACCATAGAACGCCTGCAGGTAACTAACTAACATCCTGAAACTGACCATAGAAAGCCTGCAGGCAACTAACTAAGCAAGTAACTAACTAACTACCATGCTGAAACTGACCATAGAAAGCCTGCAGGTAACTAACTAACTAACTAACTAACTAACTAACTAAGTAACTAACTAACTAACTAACTAACTAACTAACAAACATCCTGAAACAGGCCATAGGAAGCCTGCATGTAACTAACAAACTAACTAACTAACTAACTAACTAACTAACTAACTAACTAACTAACTAACTAACATCCTGAAACAGGCCATAGAAAGCCTGCAGGTAACTAACTTACTAACTAACTAACTAACTAACTAACTAACTATCTATCTAACTAACTAACTAACTAACTAACTAACTAACTAACTAACTAACTAACTAACTAACTAACTAACTAACTAACAAAGAAGGTCTCCAGCAGGGGTGATTCTAGTATGTAACCTTTAGGGGGGGTCAGCTGACAGTGACAGTGACACCTGTCTTAAACAAAATTAAATTAAATTAAATTACATTTTATTAAAAAAGCCCTAAATCACAACAAAGTCGTCTCACAGGGCTTTACAAAAACACAATCAACTACAGAGATATATGAAAAGTCCCAGGCATCCCCTGTCCTTAGACCCTCCTTCTCGGCAAGAAAAACCTTCCAAACCCAGTGGGAAAAAGAAGAAATCTTGAGGAGAACCACATTGAAGGACAGATCCACTCCCATGGACGGACAGACTATAGATGAATGTCCATTTATAAATGAAGGGGGGGGGGCTGGTCCAGACACCAGACAGGCAGGGGCGGGGGTCCGGGGTCACAGGGCGGCAGAGGCGAGACACTGCAGATCCTGTCGTCCATGGCTCCCGTGCAGACACTGTCAGGAGAGCCACCACTCCCCCCGGGGGGGAGGAGGGAAAGGGGACACCAGGTGACTAGTCATGAACAGACTTGGTATGAAAGATAGGTTATAAAAATGACAGAAACAGGTGTGAGAGAGAGAAAGAGAAGAAAGAACTCAGTGTCTGTACTTCCCCCAGCATTCTAACTCCTAGGGCAGCCTAGACTGAACTGTGACTCATACATCATGTATACATGATGTATGAGTCACATCATTTTTAACTAACCTGACCATAGTCTTTCTCAAACAGGAATGTTTTAAGCCTAATTTTAAATGTAGAGACTGTTTCGACGTCTTTAATATTAAAGGGAAGATGATTCCATAAGACAGTAACCATGGTAACTAAAGGCTCTAGCTCCTACTGTACTTTTACAAACCATAGGAACTTTCAATAAACCTGCATTCTGAGAACGAAGGGTTCTATTGGGCTGGTACAGAACCAGATCATCTTTAAGATAAGAGGGGCCCATACTATTAACCCCTGACCCCTGACCCCTAACCCTAACCCATACCATTAATGGTTTTATATGTAAGGAGGAGGATTTTAAATTTAATTCTAAACTCAACTGGTAGCCAGTGAAGGGTTTGGAGCACAGGGGTGATAGGGTTAGGGGTTAGGGGTCAGGGTTTGGAGCACAGGGGTGATAGGGTTAGGGGTCAGGGTTTGGAGCACAGGGGTGATGTGTTCTCTTCTATTTGATCCTGTTAATAATCTTGCTGCTGCATTTTGAACCAGTTGAAGCTTTTTAGGGAATATTTAGGACACGCTACAAGTAAGGAGTTACAATAATCTAATCGTGATGTAACAAATGCATGAATTAATTTTTCTGCAGTAGTTTTAGACAGAATATTCCTAATTTTGGCTAATGTTGCGCAGGTGAAAGAAGGCTGTTCTGCATGTTTGGTTAATGTGCCCTGACCTCTGACCTCTGACCCTTTGAATGAAAGATCTGGATCAAATAAAACTCCTAAATTTTTAACTGTGGCACTGGGTGTTCCACTTAAGTTGTCTACAGTAACTATCTGGTCAGTTAGGGAGTCTGTGGCATTTTTAGGACCAATTATAACGACTTCAGTTTTTCAGAGTTCAATAAAAGATAATTGGCACTCATCCAAGTCTTTATGTCTTGGACACATGTACTTAGTTTATCTATTTGTCTGGTCTGATCAGGTTTAATCGATAAATATAGCTGTGTGTCATCCGCATAACAATGAAAATTAATACCATGATTTCTAATGATGTTACCTAAAGGGAGCATATATAGTGTAAACAAAATAGGCCCAAGGACTGACCCTTGGGGCACGCCATAATTAACTCTGGAGGACTGCGATGATTGTTGATTAACGTGAACAAATTGGTAGCGATCAGATAAATATGATTTAAACCAGCAGAGGGCTGCTCCTCTAATACCTATCTCACATTCTAATCTGTGCACTAAGATACTGTGGTCAATGGTGTCAAAGGCTGCACTAAGGTCTAATAACACCAGGACCGATATTAATCCGATGTCAGCGGCTAATAATAAGTCATTAGTAACTTTAACTAACGCCGTTTCAGTGCTATGATGGGCACGAAAGCCAGACTGAAACTGTTCAAATAAACTATTATCCTGCAGGTATTGGCACAGCTGTTTAATACTCGTTCTAGAACTTTTGACAGGAAGGGCAAATTAGATATAGACCTAGGATTGTCTAGAATGTCAGGATCTAAGGTAGGCTTTTTCAGAATTGGTTTAATAACAGCATATTTAAATGACTGCGGCACATATCCAGTAATTAATGAAGTGTTAATTATATTTAGGACAGGGCTAATAATTAGGGGCAGAATCTGTTTCAAAGGTTTAGTTGTAATTGGATCTAAGAGGCAGGTGGCTGATTTGGAAGACATGATAATAGATATGACATCAGTTTGGTCTACAGTGGTGAAATTATTTAGTGTTACAGAGGGGTTTATTAAAAGGCCTAGGTTTGAAACCACTGCTTTGGCTGCAAGACTAAAAAATGTATTGATCTCAAACAATGTTAACACTCTCTCTGTGGTGTAAAACAATGAGAACAAATGCAGACAAAAAATAAATAAAAAAATGAAACCGCTGCTTTTTCTGATCTAATATTTGGGAGAAATGTGTCTATTTTGTCTCTAATAGTTGATATTTTATTGTTAAAGAACTGCAGGAAATCATCAGAATGGAGCGTGGATGGAATAACTGGTTCCACGGAGGTGTGTCTGTTTGTCAGTTTGGCTACAGTACTGAACAGGAATCTAGGATTATTCTTGTTTTCTTCTATTATGGATGAGTAATATCTAGTTTTGGCTGTACGCAAAGCTTGATTATACTTTAGTCACATATTTTTACAGGTATTGAAAGAATGTTGTGAATTGGATCGCCTCCATTGCCTCTAATTTACGTGTTGTTTGTTTAATGGAGCGAGTGTCAGCGTTGTACCATGGGGAGGTTAATCTAACCTTAGTAGTTTTTAACTTGAGGGGGGCAACTATATCTAATGTAGTTTTTAATGTGAGCATGGTACTATCGACTAACTCATCACTTATACTGGGACTAAATGTGTCCTTTACATAATCACATGACATAGACACAAATAGTGACTGAATTAACTCTTTATACTTTGAGACAGCACGGTCACATAGTATCCTTTTCATTTGTGTTTTAATCACTGAGGTGGAAATATCCTCAAGCATAAACTGAAAGCTCATTAAAAAGTGATCTGAGAGTATGGGATTATGGGTAAAAACAACCAGGTCACTCATTTCAACAGCAAATGTTCAGATCAGATGGAGGGTGTGTCTGTGAATGTGGGTTGGTTTATTAACATTTTGGATAAAGCCTAATCCGTCTAGTAAGTCACTAAATGCATTACTAAGAGAGTCAGCATTGTTATCAACATGTATGTTCAAATCACCAACTATTATAATCCTATCCCAGTTCAACACTACACTGGATAGAAAGTCAGATACTGATGAGATCCAAACTGTGAATAAGGACCAGGAGGGACATAAACTAGGACAAAAAGGACTGGTTTTTGGTTTCTGCAGTTGGGGAAACTAATGGATAAAACTAGACTTTCAAAGGAGTGGTAAGTGGGATTAATTTTAGGATTAATTTTAGGGCGAAGACCTAAACTGGAGTAAGATATTACTGCCACTCCTCCACCACCACCACTGGTTCTGGCTGTGTGATAGTTCACCTGGATTCATTTAATGGGACATATTCATCCTGCTGAAGCCAGGTTTGAGTCACAGCTAAAATATCAATCTATTGATCACTGATTAGATCATTGATTCACAGAGATTTGGGAGAAATAGACCTAATATTGATCAGTCTACATTGGATATAATTGTTAGATGTTCTGTTAATCTGATTATTACTTAAAACTGTTTTTATTAAATTATTTGATCTCACTCCTATAGGTTTAATAATATTAGGTTTATTATTAACTACACATGGTTTATTATTAACTACACAGGGTTTATTATTAACTACACATTGTTTATTATTAACTACACAGTGTTTATTATTAACTACACATTGTTTATTATTAACTACACAGTGTTTATTATTAACTACACAGTGTTTATTATTAACTACACATTGTTTATTATTAACTACACAGTGTTTATTATTAACTACACATTGTTTATTATTAACTACACAGTGTTTATTATTAACTACACAGTGTTTATTATTAACTACACAGTGTTTATTATTAACTACACATTGTTTATTATTAACTACACAGTGTTTATTATTAACTACACATTGTTTATTATTAACTACACAGTGTTTATTATTAACTACACATTGTTTATTATTAACTACACAGTGTTTATTATTAACTACACATTGTTTATTATTAACTACACAGTGTTTATTATTAACTACACAGTGTTTATTATTAACTACACAGGGTTTATTATTAACTACACATGGTTTATTATTAACTACACAGGGTTTATTATTAACTACACATTGTTTATTATTAACTACACAGTGTTTATTATTAACTACACAGTGTTTATTATTAACTACACAGGGTTTATTATTAACTACACATGGTTTATTATTAACTACACAGGGTTTATTATTAACTACACATTGTTTATTATTAACTACACAGTGTTTATTATTAACCACACAGGGTTTATTATTAACTACACATGGTTTATTATTAACTACACAGGGTTTATTATTAACTACACATGGTTTATTATTAACTACACAGTGTTTATTATTAACTACACAGTGTTTATTATTAACTACACAGGGTTTATTATTAACTACACAGTGTTTATTATTAACTACACAGGGGATAGACACAGTTTTTCTATTACTTACTACATGCTGGGTTTGTGACAGCTCAGAGTGAAGTTGATGATGCACACAGAAGTGTTTTACTCTACGACTCTGCGCCTGGGCCCACACTCTGAATTGTCATATTGACAGGTTAAATTTAGCAGCCACATTTTGTGCTCAGAGAGAGGCACCTTCCCCAGTGGGATGTATGCTATCTCTGCCAATGAGCCCAGGCTTTCCCCAGAAAAGTACTAGTATAGTACTAGTACTATACTAGACCTGTACTAGACACGTTACCCCCGTTAACTTTAGATAAAAAATGACCACGCCCACATGGCGGTTGTTCACAATGTCCAGTTGTGACAAAATGAGCTCAACGATGATGAAGGTGTTTTTATATTTGTCCACAGACCAGGGAACAATGACACAGGCCGACCTTCACGTGTCGTTGTCACTCATCTGCAGTGGAACCACCATCAAATTACCATTTGTGAAAACAATCAGTCAAACATGACAGAGTGACAGGCTGAAGCACCCCTAAAAATAACCTAAACTCACCCCTGGTCAGCAGCTAACTAACTAACTAACTAACTAACTAACTAACTAACTAACTAACTAACTGTCATGTGCAGGATTTAGAGGAAAAAAGAATTTAATCCATTTTGTAAAAAGAAGCTGAAACAAACTGTAGAAAAAGTGAAAAGTTTCTATAACTTTCCTGTTACAAACGTATTTTCTCTCTCCTCTTCTTCCTCCTCTTCTTCCTCTTCCTCCTCTTCCTCTTCTTACTCCTCCTCCTCAGGACAGTTTTCCAGCTCGTTTTGGAGGGATCCATTTTGTGAACCAGCCCTGGTACATCCACGCCATGTTCACCATCATCAAACCGTTCCTTAAAGACAAAACCAGGAAACGGGTGAATGTGAAAAACGTTTCCTGTGCTTTTACACTTGATTTTATTTTATCAGTACTGTTTATATTCCTGCATTTTAGTGGTTTATTATTTTTTTTATAGTTTAGTATTTATTTAGATATAATATATATATATATATATATATATATATATATATATATATATATATATATATATATATATATTTTATAGTTTAGTTTAGTTTATTTTAGTCTTATTTATGTATTTATTTATTGGATGCACAGTAGTTTAAATATTAAATATAATGTTCTTCTGCTCCTTGTGTCAGATCTTCCTCCACGGGAACAACCTGAACTCTCTGCACCAGCTCATCCAGCCTGAATGTTTGCCATCAGAATTCGGTGGGACGCTGCCGCCGTACGACATGGGCATGTGGGCGCGAACGCTGCTGGGACCAGACTATAATGACGACACCGAGTACACGCTGACCTACCACGCCCTGCATGTCCGCGAGAATGGAGGAGGAGACAAGGACATGATGAAGAGGTGACCACTGACCTTTAACCCTGAAACACAAAGCAGTTAGCCTAGCCTAGCCTAGCCTAGCAGTGCTATCTCTTTTCATTCCATGTATGGATCTAGTGGTGCTTCATAGTCAGAGGAGGCGGGACTAAAAGGTTGTCTTTCAAATCCTCTGTATGCAATAGAACGGTACTACAACCAATCAGTGTAATCTTTAGGATGATGTAGTTAGAGCGTCTGATAAGTTCACGAAGGAGTCCAGAGAAAGTTAGGAATGACTAAACGAAATGGTGGATTATGGAGCTGAACGACTGTTGTCGCTTCTGTAAAAAGAATTTAAAGATTGTTGACGTTTTCTCACATTCTTCACTCATCTGTGATAAAAGGAAATCTACACCTGTTGTTGTTCTTCTTCTATGGTTGTTTACGCTTGTTTCTCTACCAATCGTTGCAGCGTCACTTTGTTTGGCCCGCCCTCTGACTCTATACTTCACTGTGATTGGTCGACCAGTTTCAGTAGTGCGGCTAGGCTAGTCTTGTTAAGTAGGTTTAACACTGGACACTAGGGATGTCCCCATCAGGTTTTTTTGTCCTCAATTCCGAGTCATATGATTTTGAGTATCTGCTGATATTTATGTTTTTACACAAACTGATATGAGGTTGAATCACACTCTGTAGTTCCAACAACAGAAAAACAATCTAATGATCTAACATTAGAACCTAGTGGAACATTAAAGAAACCGTGTGTTTGTATTCCTATCTTTATGGGGACACTGATATGTTTACACAGTCACACCATGGGGACCAACATTCAGGCCAGTTTCAGGAAAATCTAGCCAATTATACATTGAGCGTAACTAGAGTACATTTACTGTCGCTACGAGGGGCTAGCGCTGCTAGGCTATAAAGCAGCATCAGCCTCTGCAGGATTTACTGTTGTCGAACACAACATCCTAATCTGATCAGTTTTAGAGTTTGTAGATGATCGATCAGAACACTTGAAGTTGAAAACAGCGACCTCTGTAGTCGCAAAATGCTAGAAATGTCTCATTTTTACCAATAAAATAAAAAATGGCTGAACTTCCTGTCCCTCCCTAGATTACAGGGACCTACAGGGACTTAGAAGGATATATAGGGACCTAGAGAACTGTATTTCCTGTAACTTTCAGAATCTTAAAATATAGTTGCCGACTGTTGCTTTCAGTGCATTTTTAACTGTAGGTTAACATGGTTTAGATGTAGTTTAAAGTATTTTAGTGTTTATGTAAAGGTTTTGTTGTGTATTTGTTGTGCTTATTCATGTGTAACTCAAACACTTTTTGTTCCAGGTCTCAGTCGGCGGTGGAACCCGCAACTCTACGACAGACGGAGCGAGGGACCAGCACCCCCCTGCTGGCCCTGGACTGAACACACACACGTACTGAAGTGCAGTTGTAAATTGGGAGGCGCCTTTGTTTTACGTGGGCGTCACCATCGTCCCATTTCTCCGTTGATGTTTTTTTTTTGTCTTTCTGCTTCAGTTTGAACTATCGACCAATCGGCTGCTGTCGCCGTGCAGAAGTGGCCAATCAGAGCTGAGTGACGAACCCAGACTGAAGTTGAAATGTTTTTTCCCTCTACTTTGTAATTGTACACAGTCTGACAGTGAAATGCATCTTGGGAGTTGACTGTCAGATTTTACCGTTCAGGTTTTTTTCATCAAGCTCCGCCCACTTTACATGCACACACTCACGCTAAACACACGCCACGTCCTTTCTCGGATGCTACTGGCTCTAAATACGCAGCAAAGTCATGTGTCATTTTTTTTTAAAAAAGGGACGATTTTAATTTGAAAAAGCACTAAATGTTTTTTATTTTATCTGAAAACATCCGCAAAATGTGAATTGTAAATGTCGGCATCATCTGCAAACGTGACAACATAATGAAACGCAGCAGGTAGCACGACCGCCAAGTTACATGCACTGACACGACTCCATTCAGCCTTAGACTGTAGCGCTAACTCAAACCCCCGGCGCATGTTGTACAGTTCTTTGTCGCGTTTTGTTTTCGTGTTGATGCCGAATCTTGTTGCGTCAACTCGAACGCAATCACTAACTCACTTCCTGTTTCTGAGCCCATCAACAGCGTCAACAATTCACCACAGGCAGGAATGTACTCACACTTTCCAAACTGGGAGGCTAATGCTAGTATTTTTTGGTCGCTACGGCAACAGAGCACACTGCACTCTGATTGGCTGGACAGGGTCTGGGTTTCACGGATGGAAACATGGCCGCGTATCACAACGAGAATGTGATGTACGATATTTATCCTGTGACGGAGTCCTGGAAACATAATCAAGATAAAGTCGGATACTGAGAAGATAAAGCTATAAATATGTGATATGATGAAAATGTAGTTGCGATATTATGAAACAAAATTTGAAAAAATGTTCGGGAATTTAAAGAATGAAAATTAACTTTGGTTTTAGTGGTTATGGAATATGAGATTAATTTCTTATCAAACATCTTATTTTGATCCGACAATTCACAAAACAATGGCTTGCAACAGTTACCCAATGAGCTAACAGCAGTTAATATTAGCCTGTTAACTTTAAGCTTAACTTATTTTACATGACATAGCAGCTACAACTATCATACACACAAGCATCTAGTTTGATAGCTCACTAGCTAATGTTCCATGATGTTTGCTAGCAAGATAACTGCACCTATCATCCAGAGCTAACGGTACCTACATTTTTCTCTATTTTTACCATGCAAGTTAACAGCAGCTAACATTTTACTATTTAAAATTCGCACAATTTATCTATTGTTTTTATTTTGAAGAATAATACCAGCTAAGATTTGCTCGGAAGCTAACATTACTTGCTAAGCTAACAGCAGGTAACATTTTACTAATTAAAATTCACACAATTTATCTATTGTTTTCCTTTGCAGGCTAATACCAGCAAACATGTTATTAGTTCAAATTCCTACAATTTATTTGATGAAAAAAAACTTTGTTTTTATTGACTTTTTTTTTTCTTTGCAAAGTAAAAGAAGGTAACATTTAGCTAGTTAAAATTCACACAATTCATCTACTGTTTTCATTTTGAAGGCTAATACCAGCTAAGATTTGCGAGGAAGCTAACATTACCTACTAAGCTAATAGCAGATAACATTAGCTGTCAATCTAACTTTACCTAGTAAGCTAATACTACACAACAAACATCTAGCAAAGTACAATTACTTATCGTCACAGGGTTCCACTCACACGCTTTTCCAGGTTCAAAAATCTACATTTGTCAGTGTTCATCCAAATAGTGTCAGCTACATGTATGTGCTCCCAATCATCTAAAAAATGAGCTAAACTGATTTTTACTCCGGATTAAATCCCTTTAAAACCCACGTTGAACTCTCAAAAACTACATTCAAATGTGAGCGCTCTCAGCGACAGTTATAAGGGGTAGGGCTTGCACTGGGACACCCCTTCAACACTCACCTACGTCATCAGTTCACTCCACCAGTTGTTGCGGAACCAGAACCCACAGTTTTAACCAGAGCTAAACTAACATGTCTACTGCTGTCGTTGTGTCGTTCTCCTGGATATGAACAGATTTTTACGAATATCTGCGTCCAATCACAGAAGTGCTCTGCATCGACCCGTTACTACATGTTTACGTAAATATCTTTTCTTTTTCATGTGGAAAATTACCAGTACACATTGTGACAATGTCAAACTTTAGACAAACTCTATACAACAGGTATCACACTTTAAAAACAGTTACCGTATTTTCAAGACTACAAGGCGACACTTTATTTAACCAGGCAAGTCATGACGAACAAATTCTTATTTACAAGGACGGCCTGCCTAAGAGACCAGAGACAAACTTAAAAGACACATTTTGTCCAAAGAAAACGTCTTCTCTATGGATTCATTCTGGTTGTGCTGAGTGACTTGGAGTTTTGACTTTTCATCTCATAATTTTGACTTTGCTTAATGCGCCTTATAGAGCAGAAAATATAGTAATTAGGGCGAAAATACTCCATTTGTGTACTTCTTTCTTAGATGGTGCCATTTTTAAAAGGATTCACATTGTATTCTGGGAAATTTCTCGTACTCTTCCATTTGGAGTCTGCCTCTGGAGAATGTCTGTTTGTAGGGGTGTAAAGCCCTTCCCCCTTAACCTGAACTGAGACAGTCCTACCCCATAGGGGTAAGGGGTGAAATGGGATTCAGCCAAATAGGGTGAGGTATTATTACCTTGTGAGCTAACAGCTGCTAGCATTAAGGAGCTAGTAGCTAGTATTAGAACGAGACAGATGCCCAAAAAAGCTGAACTTGTTCACGACTTCTGAGAAAATATTTGCATTTGGATGTTGAGGTTGAATTATTTATCGAAACTTCTCTTTTATTTTCTTCACGGTGTTGTTGTGACTGACAGAAGACTGGCAACCATTTCGCGCCTACGGTCCCTCTGACCACTGAACATTCACACTCATTCATACACCAGTGTGAGTGACACTGGAAGCAGAAGGGTGACGTGCCTTGCCCAAGGACACAACCAACAGACTGACTAGAACAGAGTGAGAATTGAACTGACAACCTTTCTGTTAGTAGACGACCATACATAGTGAGACAACAATAAGTATGATGGGAATGACTGACAGTTAGCCACCTAGCATAACTGTTAGCAAGAAAATGGCACAAAACAAAGGAATCAAAAATACGTTTATCTCAGCAGTTGTATTTTATAATTTAAAATAAACATTTCAAAGTAAATATTAATGAAGGTGCAGAAAAGTGTTATCGGACAGTCCATTTGCCTTTTATTTATAAACACTCAAAATACTAGCCTAGCCACACTAGCTCCTCCTAGCATCAGTAAATATAATGTTCTATCGTAGTAGTCTAGTTTCACAAAATGTAACTTTCGTCTAGATTTCACTGAAACTGGCCGACCAATCACAGTGAAGTATAGAGACAGAGGGCGGGGCTAACAAAGTGACACTGCGACGATTGGTAGAGAAACAAGCGTAAACAACCATAGAAGAAGAAAAACAACAGGTGTAGATTTACTTTTATCACAGATGAGTGAAGAATGTGAGAAAACGTCAACAATCTTTAAATTCTTTTTACAGAAGCGACAACAGTCGTTCTCCACCATTTTGTTTAGTCATTCCTAACTTTCTCCGGACTCCTCCGTCAACTTTCCGGCGCTCTAACTACGTCATCCTAAAGATTATGCTGATCCTCTGACTATGAAGCACCACTAGACCCATACATGGAATGAACAGAGATAGCACTGCTAGGCTAGGATAGCACTGCTAGCCTAACTATTTATCTAATTATTTTGACTTTTCAGTAGCCTAGCCGCACTAGCCCCCCCCCCCCAGTGGCAACAAATCTAATGTGTTACCATAGTAGTAGTAGTAGACCCATACATGGAATGAATGGGGTTAGCACTGCTAGGCTAGGCTAGGCTAGGGTTTTCATCAGTTTCAGACATTTAATTTAAGTTTAATTTTTTCTCATGATCTAAATGTAACAGATGACAGTGGTGGATGAGCGGAAGATTTAAAGGGTTTAAAAAATGTCTGTATTACAGTTTGTGAAATTAACCCCCCCCCCCCCCCCCCCATCCTGTACCTGGCCCCTGTGAAGCTCGAAACAGCCCTGTTCACATTCAAACCCAGATGTGAAGCGACAGCGATGAAAAGCACTGGACACTGAACCTTGACCTTTGACCTCCACTGCAGAAGAAGAAGAAGATTGTTTTTCTTATTGAATGGAGCTCATTTAAAGATTGTATTTTATTGTGAAAAGTATTAATTATTAATAATTATTGTAATTATTGTGCTGCAGGAGCACTGATCCACCTGTTATTTGTTCTGTGGACCTGAACACAAACCTGCAGAGGTTGTGGGTTCAACTCCAGCTCACAGTTGATCAAGGTCGGTCTATAAATGTGATGGATGAATGTATAAACATTTACACCAAGACTGTCCTGTTTCTGTTCTTTCTCTCCTTTAACAGTGGTTCATCACCTCCACTGGCTGCATACTGCATTCACACTAAACAACAACAGGAACCAGGGACCCAGAAAAAGAATCTGCAGTAGCATTAGCATTAGCATTAGCATCTACTAGAGCAGATGGCGCCACAGTAGCTGCTGCACAAACTGTAAAAAACTGTTGGATCAAACTGGTTCATGTGTCTCTGTGGAAATAAAGACTGTTTTTTTACTGCACGTTTTCAAAACAAGTGACGTCACCAAACCTAGCTGGATGTTACTCTGGGATGGTAAACACACACAGAGCCAGAGGGGAGGGGGGAGTGTTCCTTCACACATTCTGAGCCAATCACAGACGCCTCATCAGCGCGTCATGGACATGTATGAGGAAGTAGAAGTAAACTGTGTTGTTCCACCTCCAGTCATTTTTCTACCGTGAAAAAACAACTGGAAACAAAACAATCTGAACGTTTTTATAAATAGAACCAAGAATTCAATAACAATGAAGAACAACAATATTAATAAATAAGCATAGAATGAGTCCTTTAATAAAGTTAATATTAATAAATAAGCATAGAATGAGTCCTTTAATAAAGTTAATATTAATAAATAAGCATAGAATGAGTCCTTTAATAAAGTTAATATTAATAAATAAGCATAGAATGAGTCCTTTAAGAACTCACTAGATAAATAAAAAGCACTCAGAGATGTTTCTGTTTTCAAAAATACTTAAGATTCATTCAAATAAACAAAAATATTGAGGTTGACTCACACAAAAATAAAACTAAATGAACTTAATCTAGTGTGGCTCCTCACACTCCTCTTTATTAAACACCAAAGTTAATTAAAGGTGGAGGGAGGGGCATAACCTGGGCAGGAGGAGGTCAAAGGTGAGAAGCAAATACAAATAAATAAATCACATGATTTAACCTTAACATTATACAAATAATAACATTAGCTCGTCTAATTGTTGAACGCAGCAAAAGCATTCTTTAAATAAATAGAATTATACAAAGTTAAGTCATACTTATATAGTTTCAAAGTTCTTTTACAAAAGGTGTGACAGTCTCTAATGAATTTAATATTTGAACAGTCCATAGAGCGCCTCTCTGCCTCCATCAGAGTTGGTGTTGGTTTGGACCAATCACACTCCAACACCAGGAACAGTCTCAGAACATGACCACACCTCCTACACTCACATTCCTTTGGGTTCTGTTCCCTTTGTTTGTCTCCTGCATCAGTGGAACATGTTCTTTTGTCCAACGCCTCCAGAACCCATCTGTCAGGGACTGTGTTTGTCTGTGTCTTTTCTTTTCAAACGCTCCAGGTGATTTTATTATTATTATTATTATTATTATTATTATTATTATTATTATTATTATTATTATTGTTTTACCTTCAGATGAAGCAGATGGTTCTGGGTCAGTGGTTCCACTGTTGGTCCACATGTCTTCTACCTCACATCACACTGTTGACACTTTCATCGTCCAGTGTTTTTGTTTAAAGACAGATTTGTCTTTTTGACACGTCTGATTAGTCTGTCCCAGACCCCGTTGTGGTGGGCTCCAAAAGGGGGGTTAAAGGTCCAGTGTATCCCCTCATTGAAAAGGGTCTTCTAACCCTTCTGATGAGTCCAACCAAGTTTGTCCCTCAGTTCTGGTTCTGCTCATTGATCCTCTGCTGCAGATAAAGTCTGTGCTTAGGAAGGTTGGCATCTGTGTGGACCACTCGACTCACCAGACAGGTGAAGATGACCCCCCACCTTTTCACCTGAGCCCCGCCCCTTTTCACTTCAATAGGACCAAAGTAGTCAATTCAGTTAAACACATGAAAAAAGAAATGAATAATTATGATATAGAAGCCACTTATTTTACACACAGTAACAAGTCTATTCTGAGAATGTAAAGAGTATAAAGTACATATATTTATATAAATGTAAAGAGTATAAAGTACATATATTTATATAAATGTAAAGAGTATAAAGTACAAATATTTATATAAATGTAAAGAGTATAAAGTACAAATATTTATATAAATGTAAAGAGTATAAAGTACATATATTTATATAAATGTAAAGAGTATAAAGTACATATATTTATATAAATGTAAAGAGTATAAAGTACAAATATTTATATAAATGTAAAGAGTATAAAGTACATATATTTATATAAATGTAAAGAGTATAAAGTACATATATTTATATAAATGTAAAGAGTATAAAGTACAAATATTTATATAAATGTAAAGAGTATAAAGTACAAATATTTATATAAATGTAAAGAGTATAAAGTACATATATTTATATAAGTGTAAAGAGTATAAAGTACATATATTTATATAAATGTAAAGAGTATAAAGTACATATATTTATATAAATGTAAAGAGTATAAAGTACAAATATTTATATAAATGTAAAGAGTATAAAGTACATATATTTATATAAGTGTAAAGAGTATAAAGTACATATATTTATATAAGTGTAAAGAGTATAAAGTACATATATTTTTATAAATGTACCTAAACAATCTACTTCAGTACAGTAATAAATTATACATATGTTCATATTTCCTACAGCACCTGAAGTCATCATTAAAGTGTGGACATTATTCACAGGATATTTTACGTTTTAAAAAATAAAACCAAACAAATAAAACCAACAGACTGGATACGAAAGAAAAAAACTTTATTTTGTGGTTGTATTTTTTTTTTATTTTCATAAAAATATAAATCATCTTTTAATGCAGTGGTTTCCAAATCAAGTTGTCGTGGACTAGTGTCCTGCAGGTTTTCTCCTTTTTTTCTATTTTCATTTTTTTAATAAAAACAATTATTTACAAAAATAAATAAAAGAAAATAAAGAAAAATTTTAAATGTATTTTAAAAAAACTTTAAAAGAAAAAATAATCTCCCCCTTTTAAATGTATTTCTTAAATAAAGTCAGTCTGTATGTCAGTCTGCCTGCCTGTATGTCTGTCTGCCTGTATGTCTGTCTGTCTGTCTGCCTGTCAGTCTGTCTGTATGTCAGTCTGTCAGTCAGTCTGTCTGTCTGTCTGTCAGTCAGTCTGTCTGTCTGTCAGTCAGTCTGTCTGTCTGTCAGTCAGTCTGTCTGTCAGTCAGTCAGTCTGTCTGTCTGTCAGTCAGTCTGTCTGTCAGTCAGTCAGTCTGTCTGTCTGTCAGTCTGTCTGTATGTCAGTCTGTCTGTATGTCAGTCTGTCTGTATGTCAGTCTGTCTGTCAGTCAGTCAGTCTGTCTGTCAGTCAAGATTACTCAAAAACTGATGGACAGATTTTTTTTTACATTTTCAGGATGTGTTGTTAGTGTCACAAGGAACAAATGATCAGATTTTGGTGGTGATCCAGAAGAGATCCTGGATCCTGGATCACTTTGAAATGTCATCAAAGTGATCCAGGATCCAGGATCTCTTCTGGATCACCACCAAAATCTAATCATTTCCAGATCTCCTCATTACCAACCTACCCTGAAAATGTTGTCAAGGTCCGTTTATAACATTTTGAGTTATCTTGGTAACACATGGACAGACAGACGGACGTACAGACAGACAGACGTACAGACAGACAGACGTACAGACTCTGGTAAAAACAGAACCTCCGTGGTGGAGGTAATAAATAAAAACCCTCTCCGTCTTCCTTCCCAGCTGGAAAATATTCCCTGGTCGTCGTGTGTCTGTGATAAAAAAGGGAAATAAAAGCTGCAGCAGACTGGGACACGAGCACTGGATTTAACAAACACTCATTTAATGAATATTGGGAATTAGTTTCTGTGCAAATGTAAGGAAAAACAAAGAAAACCTCCCAGAATGCAAAGCGGTGGAGCTGAAAATGACAGCGAACAAAGGCCTCAGGGAATTCTTTCCTGTCATATGAAAGAAGGAAAACACAAAAATAAACCTGGATTTTTAGGACGGATTCTCCAACTTTCCCAGATCGGACACAGATTTATACAAAACTGGAACATCATCGCTGTTTCTGCGTAATATTCCGTCTTTTTTCAGAATTCCCATTATTTCTATTAATATTAAAATAAGAACATTGTGATATTTTGAATAAAAAAGGAAAAAAGGGAAAAAAAACAAACATGAAAATTTATGATTTGAGGGAAGTTTTTCAGCTGAAAATGTTGACAATTTTCCATAAAAATATTATTTTATTCTGAGATTCAACCATTTTAACAAAAACATGTAATTCCGATTCTTCCGAAAGATCATTTGAAATTTTGATTTCATTCACATAAACATCGTCTGATTGATACGAGGTCGATGGTTCTGATTGTTGTATCAGTATCGACCTGAATCTTTAATTTTTTTTATCCTGATGTGATTTAAGGTGAAGAAGAAGAGAAAAGGGAAAGCAGGAAAAAACGGGAACAGGAAAAATGGAAAACAAAGAGGAAAAGGAAAAATGGGGAAATAGAGACAAATAGGAAAAAAAGAAAAAGGAAAAATGTGGAAAAAGAGAAAAAAAATAAAAACAAGAGGAAAAGGAAAATGGGAAAAGAAAAAATGGAAAGAGAAGAGGAAAATTGGGAAAAATGAGAAAAAAGAGAAAAGGGAAAAATGGGGAAAAAATTTTA
Source organism: Siphamia tubifer (assembly GCA_020466265.1). Classification (NCBI taxonomy): domain Eukaryota; kingdom Metazoa; phylum Chordata; class Actinopteri; order Kurtiformes; family Apogonidae; genus Siphamia; species Siphamia tubifer. The sequence continues at coordinate 3,727,630 of CM035802.1, read as the reverse complement.
AAAAAATGTAAAAAAAAATGTAAAAAAAAATGAAAATTGAAAAAAAGAGAAAAAGGAAAAATGGGGAAAAAAGAGAAACAACTGAAAAAAGAAAAATCATGGGAAAAGAGAAAAGGGAAAAATGGAGAAAAAGTGGAAAAGGAAAATGGGGCAAAAAAAGGAAAAATGTAAAAAGAGAAAACAAAAAGGAAAAATGGAACAAAAGAGGAAAGGGAAAAATGGAGAAAAAGTGGAAAAGGAAAAACAGAAAAAATGCAAAAAGGGACAAAAGAAGAGAAAAAAGAGGGAGAAAAAATTAAAAAAACAGAAAAAGAGGTAAGGAAAAAGGGGAAAAAAGTGAAAAAAAAAAGTTTGTTCACATTTATTCATTTGTCATTATTTATATGTATCTAATTATAATTAAAGAAGATTTTTCTGATGTTTTTCATTTGACAGAGGGAAGAAAATTAAAATATCGGTATCGGCTCTAAAAACCTAAAAATTGGTATTGGTTCCAAAAAGTAGTTTTTGGTCCATCACCAGTAAAATATTTAATCAAACAAAGTTCGCAGTAATGCGAAAAACAGCGGCTTTGACGACCCCAAAATGACACGGTTTGAAACTGTGGTGTTCGGTGACAAACGACGGCTAGCCCCGCCCCTTTCTACTGTGCTCACTTTTCACCTTCTTTATGACACTTTCCTCCTTAAAAGTCTTTTTTTCTAAATATTTTCGTGGTTTTTAAAAATTTTTTATTTTAGTGCAAAACATTTGTAAATCCTGACATTTACTTTTTTCCAGAATGTTTGGGAGTTTTTCCTGCGTCAGACATGTACTGGAGGCTTCAGTAGCATCCGTTTCCCAGCATCCTTCACTTCTACGCTGCAGTCCTTCCATGGGTTTTAGTAGTCTGTGCGCCCACAGAGACCTGTGGGGCCCGAGGTCAGGGGGTCAGGGTTCAGATGGGGCTCAGGTTCTGCCGTTGGAACGGTGTCAGCTCTGGATGCCAAACATCCACGATGAAGATGAGACGGAAACTGTCAGCATTTTGCCAAACTTCATGTTCGAAGGAGTCGTCGAAGATGAGGACTTTACCTTCATCCCATTGTCTGAGGAGGAGGAGGAGAGGAAGAGGAGGGGGAAAGAGGAAGAGGAGAAGAAGAGGAGGAGGAGGAGAGGAAGAGGAGGGGGAAAGAGGAAGAGGAGAGGAAGAGGAGGAAGAGGAGAGCAAGAGGAGGGGGAGGAGAGGAGAAGAAGAGGAGGAGGAGGAGAGGAAGAGGAGGGGGAAAGAGGAAGAGGAGAGGAAGAGGAGGAAGAGGAGAGCAAGAGGAGAGCAAGAGGAGGGGGAGGAGAGGAGAAGAAGAGGAGGAGGAGGAGGAGAGGAAGAGGATGAGGAGGAGGAGGGGGAGGAGAGGAAGAGGAGGAGGAGGGGGAGGAGAGGAAGAGGAGGAGGGGGAGGAGAGGAAGAGGATGAGGAGGAGGAGGGGGAGGAGAGGAGAGGAGAGGAAGAGGAGGAGGAGGGGGAGGAGAGGAAGAGGAGGAGGGGGAGGAGAGGAGAGGAAGAGGAGAGGAAGAGGAGGGGGAGGAGAGGAGAGGAAGAGGAGGAGGAAGAGGAGGAGGAGGAGAGGAAGGACATTAACATTCACAAAAGAAACATGTTTCCACTGGTACCAGTTTCCATTACAAATAAGACCTGTTACCATGGTAACTGTAATAGTGTTTAGGAATATTAGTACAAAGTACAGGCCCCTTTATAAAATACCAGGCCAGGTACTGTAAAGTCAGTACTATCGCTATGACGACCACGACTAACCTAAACCAAAATGAATCCAAATGTGACACAAAAAACAGGAGACAGTGGTTCCTCTGCTGACCACAGACCCAATAAATGATCCAAGTTACAAAAACATTTACTTACATTTTTCGTCTCTGAATACGAAAGAAATTTGTCTGGGATGAAAATGACCCACATGTCTGGTATAAAAATGACCCACATGTCTGGTATGAAAATGACCCACATGTCTGGTATAAAAATGACTCACATGTCTGGTATAAAAATGACCCACATGTCTGGTATGAAAATGACCCACATGTCTGGTATGAAAATGACCCACATGTCTGGTATAAAAATGACCCACATGTCTGGTATGAAAATGACCCACATGTCTGGTATAAAAATGACCCACATGTCTGGTATAAAAATGACCCACATGTCTGGTTCATTTAATGCTTTAATGTTTAATGTTCAGTCAGTGACACATTTACCCACTGACACTAATACATTACATCTAAAATATACATTTTCTTTTACTTTTAAAACATATTTCATACAAAATTGGTAAATTTGTATAATTTTTAAAGGGTTTAGGGAGTAGTATTTGGGGCCAACCAGGTCTTTTAGATCTAAAATGCAACTATTTAAAACACCTCTGGAACAAATAAATTTCATAACTAGAGGGACCACTGTACCATACTGTTAGATCCCTAGTTCCTACCTGGTCTGGGTGGTTCCTACATGGTTCCAGTGGTTCCTATTTGGTCTAGGTGGTTCCTACCTGGTCCCAGTGGTTCCTACCTGGTCTCTGTGGTGCACCGGATGGTGCAGCCCTGCTTGGGGATGACGAGGCCCAGGTGGATCCTCAGTCTGCAGTTGGTGGGTCCAGTGTGAGGCCACACATGTGTTCCAGGCTGCATGACCGAGAACTTAATCTGAACACAAAGACCACAACACCCATCAAAACCTGGACCATTCTGGGTCTACACACACCACTGGACCAACACCAAACCGGAGTTAAACTGGGGTTAAACTGGGGTTAAACTGGGGTTAAACTGGGATTAAACTGGTCTTAAACTGGAGTGTCTCTTGTGTACCTGTCCTCTCTTGCAGCCCGTGGCCTCTGGGTGTCTCTCCAGCAGTGAACAGGTTTTGGGAACACCTTGACACGACTTCCCCACCTTCTTTCCTGGACAGACAGAGGACATTGGTCAGGGGGTGGAGAACATAAAGGGGTGGAGACTGTAAAGGGGCGGGCACAGTCATGTGTGCGTACCCTGCTGCCACAGCGTATACTGTCCCCACTCGCCCTTCTCTCGCAGGTTCTCTTCTTCGGGGACAAACTGTCCAGTGTTCTGGTCCATCACCGTCAGAGCCTCATCCCGGATTGTCTTCCAGTTCCGCTCCAGCATCTGGACACAAGCAGGTGACTACACTGACACACCCTCACCCACCCACATCCACCCACACACACACACACGGCTGTCCTACCTTGACCAGGTCGGTGTAGCCCGTCTCCTTGGGCGTCCACCAGGGCTGCGCCTTCAGACCCTCCACATTGTACAGAGACCTCTGCCACACTGACGCAAAGTGACCACGCTGGTGACCCAACTCATACCAGTGGTAGGCCTACACACACACACACACACACACACACACACACACACATACACAAAACAGACTAGAGCTTTGACCTTTTCCCAAAAATCATATTCGAATTTCATTTGAAAATTAATGTACATATTCAAATAACATTTGAAAATGTATTAACTATATTACTCTGAAAATTCCTCACTAACAACTCGGCCTTAAAATGGATTATATTCAGTCCACCAGGGGGCAGTATTTATTCAAATATTCTGCCATGTTTACAAGTAGGGATGGGACATGATTTTCAAATATTCGTGACAAGCTTAAATATAGAATACTAATTTCGAATCCTGCATAACTTGTGTTGTGTTTCATTTGGACAGAATGTTGTATTGACTGTCATTGTACGGTGGTCAACAGGGACAAATTCACCACATTGACAAAACGCTGCAAACACCTTAAAGATGCAGAACAAAAAAAAAAACCCCACCTGGCAAAGTTGGCGAGCGCGTGCCTCTCTGTGAGCGTGACATCTGTATGTTCTCAGCAGCTGCATTAATAGTGAAGAGGCTGCACACACGCCTCCACTATGAACATGTGATCTTTTAAAATAAAAACCTGCCGTACATTCATGTGACTGTTGTTGTTAAATCCGTAGCTGAAATCACCTGCTTCAGCCGCTTCCACCGAGACAGTGAAATGAAATATAGATGTTGGCTGCAGTTACTGTGATTTCAAAATTAAAGGCCTTAACTTGTTTCATGTAAGAGATGAGATGAGTCACTCAGGAAAGATAAACATGTTTTTGTTCTTGTTTCTTCAGTAAACGTTTGGTTTCCTCTTTTACTCTTTCTCTGTCATCTCGTATGTGTTTTGGGGGTGGGGGCGTACATCGGCGCGTAAAAAAAACTAACCAAAAAACCCCCCTGCGAGCTGAATTGAAAACGTTTACAACCACATTCACAAAAGAGTCAAATGAATATTCCTAATGAGACCATATCCAGGTTCTAATATTAAGTGCTGCTTAATATTCATTTGAACGTCTCTTTTTTTAGCTCCACAACAGATGCATGAACAGTATAATTTTAATTAATTAATTTGATCTCAATTAAAATTTTGTTATTTATTTAAAATTCATTATGTCATGATGGTGAATTTTTATCATAATTTCAACTCATACAATTTCATACATTTTCATCTCATATTTATTGCTTTTTTTCATCTAAAAATTTGGACTTTTTATCTCAATTGTGACTTTTTTTGTTCATTTTTCCTAAATTTTCTGTCCATACCTACTAGTGATGTGTTGGCTGACCTGAAGTGAGCGGGCGCCTGTGGTCATCTGCGGTCACCCACAGTTGTGGGTCATTGAAAAATTTTTTTAATTGATATTTGGGTTGGGTCGGGTGGGTTTGAGAACAACATTAAAATAACCTGGAAAATCATTGTAACTTAAATATTAGGTATCATTGTTTATTATTATATGTGAGTAAGGTCATGTGATGTTCAGTGGGTTGGGTTTGTTCTTTTCAAATCTATTTCCTACGGTCCCAGTTGTGGGCGGGTTAGTTAAAAACAGGGCTCTACAGTGCGCCCATTTCACTCGCATTTGCGAGTAAATATTTCATCATGCGAACGAGGAAAACAAAACAGACACACATGTGCGAGTGTTTGTTGCAGCAACAATAAGACACACAGACCTGAGGAGTTAATGAATCAGCGCTGACACGTTCTGAGTGGATGGTTTAGTTTAAAAATTCAGACAAATTCAAGTGTTTTTTAACTGTTATTTTACTGAGAATTTAGTTCATGGAACTGATGTACAGGTGTCGAAAAGCAAGTGATTAAGAAAAAGAAAAAGCCCAAACTAAAACTACTGGAACCAAATTACAACACTAGTTATTTATTCCTTTTTTTTTTTTTTTTACTTCATTTTGGGTTTTGTGGGTTTTTGTTTTTTGCCTTTTTTTCCACGTTATTTCTTATTTTGTGAATATATATTAGTTTCTGTTGATGTTGCTTATTTTGTTTATTTTTCTGTTTTTTTAATTTTATTATTTTTCTTTAATTGTGTTCTGTTAGTGTCTTACTTTGTTCATGTTACATATTATTTTGTTGGTTTATTATTCATTTTTGTTCATTTCACTGATCACTTTGACTGTTTTTTGTTCATTGTGTTGCTTATTTTATCTTATTTTATTTTTTACTGTGTCTCAGTCTCAGGAGTTAAAGGGTTAATCATTCTAAAATGGATCTAATAACAAGGCAGCCAATACAACGTTCTAAAATGTATCAAAGGACAAAACATCCCATAATACAAAGTTATGTTATGGTCTGCTCTAAATTAACACAAATGACAGCAGTCATTCAACAATGTTGGTATCTGTGTGTAAGTACTGCACTGTAAATAAATAAACATTTAAAACTAAAACCTACTTGTGCCCCTATTTTTTTTGTGTGCTCCTAAATTTTTTAACTTAGGGGCACGTGTGCTCCTGGAAAAAAAAGTTAGTGTAGAGCCCCGGTTAAAAACATGGTCATACATCGACCCACGCATCACTGGTGTTTATTAAACTGAGTAACTGGAGTTGAATCAGTATTTGTACTTTTACCAAAGTATTGTTTCACAGCAGTATGTGTACTTGTACTTTAGTACAGAATGTGTGTAGTTGTACTGTAGTACAGAATGTGTGTACTTATACTCACCCCATCGTCTCCCACTCTCTGCAGAGCGTCTCCCAGGTGGAAGTAAAAGCGTCCATCATCTGTTCCTGGTTCTCCAGACTCTAAACCCTCCTGAAAAAAACAAAACAGCTCAGACTGAAGCTAAAACTCTTCTGTCACACATTCTACATCTGACCTTAAATAATTATTTCATTAATAAGGAATAATGCTCTGCTTTAAACAATGGAGTATTAGGGCCACGTGTGAATTATTATTTTTTTTTATATGATGAGATTAAAGTCAAAATTTCGACTTTAATCACAAAATGTCAAGAATAAAGTTGAAATAAATGTGGACTTTAATGTTGTTATTTCGTGGACAGATCAACTGTACCGTGGCTGCAGGGTCCGGTTTAATAACCAGCATCATATAAAGATGCCAGGGTCACATTAATGACTTTATAGCTGCAGTCGGTGGTGTCTGTCCATCAGTGAAATAGGTCCAGACTGTATATTTTTGGACAACACCTCTACTGTCAGTTAAATAGAGGTCACATTACAATTGACTTTACTTAAAGCCTGAGTAGTGAAGTTATAACACAACTCATCATGACCAGTTTGCCTCAAGGATTTTGACTCAGGAAAGACGTGTTGGCCGCCGTTGTTATGACAACCAACAATGCCCGGTGCATACATTATATTTCTGGAATACACATTTACTGTCAGAGGAACAGCAGTAGTTCAGGTTAGCGCAGGGTTTACACCAATAGTAGAACCTTTGAGCTTCAGAATCATAACAGCAGACTGTGTGTCTCATCAAACTGAGCATTTTAACCCAGAACTGTGTGGAGGTCGATTCAACGGACAACTTGTCATTTCTCTTGGCATGCACCGGGCGTCGTTGGTTGCCATAACAACAGTGGCGGAGACTCCTTTCCCGGTCCAGATGAGTTCTGTATTTGAACTTCTTCGCTACTTTAAGGCTTTAAGCAAAGTCAATTGTAATGCGACCTCAATTTAACTGACAGTAGAGGTGTTGTCCAAAAATATACAGTCTGGACCTATTTCACTGACAGACAGACACCACTGACGGCAAATATAAACACATGAATGTGACCCTGGCATCTTTATATGATGTGGTTGATTGATGCTGGTTCAAAGAAAATGTAGAAGAACCTCAACTTAAGTCTATAAATATTAAACTATCAAAACGTACGTGGACCCTGCAGCTACAGTACGGTTGATCTGTCTCAGAAATAACCTCATTAAAGTCCACATTTGATTTCAACTTTATTCTTGACATTTTGTGATTAAAGTCAAAATTTCGAGATTAAAATCAAAATTTTAAAGTTGAAATTTCAACTTTCATTTCATCATATCAAAAAAGAATTTTTCACACGTGGCCCTAATACTCCGTCGTAGTTTTAGGACAAAAAATAAACATGCAGTTATGAAAATACTTCCTGTTACAAATTATCCAAACAAAAAAACCTGAATTATCTGAAAAAAGGGAAATTTCTTAAGGAAAAATAAGTTTATAATCATAACAAGTCAGTCAGACACAGTAGAGCTCTGCCAAGGCTTGATATGTCGTCAAAATGTGACCACATGGACCCATAGGTGTTGACCCGTCTGATGTTTGAATGAAAATAAAACACCAACACTTGACACCACTGGTATGTCTTAACTGTTGACCTTTAGTGTGACCTTGACCTTTGACCTTCATTGTTCAAAATCTAATGGGTTCTTCTTTGACCCATTATCTATCATTCCTGAACGTTTCATCAAAATCTGTTCAAAACTTTTTGCGTAATCCTGCTGACAGACAAACAGACGGACCTAAATTCAGATGTTTATAAGATGTTTATACTTTTACACAATATTCTTCCTGAACTAATCATTAGTCCACATTGATTATGGATCATATTCTACAAAGACACTAAAGACTGAAGAAGAGAATGGTTCAAATTCTGCTGAATTTTCTAGAAGCTTTTCATGTTTTTCATATTTGTTCAGATTCTTATTATTGTTATTATTATTATTATTATCATCATCACCATCATTATTATCATCATCACCATCATTATTATCATCATCGTCGTTGTCGTCGTTGTTATTATTATTATTATCATAATTATTATTATCATCATCATCATCATTATTGTTATTATTATCATCATCATCATCATCATCATTATTGTTATTATTGTTATTATTATTATTATTATCATCATCATCATCATCATTATTGTTATTATTGTTATTATTATCATTATCATCATCACCATCATTATTATCATCATCATCATCATTATTGTTGTTGTTGTTGTTGTTGTTGTTATTATTATTATTATTATTATTATCATCATCATCACCATCATTATTGTTGTTATTATTATTATTATTATTATTATTATTATTATTATTATTATCATAATTATCATTATTATTATGATCATCATTATCATTATCATCATCATCATTATTATTATTATTATTATTATTATTATTATTATTATTATTATCATCACCATCATTATTATCATTATCATTATCATCATCATCATTATTATTATTGTTGTTATTATTATTATTATTTCCTCTGCCAAGGAGGTATTACATTCAGGTCCGTCTGTTTGTCTGTCAACAACAGGATTACACAAAAAGTTCGGAACAGATTTTGATGATACTTTCAGGAATGATAGATAATGGGTCAAAGAAAAACGCACTCGATTTTGAGCAATGAAGGTCAAAGGTCAAGGTCACACTAAAGGTCAACAGCAAGATAGAATCTGGTGTTTTTTTCATTCACATGGTCTGTACACCATACGTTTTTCAGGGTATGATGGTAATAGGGAGATCAACAAATTATTAGATATTGATGGTGATGGGGAGGGGCTTGGCAGAGGTCTATGTTCTGAGAGCGTAGACCTCTGCCAGTTCTCCAGTTCTCTCAGAACTAACGAACTAACTAACTAACTGTCTAATTTCACCCCTATTTTGTTCCAATCTCCAGTTTCTATGACAACCTGTTCTTGAATTAGAGCCAATAATGTGATTTGTCTTTGTTTGACACAAACAGTGTTCAGTTAATTTGGACACATGTCACCTTTGACCTCCAGAGATCTCAAAAACTATTGCTCGTAGGTGATAACGTCAATTATGAGAATTGTTTGGTACCAATTTGGTACCAATTTTGACCTTTTAGTTAATTGTGACATTGGCCTTTGGCCTTTACTCAAATGGATCATTGCATCTGCTGTGTATTAGCGATATGTATATGCCCATGTAATTTTATGGTGATATCTGAAGTATTCATTGAGTTATAGCATGATATGTCTCTGCGGACACACACACACACACACACACACACAGTGATTACAATAATGTCTCCCATGTGAACGCACCTTCAGGTATGGGATACTCTCTGCGATCTTGTTCTCCGACTTGAGGATGAAACCGTAGTGAACCATAGCGAAGCCGTTACCTGGTGCCGCCGACAGGACCTGGAGGAAAGAACCAGCCAATCAGAGACCGTCACACAGGTGTGAAGGGGGCCAATCGGCCAGGCTTGGGCGTGGGCTCAGGTACCTCCTCGTAGACCTTCTTGGCACCCTTGTTGTCGCCTAGCAACAGATGGGCGACGCCCAGGTCGTTTTTCAGACTGATATCTTCTGGGAAGATCTGAACCAACCTTTCCAGAGTCGCCAACGAGCCTCGCATCCGACCTGAATGAAAGATGGCAGACGACAAGACAGGTTTACGAAAATTATTTAAAAAGTCGCAAAAGAGAAAATGCAAGAGTCTCATCAAGAAAATGTGTTAAAAGTATATTTCAGATTTTCTCTCCTATTTTCCCTGGTTAATAATTTATGGCCGGTTAGCTCAGTTAGTTATAGCATGTTGCTAATAACATTAAAGGGACAGTTCAGTATTTTTCAGATGAATGTATATGTCATCAGTGTCTTTACTCTGGTGCACCCACAGTGTCCTGGGACCCAGTTGTGGTCTGGTTTTGGTCAAAGCCAAAGTAGTCCCGGCAGGTTTCCTGGGATCAACAAAATAAAACGTGTTTGGACCACTAGAAAACTGGACCAGAACTGGGCTCACAGGACACTGTGGGGGGTAAGTCACTGTGAGTGCATCAGAGTAAAGGGGCGGAGTCTGAAGAGAGGGGCGGAGTCACTGTGGGTGCACCAGAGTAAGGACACTGATGAAAAACACATTTATCTGAAAAATACTGAACTGTCCCTTTAAGGTTCTGGGTTCGATCCCTGTATGGGCAGAAGTGGTTTCACAGTTCAATAATAATAATAATTCATATAAACATAAAGACGACTCTGAAAGAAAAAAAACTGAACCTGATGTCGACGTGTGATTTACTATGGTGACGTAGAGCTGCAGCCAAACAAGCTCAGTAACATGTTATAATGTTAGAACATTTCATGTTATTTTGTGATAGGAAACTATAGTGTTATTACATGATATGGTTTTTTCCTAGCCTAGCCTAGCCTAGCAGTGCTATCCCTGTTCATTCCATGTATAGGTCTAGTGGTGCTTCATAGTCAGAGGAGGCGGAGCTAAAAGGTTGTCTTTCAAATCCTCTGTATGCAATAGGACGGTACTACAACCAACCAGTGTAATCTTTAGGATGATGTAGTTAGATTCACAGAGGAGTCTGGAGAAAGTTAGGAATGACTAAACAAAATGGTGGATTATGGAGCTGAACGACTGTTGTCGCTTCTGTAAAAAGAATTTAAAGATTGTTGACGTTTTCTCACATTCTTCACTCATCTGTGATAAAAGGAAATCTACACCTGTTGTTCTTCTTCTATGGTTGTTTACGCTTGTTTCTCTACCAATCGTTGCAGCGTGACTTTGTTAGGCCCGCCCTCTGACTATACTTCACTGTGATTGGTCGACCAGTTACAGTGAAATTTAGACAAAAGTTACATTGAGTGAAACTAGACTACTACGATAGAACATTAGATTTACTGATTTTTGTGGCTAGTGCGACTAAGCTAGTATTTTGAGTGTTTATAAATAAAAGGCAAATGGACTGTCCTTCTATAATGCTTTTCTGAACCTTTACTTTGAAATGTTTATTTTAAATAATAAAATACAACTGATGAGATAAACATATTTTTGATTCCTTTGTGCACTAAAAATGTCACTAAAATACACGAATAATTACACTAAAATTCACAAAAATATACTAAAAATAAACCTAGCCAAAAGGGGGGGGGGTACTGCAGCTATGCTAATATTTTCACATTATAACATGAAAACAAAATAACGTGATATGTTACAACCCCCGGTATTTGCCTCTAAAAGTCTCCACGAACTGACGAGCGGATCATAAGTTTGTGCAACTTATCCTGCTCTGTAGGCCTATGCTGTTGTTGTTGTTGTTTCTGTTTTTAACATTAACAGTCAATTTAACAATGTTATTAAAGCTATCCCTGAATGTCTGCTTAAAACTATCCAAAACCATTTGAAATATGATAGTTTACATCCCACATTACCAGGTTTAATTGTGAAAGTTCTGCAACTTGATGGCAAATGTACAAACAAGTTTATAAGAGAATGTTTACGAGCAGAGTTTGATCCAGTCAGACCACGAAGAAACACAACTTCCTTTACTGAAAGTCACTTTTACTCAGGATTAAATATTTGAAGTTCCCAATTCCACCAAAAGCAAAAGAGACTCATTTTAAAACCATGAATATACATTTATCTATCAAAAGAACTGTTACTGCACAGATGTAATATGTGTTCTGTCAGCGACTCGTTACCGCCCCCTAGAGGATTTCAAACACAACATCCATTAAATGAATGGAGGCATAAATACCAGCTCCAGGAGCAACGGCAGGAATGGAAAGACACATTTTATCTGGTTCCAGAGATATAACTTAGGCTTTACTCCCCCCTCTGTGTTTTACCCAGGAACTGCTGCCTCTCCGCCCGCCTCTTCAGCGCCGCCATCAGGAGGTCGGCGGTGGCGTGGGGCAGCTCGGCCGCCTCCCTGTAGCTGTTGATGGCTCTCTGCAACATGTCGTTACTGCGCAGCTTCTCCGCCACGTCGTCCTCCGCCTGCACGGTAGTATTCACTCTGAGTACACTGCAGTACTTTTGTGTGGTACGTGTACATGCAAGGGCATAATGGTGATGTCGACATTGGTGGGGACATGATTTGAGGACTTTCTCATGAGAGACGGCGAACAAAAAAAAAAGAAGAACACGCCTAAAAGAGATGAAATAACATCTCAATTTGATTTTGTCAACAAAACCTAAAAGATATTTTAACAAAGTTTTTATTTCTTTACATTTCATCTCATTTTTATTTGCCATCTATATTATATTATATACTTACAGTATTTTCTGGACTATAAGGTGCACTGGACTATAAGGTGTATTATGTGAAGTCAAAATTATGACGTAAAAAGTCTAAATTATTAGATAAAAATTCAAAGTTATCAGATTAAAAAGTCTAAATTCCCAGTCACTAAGCACAACCAGTAGTGTTGCGCGGGCTACCCACTGGCCAGCGGATATCCGCGGGTGACCCGTGAGTCGGGCGGGCTGGGTCGCAGTATTAATACATATTGCGGATGCGGGTGGGGCTGAGGTGTGTGTGTGTGTGTGTGTGTGTGTGTGTGTGTGTGTGTGTGTGTGTGTGCTCAGCTCGCGCATGTGCAAGCCCGTCACTTCCTGTTTTGAATGCTTTTTTATCCCAACTTTTTGTTATTTGTTATTAGCGCCAAATCTCCCTGAACACTCAGAGATAAGAGTGAAAATGTCGGACTTGATCAGGGAGAAGATTAAAACAGGTGATGCGAAGGTTGTACGGAAACGTTGTATGTGTTGGCTTTATAGAGTGATGATGTGGGTGGAGTCTATTTTATGTGCTGGAGTGCATATTGAGACGTTAGAAAGGAGGCAAAAATTATGCTTCATGACTTTTAACATTAGAAGCACAAGGTAAAGATGCTGCGAATGTACTATGTGAGTTTAGAGACAAATTTAAGCTCGCGGGTTGATAGCGGGCGGGTTGGGTTTATCGATACGTGACATCATGCAGGTTGGGCGGGGCAGGCCTAGCCACGTCTTGGGTTTGGGCGGGGCGGGTTTCTGTAAAACCCCCTAACCGCGCATCACTAACAACCAGAATGAATCCATATATAAGGTACACTGTGGTTTTTTGGAGAAAATTAAAGCCTTTTAAGTGTCGCCTTATAAACACAGTTACATCTAGTCTCATCTCGTTTTTGTCAGACGATGAAGGTTCATTGACGACAATATTTAGTCAAAATTTTTCTTGACGAATGCAACACCACAGACAGCGACACTGTCTCCACCAATGACACGCTATTTTTGAAAGTAGGAACTGAGGAGGGAAAAATTAACCTGTTCTTAATGGTTTCCAAATGTGTCATTTCCCATTCAAATATTGGTGTGGACATTTTAGAAACATTCAAATATTGGTGTGGACATTTTAGAAACATTCAAATATTGGTGTGGACATTTTAGAAACATTCAAATATTGGTGTGGACATTTTAGAAACATTCAAATATTGGTGTGGACACATCCATAGCGTCCATACACCCATGGTACATGGTGCATATTTTGCAGTACGTTCACTCAGTACTGGTGCAGTACTCATATGCAGTACTTTTGTGTATTACCTGGGCCTTCCCGTAGAGTGCCCTGGGACTCTGTGGGTACTGTTGGACCAGAGACTCAAACGCCCTCAACGCTTCGTCCACTTTACCCTGAAAACACGAAAAAAAAACACACGACAAATTCAACAAAACAACAGAACATGATGACCAGACAAATATGACGTGTAAGGTAGTAAGTAGTAAGTAAACAAGCGGTGACTGGAACGACAAACCCCGCCCCCTCACAAATATTTTATCTGTTAATGGACTTAATCAACCTCTTAAAATGTGGTGGGTGGGGGGTGTTAGGGGTAACAGGTGGTGTTGGGGGTGTTTAGGGGTAACAGGTGGTGTTGGAGGTGTTTGGGGGTAACAGGGGGTGTTTAGGGGTAACAGGTGGTTTTGGGGGTGTTTGGGGGTAACAGGGGGTGTTTAGGGGTAACAGGTGGTGTTGGGGGTGTTTGGGGGTAACAGGGGGTGTTTAGGGGTAACAGGTGGTTTTGGGGGTGTTTGGGTGTAACAGGTGGTGTTGGGGGTGTTTGGGGGTAACAGGGGGTGTTTAGGGGTAACAGGTGGTTTTGGGGGTGTTTGGGGGTAACAGGTGGTGTTGGGGGTGTTTGGGGGTTACAGGTGGTGTTGGAGGTGTTTGGGGGTAACAGAGGGTGTTTGGGGGTAACAGGTGGTGTTGGGGGTGTTTGGGGGTAACAGGTGGTGGATGGTGGTGTTTAGGGGTAACAGGTGGTGTTGGGGGTAACAGGGGGTGTCCACCAGATGCAGAGTTTTGTCAGCAGGCGGTGCCATCACCTTCTTTCGTAGTTTCTCTGCAGCGTCGATTTGTGCTTTGATGGTTTTATCGAACTTGTTGAACAGTTTAGGTTTTTTCTTCTTCACTGAAGGAAACAGAAGAAGAAAACAACAAAAACATGAGGTGAAGACAGTTTGAAGATGTGAATGATGTGGATCAAACTGAGCTGGAACATGTTCAGACCTTTTTCCTTCAGCTTTTCCATCGATTCTGGAACAAAAATTATGTTGATTCTTTATTCAATTTCTGCAGCACTTTTCAACACATTAGTGATCCATGATTCATTCACTCTCACATTGTCCCTCTGGTGCTGCTAAACTACATTTGTATCCACAGTTGACCTGGGCCAGACTGACAGACTGGAAGACCATTCACACCAACTGATAAAATGTCTTCAGTAAAATGTTTTAACAGATTAAATGAACTCACCTTCAGCCTCAGAAACACTTCCTGTTTCTGTTTGGGTCTCAATCTGTGGGTGGGACTCTGGTTCTAGTCCTGGTTCTGCTTCTAACACTGGTTCTAGTACTGGTTCTGGTACTGGCTCTTGTTCTGGTCCTGGTTCTAATACTGGTACTGGTTCTAGTATTGGTACTGGTTCTGGTTCTGATGTAGACTCAGGCAGTTCCTGTGCTTGGACAGATGGTTCTGAAAACCCAACACAGACGCATTAGAACCAACAGAACTCCTTCAGTATAAAGTAACTTTATTTCTTTTTTTCACCCATTAGTCCATTCCTTCTGATACATCAATAAATACACTATATATACAAATATAACATATACATATATATATATATATATATATATATATATATATATATATATATATATATATATATATATATAAAACCGGTAACACTTTATAAAACCTACATATGTTTGTTTGTTTGTTTGTTAGCAGTCCTACACAAAAACTACTGGACTAATTTCCAGTACAATTTTACTGAAGGTGTGAGATGGTCCAGAATAGATCCCATTAAATGTAGGTACAGTAGGTCAAAGCTGAAAGGTCGTAGTCACCTCAAAGTGTTTTCACAATGATAAAAGATAGGACCAATCAGGTCAAATGTATGTGAGGGGGCGGGGCTTGTTTGAAGGGTTCCGGGGGGGGGGGGGGGGGGGGGGGGGTAGTGAAGTACAGGACATTAAACACAGATACTAACCTGCTTCCTGTGTGACTTCAGAACTCATCATGTATCGTCCAGAATCCACTGAACACAAAAGATACAAATACTTTTACTGTAATGGAAGACTGTGTACCTTAACTTTATTGAAGACTGTGTTCTTTAACTTTTCATTTAGTAAATGTAATTATTGATGTGGTAACTTTTGGATTCATATTGTGACAAATATCAAACACTATCAGAACAAATGGACTCATTTACAGTTTAACTACAACATGTGGTCAGTTTAATGATGAGGCTCAGTGAAGTTTAAGGTGAATAAATGAACATGTGTTGTTTGTGGAACTCACCAACACTTTCCTGCGACAGTCGGTCCTCCAGTAAAACTAAAAATAAAGCAACATCCAACATTTTATGAATTAACTCATTAACTTTTGAACAAAAGTTACTGTGAAAGTATTAAAAGTGTCATTCCACTAAAACCATTTTTCCACTCTTGTCTTTTTGGAATCTGATGTCTCACCCAGCGTTACCATGGTGATGGTTCACCCAGCGTTACCATGGTGATGTCTCACCCAGCGTTACCATGGTGATGGCTCACCCAGCGTTACCATGGTGATGTCTCACCCAGCGTTGCCATGGTGATGGCTCACCCAGCGTTACCATAGTGATGGCTCACCCAGCGTTACCATGGTGATGGCTCACCCAGCGTTACCATGGTGATGGCTCACCCAGCGTTACCATAGTGATGGCTCACCCAGCGTTACCATGGTGATGGCTCACCCAGCGTTACCATGGTGATGGCTCACCCAGTGTTACCATGGTGACGGCTCACCCAGACTTACCATGGTGATGGCTCACCCAGCGTTACCATAGTGATGGCTCACCCAGCGTTACCATGGTGATGGCTCACCCAGCGTTACCATGGTGATGGCTCACCCAGCGTTACCATAGTGATGGCTCACCCAGCGTTACCATGGTGATGGCTCACCCAGCGTTACCATAGTGATGGCTCACCCAGCGTTACCATGGTGATGGCTCACCCAGCGTTACCATGGTGATGGCTCACCCAGCGTTACCATAGTGATGGCTCACCCAGCGTTACCATGGTGATGGTTCACCCAGTGTTACCATGGTGATGGCTCACCCAGACTTACCATGGTGATGGCTCACCCAGCGTTACCATAGTGATGGCTCACCCAGCGTTACCATGGTGATGGCTCACCCAGCGTTACCATGGTGATGGCTCACCCAGCGTTACCATAGTGATGGCTCACCCAGCGTTACCATGGTGATGGCTCACCCAGCGTTACCATGGTGATGGCTCACCCAGCGTTACCATAGTGATGGCTCACCCAGCGTTACCATGGTGATGGCTCACCCAGCATTACCATGGTGATGGCTCACCCAGCGTTACCATGGTGATGGCTCACCCAGCGTTACCATGGTGATGGCTCACCCAGACTTACCAACACATGCTCCTTTAACAGTGGTTCATCACCTCCACTGGCTGCATACTGCATTCACACTAAACAACAACAGGAAGCAGGGACCCAGAAAAAGACGGTCCATCTGATGACAGAGGGACCGTCACCCACGTGGGGTTAAGCCTGTCCCCGGCAGCGAATCTGAAGTAGCATTAGCATTAGCATCTACAAGAGCAGACGGCGCCACAGTAGCTGCTGCACAAACTGTAAAAAACTGTTGGATCAAACTGGTTCATGTGTCTCTGTGGAAATAAAGACTGTTTTTTTACTGCACGTTTTCAAAACAAGTGACGTCACCAAACCTAGCTGGATGTTACTCTGGGATGGTAAACACACACAGAGCCAGAGGGGAGGGGGGAGTGTTCCTTCACACATGTCAAGCCAATCAGAAGCTGTGTTTCCATTACAGTTTTTCGCAAAACAATATCGATATTCCTAAAATTTCGACAAAGTATATTTGCGCTTTGAACGTGTTTCCATTGACGGTTGTTCTCGGCAGGAGCGTCGTAGCTTTTGTGAAATATCACCAAAAGATTTCACTGCTGTCACCTTCGGAGCTTCAGAATGACCATCACTCTGATAGTGTTAGAGTGAATGAATCGGCTCATTCTCTTGTCAGTAAAAGTCCCTGCCAAACTCTTTAAAGACACTAACATGTCAAACAAACAGCTGGTTAGGGTTAGAAGGGTCTGTACATGTGGTCCCCACATTGTCAGGTCAAAATATTAAGTGTAAATATGTTCAACACTGAACAAGATATTATATATATGCATGTAGTGGCTTTTTACACAGTACTGCACTTGACACTTTACAAAACAGAGAATAGATTTATCTGTAAAAAAACAACTTCAATATTCAAAAACTAACAGATAATAAAGTAAACACTGTGTCGACTGAAGGACTCACCCTGATCATCACTCTAAGTTCTGTCGTCCCAGCAGCCAATGGTTGTCATGGTTACAGTGACTCAGCTGCCATTTTCACTCCAAGAGAAGTGATCATGTGACCATGTACGTCACATCCTGTGATGTATAATTGTGGACAAAGTGTTTCCATTGCACTTTTGCGATATATTAGAATATGGAAATGTCTGAAAAACCACCTCATGAAAGTGTGAAAACTTTTTATTGATATTTGAGTGGTTTTTTTTTTTTATTCCAGTGTTTCCATTTCCAGTTTTTATAGCGATATTTACATTTTGCGAATTTCTGAGGGTAATGGAAATGCAGTAATCACCTCATCACCGCGTCAACAGAGTTTACTTCGACTTCGAAGTAAACTCTGTTGTTCCACCGCCAGTCATTTTCTACCATGAAAAAACAACTGGAAACAAAACTCCTTTAATAAAGTTAATATTAATAAATAAACATAGAATGAGTCCTTTAATAAAGTTAATATTAATAAATAAACATAGAATGAATCCTTTAATAAAGTTAATATTAATAAATAAACATAGAATGAGTCCTTTAATAAAGTTAATATTAATAAATAATCATAGAATGAGTCCTTTAATAAAGTTTAACTGATCTGATGGTTTAGTTTCACTTAATGTGCCTTATAGTCCTGGGTACTTCATAGTCCCGGGTACTTTATAGTCCAGTGCTCCTTATAGTATGGAAAACACAGTAATATGATACATTTCTTTTTTGTTTTTGGGGGGTGGTGGTTGTGTTGTGTTGTGTATTTATTGTGTCCAATGTTTAAAGGACCAGCCTGGAACCTTTGGAGGACCAGCCTGGAACCTTTGGAGGACCAGCCTGGAGCCTTTGGAGGACCAGCCTGGAGCCTTTGGAGGACCAGGCTGGAGCCTTTGGAGGACCAGGCTGGAACCTTTGGAGGACCAGCCTGGAACCTTTGGAGGGCCAGCCTGGAGCCTTTGGAGGACCAGCCTGGAACCTTTGGAGGACCAGCCTGGAACCTTTGGAGGACCAGCCTGGAGCCTTTGGAGGACCAGGCTGGAACCTTTGGAGGACCAGCCTGGAACCTTTGGAGGACCAGCCTGGAACCTTTGGAGGGCCAGCCTGGAGCCTTTGGAGGACCAGCCTGGAACCTTTGGAGGACCAGCCTGGAAACCTTTGGAGCACCAGCCTGGAACCTTTGGAGGACCAGCTGGAACCTTTGGAGCACCAGCTGAACCTTTGGAGGACTGTTTTTGGTGTGTTTGGTGATGACGCTCTCACCTCCCGTCGTGTCGATGGTGTCAACTTCATCGTCTGCAACAAACAGAAAAACAAAAGCACGTCAGCACGAGCGTCTCCATGGCAACAACCAGAGAACGGAGCAGCGGCCAAAGGGACTGACCGTAAGGATGAGGCAGGTCCTCACGAGGATCATCTACAAACACCAGAAGAAGCAGGAAAACACGTCCATGTCAATAAATGTTGGGATTTGTAGGAAAAGGAGGAAGAGGAAGATGAAGATGAAGATCTGACCTGGTATGAAGTTCTCTTCACTGGACGTAAGTGAAACAACATCTGGAAAAAAAACAACGAAAACTGTCACCTTCATCATCTCCATCATCATCATCATCACAAACACTCATTTCATTAGTTTAACTCCTTTTTTATAAGGTTTTAATTCCTTTTTATTGAATTAGAAACTGCTTTAAATTTAGTTTTTACGTCTTTTTACTCTTTTTGTTTTGGTTTGTTTGTCAGCACTTTTACACAAAAACTACTGCATCCATTTCGGTAAATGTTCAGTAACGGTGTGACCTGGTCCAGAAAAGATCCCATTATATTTCGGTGGATGTAGGTCAAAGGTCAAGGTCACCAAATACGGCAATCATTTGCATAAATTAGAATAGAATAGACCTTGCATTGATCCCTTTACAGGAAATTAATTTGTTACAACAGCAGAAAATATGGTGTGTATATATAATATATATATATATATATATATATATTAAACCCTAGTGGGGACCTGAATTTATATTAACCCTAATGGGGAATTGAATGGGGACCTGAATTTAGTTTAGTTCAGTATTTATTTTCAGGGTTGATGTATAAATATATTAATGTCTCAGAGAACAGAGGTTTTGTAGCAGATTTAGTTATAAACTACTTTCCCATCTGCGGTCCCCCCACGCAGGTTTACATCACATAAAAGGACACAAACTAACCTTAAGTCATAATTATGACAACATAACATCGGTTTCATAATTATCATATTGGGTCTTTACAAACATAGTTAAAATTCAACAGGTTCATCATATTTCATTCATGGTGTGACTGTGTGAATGGATCAATGTCCCCATAAAGACAGGAAAACAAGCAGAAACACACACCAAATAAAGGTTTTGTAATGTTTGTCATTTTTCAAACTTCCCATTTTTTTGGTTTTTTGTTGTTATTTTTGTCTCAGTCACATTTTATCTGTTGGACTTGTTTTGTTTCTTTTCCTTCGTTTGAGGCAGTAAA
This sequence comes from Siphamia tubifer, assembly GCA_020466265.1. Lineage (NCBI taxonomy): Eukaryota > Metazoa > Chordata > Actinopteri > Kurtiformes > Apogonidae > Siphamia > Siphamia tubifer. The sequence continues at coordinate 3,707,125 of CM035802.1, read as the reverse complement.
CGTTTGGTTCAGTGTTAGATCCATGCAGGTCAAAGGTCAATCTGCAGTGACAATGAAGGCAACACTAACCTTGAATTTCAGATTCTATATCCTGAGATCCAGAAGGCTGGAAGAAAGATAATAAAATAATGTACATGTAGCGTTATTATATTATATTATACTCACACACACACACACACACACACATATATATATATATATATATGTTATAATGTCATCTATGTGTCGGTGCTAGGAATAGGTTAATTTATAAACAATTGTGAGATAAAATTTGGATTTTCCAGCAGTAAAAGTTGAAGAGTTTACAGTTTAAAGTAGAAAAAGTGTTAAAAACTCAGATGGAAATGTAATTGAAAAAAGTGAATATTAATAAGTTGTTGGATCATAAAACCATTAAATCTGGGGAAAATAAAAAATAAAACTCATGTGTTTGTGTTAAAGTCACATCTAAAATGGCCGCTCTGTGATTGGTCCATTTTATTTCCTTTCTGTTCTTTCTATGTTCATTCCCAGACATCTGCACTACTGACGGGTTCAGTTTCATATTCAACCTGATTGACGCACCTGATGCCGTCTCCTTGGTGACCAGGTCAGCTGACAGCACCTCTTGTAGCTCCTCCCCCCGCTGTTCTGCCACCTGCTGATTGGCCGGTTGGCCAGTGCGTTTGCCGACTCCTTCACGTTAAAAACATTTTTCATGACAAACATCAGTGGCTGTGGTCCAAACTTTAACCATTAGTCTCATTTTTAGTTTAAACCTGATCAGATTAAGATCAGACAGAATCACATCCACATGATAAAATCTGAATTCAAATCCAAATAAGTAAATTATATATATATATCATTATTTCATTTGCTTAATTAAAGCAAAAAACAGAACAATGGAACCAGTTAAACTGATCTTGTTTAGATCAGTTCAATCAGACTAGTTCCAGATCTATCATCTATAAATCAGTTACTCTGGAGGTGATTTTGATTTTAATCTGATCACATGTTAAAACTAAATATGAAACTAATTCACTGAAAGTTAAATTTTTTTACAGTACAATGTCACATTTTTCACACTTACGTAAACTGTGTGTGTTTTCAGGGTGACATACTGAACCAAAAACAGTCAAAGGGGGGGGGTTCATGTGGTTTACAGCCAGTGGTCGAAGGTATTTTAATAACCACAAAGGGTTCATTTACACCTCAGTTTAGTCTGAATGTCATCAGTAGGTCTACAGCGCCTCCTGCTGACAAAACCTTTATTATCCCTAAAAACAACTTCACTTTTTGCAATTTATCCTTAATACACACAGTAAATAGCATTAGCATTAGCTACAGCATAGGATAGTTTAGTTAATAGTGGTGTTAGCGCTATCGTCAGCGGACTTGGTTCTAACAAAACAACGTCCATATTTGTCATTCTGGTTCAAACTTTAAAAGCTTATGTTTATTGAGTGAAAAGGTTTCCTGACAAACAGCGAAGACTTAAATTAACAAAATGGTCAAAAAAAGAGGACATTTTTCCAGAAATTTTCTTTATTTTGATTTAATGCTACCGATCAAAATATAGAAAATGAAACACAAAAACTCCACAAAAGAGCAATTTTTTCCATGTCTTTTCCCATTTTATTTTGTATTTTACATCATATCTTTGGTTAATTCTTTTTTTTTTTCTTCTTCTTCTTCTTTATGATGATTCTGTTTTTATAAACAACATAAATCCATTCCGGTTTCTTCAACAAACACTCAACACCAAAACTCTAAGAAATAATAATTTTACATTTATCATTTCAGCTATTGCCTGATTTGGTACTAGGGTTGGGTACCGAAAGTTAGTATAGGTATGAAACATTAACGGTAGTAACCAGACCCAAATTGTACCGGTTTTAAATATTGGATGTTAGTGTTTTATGTGATAAAGTATATTTTAATAACTTTGTCGATTTTATTTGCTTTTTTGATATACTCACCAGGTTTTAAATTGGAACTTTTATTTTGAAACATGACCTCTGACCTCTGCATATGATGTAAGCTTTTACGTGGGTAGATGCTGGATTGGATCAGACTTGTTGTTTCTTTGTCTTATTTTTGGTACACAGATTTTTAAGAACCTTTGTTGAATTATATTATACAGTCATTTATCCACTAATAAATAAATGGTAAATGCTTTTGATTCCATGAGGATTACACACATTGTTTTTCTGTTGAAGTGCTGTCATCTTTCAAAAGTATGAAATTACATTAGCAATTTATAATGTTACGATCCTTACGATTATCTCAGAATGTTGAAATCACGTCGAACGTGCTGAGGAGAACCCATCCCGCCCCCTGTCCGTCCAGCTGATCTAATCTAGCACGTACCTTTTACGTGGCTAGCACACTTCAAACGGACATTAGCCTCACCTTTGGGCACCCAACCCTATTTGGTACACTTTTTTTTTGGTTAACTTTTTGTCTGAAACTACAAACAAAAATAAGTTTGATTACATTTGAGTCCAGGTTTGTTCTTTTAGCTCAAATACGATGACTGAAACATTCTTTGCTAGTGTTGGAGCAGCTTCTTGTGATCTGTAAACAGTTTTTTTTTGTGTGGTTTCTTCAGATTCAGATGAATAAATCCTATCTTTGTAAGACTTTGACACAACACAATATGCACAAAAAAACAAACGCTGAGCGACAGTGGGATGTCTGCACTGCTGTCTTCTTTTCTGGAGATCATCGTAAAAAAATGGATGGCACCTTTTATTTTTGTTAGTATTGTATCATGGGTCATTTTCTTTTGCACTAAATATATATATATATATATATATATATATATATATATATATATATATTATAAAAAAGCTCAAACCTTTACTTCCTAGGTCCATTTACGATCAGATTTATTGAGTCTTTCAAACATTTCTTGTCGGCGTAAAACATCGTCACCTGAAAGATGATCGCTATTTTAAATTTACCGTATTTTCTGGACTATAGTGTGCAGTGGAGACTTAAATTTTAACCAAAAACTATTGTGCGCTAGTCTAGCTGCGCTAGACCCCCTACTGGCAGTAAATCTAATGTGCTACCATAGCAGTCTAGTTACGCTCAATGTAACTTTTGGCTAGATTTCATATGTCGCAGGGCCAGACGCCATCTTTTGGGTTCACTTGATCCTGCAGCACAAAACTCCACCGCCTCCTCCAGGAACTCTGCCTGGATGAGGGCTGCTTTCGGTGGTACTCCAGGGTGACTTGAGCTCAGCTTGATACCGTGCTCCGTCACTGATGTTGGCAGTATCACAACGCTGATTGGCTTTCGTGGCACAGCGTCACGTGAATTCGCCTGAACAGTTCAGTATGCTAAATTGGAGTACATTTGCCGCGTATGTAATCTCGATATGTGAATGTGTAAATTCGCATTCAGTGTGGTCTGGTTCAGGTGTGAAGTGCGGCTTTCTCGCGCCGTGTGCGGCGCTCCCGCACGGCGCTCCCGCACGGCGCTCCCGCACGGCGCTCCCGCACGGCGCTCCCGCACGGCGCTCCCGCACGGCGCTCCTGCACGGCGCTCCCGCACGGCGCTCCCGCACGGCGCTCCCGCACGGCGCTCCCGCACGGCGCTCCCGCACGGCGCTCCCGCACGGCGCTCCCGCACGGCGCTCCCGCACGGTTTCAGCCAGGGTTCATACATAGACATTTCCCGGTGATGGACACACACACACACACACACACACACACACACACTTACCTGCTACAGCACCAAACAGAGACACTTCCGCCGCACCCTTTAAATACCCATAATTCACCACCTCAACAGGACACATGACCTCGGACTGAACCACCACTGACAGTAAACGGACATTCATACATTGGGATGGTTTTTTGTTTTGTGTTATGTTAAATGTATGGAGTGTAATTTGTGTCTTTATTTATAGGATTTAATGTGATTTCATTTTGTGTTATGTGTTATGTAAATACTGTAGATTGGGGGTTAATTAAATAAAGTAGTGAATGGTATGATTGTGGGTGGAGCATAGTAATATAAAAAGGGATGAGTTTTTGTAGGAGTGTGGGTTATAGAGTTGGAGATAAGTGTAGTGTTGGAGCTGAGGTAGAATAGTTAGTGGTTAAATTTGAGAGAGTGTGTGTTTGGATTTAAATAGAATGGTTGAATTTAGTTTTGAATGGAAGAACTTTATTTGTGTGCTTGAGATCTTCTGTAAATAGTTTCCTTTTTTGGGGGGTTATCTTTAGTATTTTTTTTGCACTGTAAATATTGTTCATCACTGCTGGTATGGGACTTGGTGAATAAATCATATTATCACTGAAGTCTCGTTGTCCGAGCCATCATTTCCCTGGTCGAAAACGAACCCGTAACAGTAACGTTTGGCTATATTTCCCTGAAACAGAGGACAGGCGTAACAAAGTGACGCTGCAATGATTGGTAGAGAAAGAACCATAGAAGAAGAACAACAACAGGTGTAGATTTCCTTTTATCACAGATGAGTGAAGAATGTGAGAAAACGTCAACAATCTTTAAATTCTTTTTACAGAAGCGACAACAGTCGTTCAGCTCCATAATCCACCATTTTGTTTAGTCATTCCTAACTTTCTCCAGACTCCTCCGTCAACTTTCCAGTGCTCTAACTACGTCATCCTAAAGATTACACTGATTGGTTGTAGTACCATCCTATTACATACAGAGGATTTGAAAGACAACCTTTTAGCCCCGCCTCCTCTGACTATGAAGCACCACTAGACCCAAACATGGAATGAATAGCGATAGCATGGCTAGGCTAACAGTGTGCATTATAAAGATTAATTACATTAATTTTGGATGTGCGTAGTGATTTGGAATTTAGATTTTTTTATCTCAAAATTTGGACATTTCATCTCATAATTTTGACTTTTTATGGAATAATTTCAACTTTGAATCTCATAATTTCGACTTATGTCAATTTTCACTTTTTATTTAATAATTCTCACTTTTGTAATAATTTTGACTTTTTAGTTTGCTTCATCAAAAAGTGTGATTTAGCAAAATAAGAGTGTGTTTTATTTAGTGTTACAACTCAACATGGTTGGGAGTTATTGTGACTGTTTAGTTTCGCTTAATGCACCTTATATATGACAGTGCGTCTTATGTGTGGAAAACATCTTATTCTAATTAGTTCTGTCAGAATTAATGCATTAATGCAAATGAATCCATCATCATGATTAATCTGATTCAAATTTTAACACAATGAAACAATCTTCAGCACAGAGTGACTGAACGTCTCCGCCCACACAATTCAGGCAGTTTGTCACAGAAATGAGTGTTGTCTGTACGCAAATACGCAGATGAAGAGATGGAAGACACACGCAATGTATATGTTAGTCTGGGATTCTGTGAGCACTGTGGCTAACACGTTGGCTAGATTACAACAAAAACATTACATCCAGGTACCAGTGTATATCAGGTACCAGTGTATATCAGGTACCAGTGTATATCAGGTACCAGTGTATATCAGGTACCAGTGTATATCAGGTACCAGTGTATATCAGGTACCAGTGTATATCAGGTACCAGTGTATATCAGGTACCAGTGTATATCAGGTAGCCACTGACTGTGTTGGAATTAAAAACTGCTTAAGAATAACCCATGATGTAACGCATGTACAGATCCTGGGTCAGGTACATGTGTAGGTCGGGTACATGTGTAGATAAAAGCTGCAGATCCTGGAACCAGTTCCTTGTGCGAATTCTTGTTGTTTTTGTGAAAAGCTTCTTTGCATGGATTGGAGATGTGTTTAAGGTCTGAGGGAAAGACGACTGCAGAAAAAAACAAATAAACAGAAGTGTCCTTAAGAGTCTTTTCAAGTCATGTCTGGCTTCGTGGATCTCTAGCACCATTTTGCGAACTCCTTGTTCTTCGGCCAACGTCATTTCTTCTTCCCACTTGCAGTCGTCTTCTCTTTCCGAACCATTGTTGCGTCACATGACTTGGCCTCCGCTTTTACGGTGTTTCGATCCCTTGTCGTCGTCTCTTCCATCAGGTTTTCCTTTTCTTGTTTCTGTTTAGCGAGTCGTTCCCTCTCCAATCGCTCTTTTTCAGCTTTCTCTTTAGCGAGTTGTTCCCTTTCTTTAGCAATTCGTTCATACTCAAGACGTTCTTTGGTGATTCGTTCCCTCTCCAGTCGTTCTTTTTCTTTAGCGAGTTGTTCCCTTTCTTTAGTGATTCGTTCGCGCTCAAGACGTTCTTTTTCAGATTTCTCTTTAGCAAGTCGTTCCCTTTCTTTAGTGATTCGTTCGCGCTCAAGTCGTTCTCTTTCAGCTTTTTGTTTAGCGATTAGCTCGCGCTCAAGTCGTTCTTTTTCAGATTTTTCTTTAGTGAGTCTTTCCCTTTCTTTGGCAATTCGTTCATGCTCAAGACGTTCTCTGGTGATTCGTTCCCTCTCCAGTCGTTCTTTTTCTTTAGCGAGTCGTTCCCTTTCTTTAGTGATTCGTTCTCGCTGAAGCCGTTCTTTTTCAGCTTTTTCTTTAGCGATTCGCTCTTGTTCAAGTCGTTCTCTTTCGGCTTTTTCTTTAGCAAGTTGTTCCCTTTCTTTAGCGATTCGCTCACGCTCAAGTCGTTCTTTTTCAGCTTTTTCTTTAGCGATTCGTTCTTGCTCGAGTCGTTCTCTTTCGGCTTTTTCTTTAGCAAGTCGCTCCCTTTCTTTAGCGATTCGCTCACGCTCAAGTCGTTCTTTTTCAGCTTTTTCTTTAGCGATTCGTTCTTGCTCAAGTCGTTCTCTTTCGGCTTTTTCTTTAGCAAGTCGTTCCCTTTCTTTAGCGATTCGCTCGCGCTCAAGTCGTTCTTTTTCAGCTTTTTCTTTAGCGATTTGTTCTTGCTCAAGTCGTTCTCTTTCAGCTTTTTCTTTAGCAAGTTGTTCCCTTTCTTTAGCGATTCGCTCACGCTCAAGTCGTTCTTTTTCAGCTTTTTCTTTAGCGATTCGTTCTTGCTCAAGTCGTTCTCTTTCGGCTTTTTCTTTAGCAAGTCGCTCCCTTTCTTTAGCGATTCGCTCACGCTCAAGTCGTTCTTTTTCAGCTTTTTCTTTAGCGATTCGTTCTTGCTCAAGTCGTTCTCTTTCGGCTTTTTCTTTAGCAAGTCGTTCCCTTTCTTTAGCGATTCGCTCGCGCTCAAGTCGTTCTTTTTCAGCTTTTTCTTTAGCGATTCGTTCTTGCTCAAGTCGTTCTCTTTCGGCTTTTTCTTTAGCAAGTCTTTCCCTTTCTTTAGCGATTCGCTCACGCTCAAGTCTTTCTTTTTCAGCTTGCTCTTTAGCGAGTCGTTCCCTTTCAATTCTCTCTTTTTCAACCCTCTCCTTCACCTCCTTTTCCATCCTTTCCTTCCTCTCCTTCACCTCCTTTTCCATCCTTTCCTTCCTCTCCTTCACCTCCTTTTCCATCCTTTCCTTCCTCTCCTTCACCTCCTTTTCCATCCTTTCCTTCCTCTCCTTCACCTCTTTTTCCAACCTTTCTGTCCTCTCCTCCTCCTCCTTCTTCCTCCTGTCCTTCTCTTCCTTCTCCACCCTTTCTTCCTCCTTCTCCTCGATCCTACTCCTCTCCTCTTTCAGCCCCTCCTCGGCCTCCTTCAGCGTCTTCATCTTCACCTCCCATGCCTCCTCCCTCTCCACCTCCTCCTGGGCGATGAAGGCCGTGATCTCGGCCAAAGCGAAGCGAGCGATCCTCTTGGCCTCCATCTTTTGGTGGATCGTCCTCAGTTCTTCTCGGAGAGCTGATCGAAGCAGGATTCCTCGAACCGGAATCTCTGAGGTTTGGAGTCAATTTCGGGTTAAAATAAAACCACTTGGACTCTTCGTTACTATTGCACGGCAACTCAGATCAGATGCAAAAATGGTAAAGGATGCAGGATATTAGAACGGCTGCAATGATTAGTTGACGCCAACACAAATTTAATTTGCATATATTAATATTAAAGGGACAGTTCAGTATTTTTCAGATGAATGTGTTTGTCATCAGTGTCTTTACTCTGGTGCACCCACAGTGACTCCGCCCCTCTCTTCTGACTCCGCCCCTTTACTCTGGTGCACCCACAGTGACTTACCCCTGACAGTGTCCTGTGAGCCCAGTTCTGGTCCGGTTTTGGTCAAAGCAAAAGTAGTCGTGGCAGGTTTCCTGGGGTCAACAAAATAAAACCTGTTTCTTCTCAAAACAGTCTGTGTTGGAATGAGTGATGAATGAGTGAACTGATGGCTCACTGGACTATAAGGTGCATTAAGTGAAATTCAAAATGTGTCAATGAGTCAAAATCAAGAGATAAAGAGTCAAAGTTATTCAATGAAAAGTAAAAATTCTGAGATATTATGGCAAAAAGTCACACTTTGTAATTGCCTGGAGCTACTTTCTCTCAATAGCAATCAATGTTATTAGCACTGCTAACAGCTGTGCATCTGCTCGTAGCAGCCGCAAACACTGCTGAACAATTGATGAAAATAGTTTGCTAAGGCGCACAGCTGTTAGCAATGACAATAGGCATTTATCGTTATTGAGAGAAAGTAGCTCCAAGTAATTACCTGGGGAGAGCCTTTTCTGTCACCGCCCCAAACCATCCATCACTCTTCCAACACTTTTAAAACCCTTATTTATTTAAGATTGCTTTTAATATTTGATTACTTTTATTCTGTCTGTTTTTAATGTGTAATTGCTTTGTTTTCTATTGTTTGTTTTTATTGTTTTTATTGTATTGCTATTTTCACTTCATGTAAAGCATCTTTGAGTGCCATGAAAAGTGCTTTACAAATAAAATGTATTATTATTATTATTATTATTATTATTATTATTATTATTATTATTATTATTATTATTAATTACAAGGTGTGACTGTTTGTCATATCTCAGAATGATTTAGACTATTTATCTCCTGATTTTGACTTCACTTAGTGCGATTTATAGTCCAGTGTGCCTTATAGTGTGGAAAATACACTACTTTCATCAGTTGTTGGGTAGTATTAGCGACTGCTACATGCAGGTACACAGCTGTTAGCAGTGACAACGTTAGCACATTGATCACTATTGAGAGAGGTGCGAGTTTTTGTTCTGTGATGGTTTTGTTATGTAAATAAATCACTCATTCCAACACATACTGTTTTGAGAAGAAACAGGTTTTATTTTGTTGACCCCAGGAAACCTGCCGGAACTACTTTGGCTTTGACCAAAACCGGACCAGAACTGGGCTCACAGGACAGTGTGGGGGGTAAGTCAGTGTGGGTGCACCAGAGTAAAGACACTGATGACAAACACATTCATCTGAAAAATACTCAACTGTCCCTTTAATATTAATATATGCAAATTAAATTTGTGTTGGCGTCTGTCCCTTTAACGTCATCAACAAATATTCACACAAGCCAATCCCAGAATGCATTGCATCAGCGTTACATGACCCATGCTGTATCACAAGCAGGCAGGCGTTTTTACCTTTACTCCTGTTTTTTGTTGCGTCCTTTGGCGTTGCGTTCTCATCTGACAGAGGAAACAAAGCTTTACAGAAGAGCTCCACACAGAACAGAAACAACTGCAGCTGACAGGGAGACCACGCCTACTCCCGGAGGCGGTGGGAGGGGGGGGGGTGGGGCCTGAGGATGTTAGCTAGTTAGGATGAGCCATGAGTAAAATCAGAATTCAACCAAGTGGGTGGTTTGATTACCCAGAAGCCTCTTGTGTCTTTTCTAGCATCAGACCAAACCAAAGTGTAACCATGGCAACACACAGAAAACCACACTATGAAACCATTGTTAAATTTGTTCCCCATTTTTCACTTTCATCTTTTGTCAAAGTTCATTCTTAGTTTTAGTCACTTTTAGTTTTTCACAAATCATTTTTGTTAGTCATATTTTAGTCGACGACAACTCTCAATATTTTAGTCTACTTTTAGTCAGACGTTAACACAAGGTATTTTAGTTCAGTTTTAGTCCAAACATATCAGGCTATTTCTATTTATTTCAGCAATATTCTTGTGTATTAATTCCAGCTGAGATGTGTCCTACAACTAACATATTGATTATAACATAATGTTCAACTTGTTCCTTATGTTCAAACATAAGGATGTCCATCGGTGCACTTGGCACCAGGACACCCTAGGTCGCCATTCGATGATGGACTTTGTAGTCATATCATCAGACCTGGGGCAGCATGTTTTAAACACTTGGGTGAAGAGAGGTGCTGAACTGTGAACCGACCACAACCTGGTGGTGAGTGGGATCAGGTGGCAGGGGAAGACGCCACACCAACCTGGTAAACCCAAACGAGTAGTGAGTATCTGCTGGGAACGCCTGGCGGAAGAACCTGTCAGGCGGATCTTCAACTGACACCTCCGGCAAAATAAATTACAATGAACACAATTTAGAGAGAGAGATGATTGCTAACTGATTGCTAATCGATTACTAATCGATTGCTAATTGCTAGATTTGATTATTAAGTTTAATTCCTATGTTGACGTTTATTGACTAATTCCTTACTTATCCTTCTGATAACTTTTGTTGAGTGGAAATGTTTGTTTGTTTGTTTGTTTGTTTTAAATGTTCTTCACTTCTATAGTTGTTCCACCTTCATAGTTCTAAGCTCTTTACATTAGCCTCACATTCACCCATTCACACACACTCATACACCAGTAGGTTCTAAGGCCAAAGGTCAGTCATACTGGGACACTAACAAAGGGTTCATAATAGTCTATATAACCTGTAGTTCAGTACTAGTTATAATAGTTTATATAACCTGTAGTTCAGTACTAGTTATAATAGTTTATATAACCTGTAGTTCAGTACTAGTTATAATAGTTTATATAACATGTAGTTCAGTACTAGTTATAATAGTCTATATAACCTGTCGTTCAGTACTAGTTATAATAGTTTATATAACCCGTAGTTCAGTACTAGTCATAATAGTTTATATAACCTGTAGTTCAGTACTAGTTATAATAGTTTATATAACCTGTAGTTCAGTACTAGTTATAATAGTTTATATAACCTGTAGTTCAGTACTAGTTATAATAGTTTATATAACCTGTAGTTCAGTACTAGTTATAATAGTTTATATAACCCGCAGTTCAGTACTAGTTATAATAGTTTATATAACATGTAGTTCAGTACTAGTTATAATAGTTTATATAACATGTAGTTCAGTACTAGTTATAATAGTCTATATAACCTGTAGTTCAGTACTAGTTATAATAGTTTATATAACCTGTAGTTCAGTACTAGTTATAATAGTTTATAGTACTTCGTACAGCACAAACAATAGTTTTTCAAAAAAACTAATTCAGTGATGAATTTGCGAACGTTTACGCATGAAGCAGCTGCTGCAGGTCTCTCTCTCTCTCTCTCTCTCTCTCTCTCTCTCTCTCTCTCTCTCTCTCTTATCGTGTGCTGCTGCACGGAGACACGTAGAGTCTGGTCTAGTTTTTTTCTTTTTTATTTCCATACCATGTCAGTTACACTTAAACAAAGAGTTAAATAAAGCTAAACACTCACCAATAGAAAATGACACACTATAAGGGTGACACACAAAAGACTAAATACAAAAAGCATAACTACATAATTACAGTATATACATGAATACAGGGAAAAGTGTAGAGGGCTATTTACTAATGTATCTGATATGATTAAAATCATCATATTATATGAGTCCAAAGGCTTCACTTATCTGCAGAGCTTTGTCTTTTTGTTTTTATGTCCTTTGAATAGATCAAAATAAAGTCCAATTTACATTTTAAATAGTTGAATTAGTGCTGCTCTAACATTCCATTTTACTTTATGTATGTGATATTTTTCAAATAATAACAGATTCAATAGAAACATTTCTTTCTTTCTAGGTCTTTCCCATTGTTTTTCAACATAAAGCATGATACACATGAGCATATTCTCATTTAATCTTTAACTGAAGTTAAAGTAACTCCTTTTATTTGACTGTTTTTACAATCACCGTTTATGTTGATAAGATTTTCGATTAATACAGTGACTAATGTCATTTTCTGCATTCTGTTTTTATTTGAAAAAGTATCATAAAAATACTTGGTGGTAACGGTACCGGTACCAAAATACTGGTATTGTGAGCACACGGGTAAGAACACAGTAATGGTCTTTACTGCCTTTGTGTTTTGTTTAACTAGCACTTTAACAATTACTGTACAAACACTCACCAATTTTCTCCATTACACGACAAAGAATGATTTGAATGTTTAAAAAATTTTCACCAAAATATGCAGTAACTGTCTTTTTGCTTTGTAGGACAGTGGAGTCGTCCTCGGGGTCTGGATATTTTGCCAGATCTTCTTCTTTCAAAAGTGTGAAATTGAACAATTTACAAAGTTACGATCATCTTTGAACTATCTCAGAGTGTTGAAATTGCGTCGAACGTCCTTGAGGAGAACATCCTGAGCCCCCCCCTCGTCCGCTCCAATCTAGCACCGACCTTCCAAAAAGTGTTTACACTTTTTACAACTCGCTCCAAACACAGTATAACAATGATTTCACATTTGAACTTTGTTTTTTTCATATTTAAAATGACTCGTACATTCAGAACGCGTCACCACAGACATGTCGGGGGTTAAAAGGTCAACGTGCACGTACAAAAAAAACCCAAATAACTGGAAATATTTTACGACAAATGTTTACTCAGTGCCGGATGTCCTGATGACAGGGGGCGCTGTATACAATAATACAATATAAATAATTTTCATGTCACCGCTCCGTGTCGCAGCACTTTGACGTCTGGAATCAAAATATTTTTTCCTCAACCAAAATAAATGAATAAATGACATATTATCAAAACAGCTGATGGTTAATTACCGGTTGATGACCGTTAGATAAAATCTATTTATTTATACATTTCCAATTTAAAGAGGATCAGTCCTGTTTTGGCGTTGCCTTGGAAACCAGTCCTTCATTCACCACCGTCACCCTGTGGTCCTCGTGCAGATGGACGGGACTCATTGGTGGTGGTGGTGGTGGTGGGGGGTGGGGGGGGGTCTTTCTATTCTTTTAAAAACTTATAAAACCAGATTAAAATATGGCAAAATCCAACTAAAAAATGATAAAACTAGATTACAATATGGTAAAATTCAACCAAAAATGTATACAACCAGATTAAAATATGCTAAAATCCAACTCTAAGATATTAAAACGTCATATTATATATATATTATATATATATACATATATATATACATATATATATATATATATATATATATATATATATATATATATATATATATATATATATATATATATATATATATATATATATATTATATATATATATATATATATATATATATATATATATATATATATATATATATATATATATATATATATATACATATATATATATATATATATATATATATATATATATATATACATATATATATATATATATATATATATATATATATATATATATATATATAAAATAGTGTAGTCATTTTCTTTATTTAGTGATTTAGTGGAGTCTCTCAAGAATATTTTTTCCTCAATCAAAATAAATAAATAAATAAAATATTATCAAACAGCTGATGATTAATTACTGGTTGATGATTGATTAATTGCCATATTTACACGTTTCCAATTTAAGGACATTCCGTCCCATTGGCGTTGCCTTGGAAACCAGTCTGTCTGTCACCACCTTCACCCTGTGGCCCTCCTGCAGCTGGGCGGGGCTACACCCAAGCTGGGTCCTCATTGGTGGTGGATGGGGACCAGGGATCCTTTCTATTGGCTGTGGCTGCGCACTGCCGTGCTATTGGTTTTGCAGCTCCAGTACCAGCTCTTTGGCTTCCACGTCACCGGAGGAGGTGGCCCCGCCTTCCTCCTGTGTCTCCGCCCCCTCCTCCGCCCGCTCTACAGGCGAGGACACTACATCGTACAGGAAGGTGAAGAAGCCATAGATCCAATCAGACCCCTCCTCAGCTAAAATATTAAGAACCTCCTCGAGCGACTCGGCGTTCGCGCGACCGCCGCCATCTTTGGTCAAGCCTGACGGAAGAGAGCGAGAGAGGGAGTAAAGGGGGAGGGAGGAGAAGATGAAAGGGAAACCAAGGCGAGACGGAAGGAGGTTACGTGGACTAAAGCGGGGAAGGAAAAGGGGAAGAGGGGGAAACGGTAACGGCAATGGCCAAAAAAGGAGGGATGGAGATGCGGGAAAAGAGAGAGAGAGTGAGTTGAGGAAGCAGCAGATGGTAACAGGCAACAACAATATGGCTTCACTTCCTGTCTCCATCTCGTCAGGCCAAACCATGGATGTATTCGGCAGCTAAGCTAATAATAGACCCATACATCGGGCCGGCCGATACTTCGGACTGATATTTGATTTTATCAATGTATTTACTTCATGATTTTGTTGGCATTTCCATTTTTTTTTACAAATTGAAATTCAAGCAGAGCATGGTGAAGTTAGGTTGGAAGATGGAAAAACCAGATTTAAAAATGATACAACAACTGATTAAAAGATGGTAAAACTAGATTAAAATATAGTAAAATCCAACTAAAACATCTTAAAACCATAGTAAAATCTGGTCAAATTCAAGTAGCAGATGATCAAGTCCAGTTAAAAGATGATTAAACTAGTATTCACAGAAGGTGTAATGTGGCCCCTGTTTTGTGTCAATCTCCAGTTTCTATGACAACCTGTTCTTGAATTAGAGCCAATAATGTGATTTTGACCATTCTGCTAAATGCGACCGTTGACCTTTTGCAATATTGATAATTTAATTATATGTATATATACGTGCGTGTAATGATAATATATCCAGTACTGATTAAGTTATAGTGTGATATGTCTATGTTTGACACAAACAGTGTTACACAAGTTCAATTGGCCACATGTCACCTTTGACCTCCACAAAAAGTAAAAACAATGTGATAAAACTTTAAAATAATGCAATAAAAGTCAAAATCACGCAATAAAAAGACAAAATAATGCAATAAACGCAAACAGTGTCACAGAAGTTGATTTTGCCACATGTCACCTTTGACCTCTTTGACCTTTGATAATACCAATTATGAGAATTGTAGACATCTTCATTCCGCATCGTTTGTTACCAATCTGAAAGTTCTGTGACCCTCTGTTCTGGAGTTGTGTGTTCAAAATCACATTTGATAATGTGATTTTGACCTGTTAGTTAATTGTGACATTGACCTTTGACCTTGAGTCAAATGGATCATCGTATCTGACACGCATTAGCTATATATATATGCCCATTGAATTTCATGGTAATATCTACAGTATTCATTGAGTTATAGCATGATATGTCTCTGTGGACACACACACACACACACAAAAAGTAATTACAATAATCACGCCCAACCAATGATACAATGGCAACAGACCCAAGCAACAGACAGACGACTATGAGCAAGTGTACATGCGGTAAAATCTGCAAAAACATCCACGGCTTAAAGATCCACCAAGCTCGGATTAAATGTCCGGTGGGAGCAGAAGCACAGAAAAGAACCCACAGGTGGTACACCTGGTGAGACGCAGGAGGGGCCAGGCCCAGAGTCACCCCACAGAGCCCAGAACCTCCAAGTGTTGCAAACTGATCCCCCGAGCATTAATTCTGAGAGGAGGCGGATCAAATGGCCTGCAGCTAGCATGACCTCACTCTGGAAGCAGTTCGATGACGATGTCGACCAAATTCTGGAGGCAACAGTGAAGGGAGAGGCTGACAGGAAGCTACTAGCTATGACGACAGCCATTGTCAGCATTGCATTCGGCGTGGAGGAGGAGAAGGAAAGCTCTAGAACTTCTTACACAAAGAACTGAAGAGCTGTAAGGATCCACAACATCAGGCAGGAGATGAAAGCACTGAAGTCCCAGTATAAGGCGGTAGGACAAGAGGAACGTACTGGCCTCGCCCAGCTAATGTGCATCCTCCGGAAAAACATCAGAGTTCTCCGCCAGGCTGAGTGGCACCGGAGGAGGCGGTGAGAAAGGGGTCGTAAACGGGCTGCTTTCATTGCTAACCCCTTCAACTTCACTAAGGACTTACTGGGGCAGAAGCGCAGCGGTAAACTGGTCTCCTCGCAGGAAGACATAGACCAACATTTAAAGCAGACGTACAGCGATCCTGCAAGAGAGCAGGAACTGGGAGAATGCAACCACCTCATTGACCCCCCTGAACCAGAGATGCAGTTCGACATGTCGGAGCTGCAGCTAAGGGAATCAGGGAGGTCGTCCGCAGAGCCAGGGCAAGCTCTGCGCCAGGACCAAGTGGCACTTCTTATAAAGTGTACAAGAACTGTCCCAAGCTCCTGCTGCGTCTGGAGAAAATCCTGCGGGTCTTTTGGAGAACAGTGGAGAGTGGGTGAAGGTGTTTGGATCCCGAAGGAAGAAAACTCCTCTCAGCTGGACCAATTTCACATCATTTCCTTGCTGTGTGTCGAGGCAAAGATTTTCTTCAGTGCCGTTTCCAAGCGGCTGTGCACCTACCTGACAAATAACACCTACATTGATACATCTGTCCAGAAAGGCGGCATATCAGGGATGTCAGGATGTCTGGAACATACTGGTGTGGTGACACAGCTCATACGGGAGGCCAGAGAAAACAAGGGCAACTTGTCAGTGCTATGGCTTGACCTGTCGAATGCATTCGGCTCCATTCCACACAAGCTGATTCAGCTCACTTTGGCAAAACATCACGTACCCAGCAGGTGCAGAGACGTCATCGCTGATTATTACACCAATTTCAAGATGAGGGTCTCATCAGGAGCAATAACATCCAGTTGGCACAAGGTGGAGATCGGTATCATCACAGGGTGTACCATCTCTGTGACGTTGTTCTCCCTAGCCATGAACATGCTCACTAATTCCGCTGAGCCAGAGTGCAGAGGGCCACGCACAAACACCGGACGACAACCGCCCATCAGGGCATTCATGGATGACCTTACAGTCATGACAGAATCGGTCCCAAGCTGCCGATGGATTCTGCAGGGTCTTGAAAAGCTTGTGGGATGGGCCCGGATGAGTTTCAAACCCGCCAAATCCAGATCAATGGTGCTGAGGAAAGGGAAGGTGGAGGACAAGTTCCAGTTTAACATCTCCGGTACAGCCATCCCAACCATCACAGAGAAGCCAGTCAAGAGCTTAGGGAAGGTTTTTGACTGCTCACTGAGAGACACAACATCTATCCAGTCTGCCTGTGCTGAGTTGGATGGTTGGCTAAAAGCCGTGGACAAGTCAGGCCTTTCCGGGAAGTTTAAAGCCTGGGTATACCAACATGGCATTCTTCCCAGGATCCTTTGGCCCCTCCTTGTCTACGCAGTCCCTATCTCTACAGTCGAGACATTAGAGAGGAGGGCCAGCAACCACCTCCAGAGATGGCTTAGGCTACCGAGGAGCCTGAGCAGTATTGCACTCTACGGGAACACCAACAAACTGCAACTGCCTTTCAGATCCCTGGAGGAAGAATTTAAGGTGACTCAGTACAGGGACTCAAGCGATCCAAAGGTGGCCAAAGCAGGGATCCAGGTAAGGACGGGCAGGAAATGGAGGGCAGAGGAAGCAGTTCAAGAGGCAGATGCAAGGCTGCGGCACAAGAGCCTAGAGGGAGTTGTCACATGAGGTCGAGCTGAGCTAGGATCATTTCTAACTCCCCAAATGAACACCAAGGGGAAGAAAGGGCGACATCTTGTCCAGGAGGAGGTGAGAGTAGGAGTGGAGGAGATAAGAACCTCCAAAGCAGTGGGAATGAAGCAACAGGGAGCTTGGACGAGATGGGAGAATGCAGTTGAGAGGAAGGTGACCTGGGCTGAGCTCTGGAAAGCCGAGCCTCAACGCATCAAGTTCCTCATCCAGGCAGTGTACGATGTGCTACCAAGCCCGTCAAACCTGCATACATGGGGCATAGCAGAGACACCAGCATGCCCATTATGTTCCAAGCGAGGAACCCTAGAACACATCCTCAGTTGCTGCACAAAGGCACTTGGAGAGGGACGGTACAGGTGGAGACATGACCAAGTCCTGAAGGCCATCGCTGAAGCCATCAGCACAGACCTGGTGTGGTCAAAGCAGTTCCGACCCACCAAGAAAACCATCGCCTTTGTCAGAGCTGGGGACATGGCAAGAACACCCACGGCAAGAAGAACATCCTCCGCAGGTATCCTGGTGTCTGCAAAAGACTGGCAGTTGCTGGTGGACCTAGAACGTCAGCTGAAGTTCCCCAGCCACATTGCAGTCACCACTCTGCGACCAGACATAGTCCTCGTGTCTGAGTCCACCAAGCAAGCTGTGCTGATGGAGCTCACAGTCCCGTGGGAAGATCGCTTGGAGGAAGCCTTTGAGAGGAAGCTCTCCAAGTACGCAGGACTGGTCAGTGACTGTCAGCAGGCTGGATGGAGAGCAAGGTGTTTCCCTGTTGAAGTTGGATGCAGAGGATTTGCAGCCCATTCCCTGGCCAGAGCCTTCAGCAGTTTGGGCATCGAGGGAGACAGAAAGAAGAGAGCCATCCACAGTACCACTGAAGCGGCAGAGGGAGCCTCAAGATGGCTATGGCTTAAGAGAGGGGAGCCATGGAGTAATGGTAGCTAGTAAGCCATCTGGACACAAGCCGGGGTTTGATTAACCCCGGCTGGGTCACCTGATTGAGGGTGTATGATTTTGAAAGACCCGAAACGCCCTATGATTTCAGGAAAATCACTGAGGATGTCCAGATAGGCATCAGTAGATGTATGTACACAGTGAGCGAGATCAATGGAAAAAACAACTAAAAAGGTGGAAAAAACAGATTCAAAGATGGTAAAACTAGATTAAAATATAGTAAAATTCAACTAAAACATCTTAAAACCAGAGTAAAATTTGGTCAAATCCAGTTAAAAAATGATTAAAAACTGTATTTCCGTTGAACGTTTTCCAGATCTTTGTTTGTAGGTGCATTTGTGCGTCATGTATCAATGGTAAACTAGTTGGTTTAGTCATTTTACTTCCAGTCACTGTTAAACACCGACGCACCACCACCATAAACCACACCAATCCATGGCAACACTAGTGTTTTTTTTTTTTTAAAAAGGTGGACTTGCCGAGTAGAACTTTGGCATCCTCCACGTCAAAGTCTCCATCTCCATCGGTGTCGTAGGCCCTCAGTTTACCTGGATGAGGAAGAGGGCGGAGTCAGTGTCTCATAACCAGGTTTAAGGTGGACATGACATCATCAAAACCTCACATTTCAACAGCGAAAATACCGAAAAACCACAATAAAGTATGGTAAAGGTGGTAACAAACAAAAAAAGTCAAACCAGAATATAATATGGTAAAATCCAAACAAAAAAATCAATTCAGATTTAAAATATGGTAAATTCCAACTAAAAGTTGGTAAAATCCAACCAAAAAAAGTAAACCAGATTATAAAATGGTAAAATGCAACTAAAGGATGGTAAAATTCAACTAAAAATATTGTAAAACCAGATTGAAATATGGTAAAATTCAAATAAAGTTGATAAAATCAAATTAAAAAAAAGTTAAACCAGATTACCAGATGGTAAAGTCCAACCAAAACATTGTAAAACCACATTGAAATATGGTAAAATCTAAATAAAATATACTAAAACACTTAAATATTAAACATGGTTTAGCCATTTATTTAGTGGAGTCTCATGATTTCAGTGTTGTGATATGTTTGATGAAAAGGGGTGGAGCTATTGTGATAAAAGGCTGAAATAATAGATACATGACCTGAAAGGAAATGAAGAAAATACAGAAATGAGAAACTTGAAAACATGTTTATACTTGGTAGAAGAGTCAAAGTCTGTCAGTATTAAGGCTAAAAGTTAATAAGTAAAGGCAAAGATGAGTGAATAACTGAGCATGTTTCTATGAGGCCAATAAGTCTCTAAATTTACTTTGAAAAACCAAATTAAAAGACGTCAAATCCCAAGTAAAAACCAGATAGAAAGATGTTATGGTAAAAGATGATGAAACCAAATTAAAAGATGGTAAAATCCTTCTATAACACTGTAAAATTAGATTAAAATATGGTAAAAAAAAAATAACAAGGAAATAAATAATAATTAAATATGGTAAAATCCAGGTAAAAGCTGGAAAATTCATATTAAATAATGTTAAAATTCAACTCAAGTTGGTAAACCAAATTTCCAATATGGTAAACTCAAACTAAAAGATTGAAAAACCCAACTAAAAAATGGTAAAAATGGTAAAATCCAACCAAAAAAAGTAAAACCAGATTGAACTATTGTAAAATCCAATGAAAAGATGGTAAACCAAATTAAAATATGGTAAAATATAACAAAAAAATCATAAAACCAGAACATGGTAAAACCAAGTTCACAGATTGTAAAAACCGATTAAAATATGGTAGAAATACAATTTAAAGTCTTGGATTTAACGGTCGTCTTTGTTTTACCGTATTTCTGGTTCTAACAAAAACCAAAAATATCAGAAAAGCTGCAGCGTAATGTTTCCAATCATTTACTTTGGTCAAATGTGCAGATTGATCCAGTTTTCAGCATTTGTTTAAACTGATGTTTGACTTTGTGGAAAATAATTTACACATTCATTCAGTTTAAAGCCGACGTGGTTCACTCTGTTCTTTTTTTTTGGGGGGGGGGTTTAACGGCAGTAAAAACATTAGCTGTCACATACTCTGATGGAAACGGTACCTTGTAAAACGTCTGAAAAGTTCAGACGGAACTCCTTGGCTCTGGCTGCAGCAGAGAAAAAAAACAACACATTTTTTAACAGTTATCGACCACATCACATTTCACAATAAGAGTCTCTGCTGCTCAGAGGCTTTTACTTTGGAGGAACTAAAGTAGACGCTGAACTTCTTTCAAAGTCAAAGTCTTCATGGTTTATAAACCATCACCATCGGCTTCGGTCCTGTTTTCTTACTTGGAATAAATCGGTTGTGCAAAGTTTAATTATTATAATTATTATTAACTGGATTTTCCAGATTCTAATGTGCACTTAAAAAAACTAAATAAAAATAAAAAAATTACCAAAAACCACAGTGTCCCTTATATATGGATGGTTATGGTTGTGTTTAGTGACTGGAAATTTAGACTTTTTGTCTCATAATTTTGACGTTTTATTGCATCATTTTTACTTTTTAACTCACAATTTTGGATTTTTATCTAATAATTACTTTTTATCTCAGGATTTTGACTTTTTAAAGTTTGATTTAACAGAATAAGAGTGTGTTTTGTTCTGTGTTACAACTCAACAACGTTTTTTATTGTGACTGTTTAGCTTAATGCACCTTACATATGAAAAAACCTAAAAAATAAACACTCATTGATAGTGCGCCTTATGCCCTATAAGACGCACTGTTTTTTATTATTATTATTATTATTATTATTATAGAGGGGTAGGGTTTCTTGTGCTTGGTAACGCTTTTTATTATCATTAAAAGTACAACTTCCACCTACTTATATTATATACAGGTACTACTACTTTATATTATTATATTTATTATATTATTACTCATTTCTATTACTACTCATTTTATTATTTATCACTACTAATCTTTCTAACGTGCCCATAATTGTTGTTGTTATTATTATTATTATTATCTTAACCTAATCTATTTATTTTATTATTTTTTTCTTTAATTTTGTTCATGTTTCTTATTATTTTATTGGTTCATTGTTCATTGTTGTTGGTTTTTAATCGATAACTTTGGTTGTGGAACTGTTAAAGCCTCGCGAGTCAAAGGGTTAAAAACTCAGACATCACTATTTTCTAAACCTGCTAACCCTACATCAGTCTGAAAAATTCTGTTGTGACGGATGAAGAACCCAAAAGAACCCAGAAAACCCCCCGAAGAACCTGCAAAAAACTAAAAAAATCCAGCCCCCCCCTCCCCAAAAAAACCAA
Organism: Siphamia tubifer; assembly: GCA_020466265.1. NCBI lineage: Eukaryota > Metazoa > Chordata > Actinopteri > Kurtiformes > Apogonidae > Siphamia > Siphamia tubifer. The sequence continues at coordinate 3,685,295 of CM035802.1, read as the reverse complement.
AAACAGAACTGAAGCAGGACTGAAGCTCACCCATGACGCTGTCGTAGTCCACGATGTCGAAGTAGACCACGGCCATGGAGCTCCAGACGCCCAGCAGACCCAGGACCACCACCCAGGTCAGCACCGAGTACTTAGGCCCTCCTCCTGCTCCTCCTCCTCCTCCTCCTCCTCCTCCTCCCTCAGTCTTCTTTCCATTCTTACTCTCCACAGGCGTCGTCTTCACCTCTGAGCATCGAACACAGACAGAAGACACTCAACTATGTGCGTCGTCATGGCGACCAGACCAGGAGCATGTGCAGAAGGACAGGAATAATGTTCCAGAGGAATGAAGTGTTTCAATTCAATTAAATTTTATTCATAAAGTCCCAAATATCAACAAAGTCGTCTCACAGGGTTTTACAGAAACACAATTGACTACAGAGATAATTATGTTTTTTTAATAAATTTAAATAAATAAAATAAATAAATGTAATGTTTCCATGTCAGAAGAATTATTGAATTCAGAAATAAGATAAAATAAAATAAAGTGAATTATCATTTTTAACTGGAATTTGGTGTTTACATGGTTCATGTTTTATTTTGAAATGCGGAAGTTTTATTTTGTAGCGAGCGGGTGGAAGTAACAGCGCTGTTTGACGCCAGCTTGACTAAATTGAGACGGAGCGAGTCACAGGCTATTTTTAGCTTTTGTTCCGTTTATTATTTTAAAATTATTTAAAATTGTTGTTTCTGAAGTGTTCATTTATATTATAATACCTGAAAATGTGGCTGGTTTGCACAAAAGCACAAATAAAAAAGGTTATCATTGTTTCATAATAATCATTGTTGAAGTGGTTTTTTATCATTTTCAGTATCGCGAGGATGAGGGGGGACATGGAAAAATTTCACCCCTCCAAGGGGGACCTGGGCCAAAAAAGTTTGAGAACCCCTGGTTTATCATACCCTCCACCAATGACCAGCAGAGGGCGCAGCAGTACAGCAGCCGCCGCCCCACCTGGAGGTGGAAGGCGGCAGTCCTGGAGGGCAGGTCTATAAGACCCCCTGACCCCCCTCTGCTCCCAGAGCTAGCATAAATCAAATATAAACCCTCCTCAAGACCGACACAGAACTAAACCTCCAGCGTCTGAGTGGATGAATGAAGGAACATAAATATGTGTCTCCTTAGTCGTTGGACGTGCTTCAGTTTATCGTCTTTAGATCCCAAACCAACATTTCAGAAGCCACTGGCCATCCTGCTGAACCGTTTCAGCTCCTGCTCCAGCGCTTCATTAGAAATAAATGGCGGAACATCAGGTACAATGACCCAGGTAGAGGGCACCGCCAGCGGGATCAACTCCTCGTGCAGGATGATCCCACTTTCAATTAGCTCAGTAGCAAATTTCTGCTCATTGAATAAAACAACCACTGCTTTGTTCATACAGGAGGTGTAGGAAATATAGGCGTGTCCCACCTACAACTGTGGGACTTAGTGTTGCGTGAGCTACCCACTGGCCAGCGGATATCCGCGGGTGACCCGCAAGTCGGGCGGGCTAGGTCACAGTATTAATACATATTGCGGAAGCGGGTGGGGCGGGCCAGGGACGATCAATACCCGCTGAGGTGTGTGTGTGTGTGTGTGTGTGTGCGTGCGTGCGTGCTCGGCTCGCGCATGTGCAAGCCCGTCAGTTCCTGTTTTGAATGCTTTTTTATCCCAACTTTTTGTTATTTGTTATTAGCGCCAAATCTCCCTGAACACTCAGAGATAAGAGTGAAAATGTGGGACTTGATCAGGGAGAAGATTAAAACAGGCGATGCGAAGGTCGTACGGAAACTTTGTATGTGTTGGCTTTATAGAGTGATGATGTGGGTGGAGTCTATTTTATGTGCTGGAGTGCATATTGAGACTTTAGAAAGGAGGCAAAAATTATGCTTCATGACTTTTAACATTAGAAGCACAAGGTAAAGATGCTGCGAATGTACTATGTGAGTTTAGAGACAAATTTAAGCTCGCGGGTTGATAGCGGGCGGGTTGGGTTTATCGATACGTGACATCATGCGGGTTGGGCGGGGCGGGCCGAGCCACGTCTTGGGTTTGGGCGGGGCGGGTTTCTGTAAAACCCCCTAACCCCGCATCACTAGTGGGACTATACGAACGCCATGCCTCAGCGACACCATCCTCACCCTGAGGCACTGTTTAAAAACACCCAAAAAATAACAGTGAACTAT
>CM035802.1:3595590-3678090 GCA_020466265.1 Siphamia tubifer | reverse complement strand
TACTGTTTGGTACCAAAAGTAGGTTCAGAGGTCTGCACGTATCAGCAACAAACACTGCCGAACAACTGATGAAAGTTGTTTGCTAAGGTGCACAGCTGTTAGCAGTGACAACGCTAGCGCACTGGTCACTATTGAGAGAAAGTAGCTCCAAACAATTACAAGGTGTGAGTTTTTGTTCTGTGACGGTTTTTGTTTTGTAAATAAATCACTCATTCCAACACATACTGTTTTGAGAAGAAACATTTTATTTTGTTGACCCCAGGAAACCTGCCGGGACTACTTTGGCTTTGACTAAAACCGGACCAGAACCAGGCTTCCAGGACACTGTCGGGGGTAAGTCACTGTGGGTGCACCAGAGTACAGGGGCGGAGTCACAAGAGAGGGGCGGAGTCACTGTGGGTGCACCAGAGTAAAGACACTGATGACAAACACATTCATCTGAAAAATACTGAACTGTCCCTTTAATGCTAGTAACCACACCCAAATATAATGTGAATATCAGTAGATATTCCTCACGGTTGCGGCCCGTGTCTTCAGGGTTGCGGTTCGTATCTTCACGGTTGGAGTCCGTATCTTCACGGTTGGAGTCCGTATCTTCACGGTTGGAGTCCGTATCTTCACGGTTGCGGCCCGTGTCTTCACGGTTGAAGTCCGTGTCTTCACGGTTGCGACCCGTGTCTTCAGGGTTGCGGTTCGTATCTTCACTATTGCGGTCCATATCTTCACGGTTGGAGTCCGTATCTTCACGGTTGGAGTCCGTATCTTCACGGTTGCGGCCCGTGTCTTCACGGTTGGAGTCCGTATCTTCACGGTTGCGACCCGTGTCTTTACGGTTGCGGCCCGTGTCTTCGCGGTTGTGGTCCGTATCTCCACGGTTGCGGCCCGTGTCTTCACGGTTGTGGTCTGTATCTCCACGGTTGCGGCCCGTGTCTCCACGGTTGCGACCCGTGTCTGCTCTGGGTGTTGTTGTCCTACTACTACTACTACTACGCCTGCTTCTAATCTTAGGCCTCCGTTTACAGTCTATTCTTCTTCTATGGCGCCGACTGGAAAAATGCCAACACCCAAGGGCATTTAGCACCACCTAGTGTCTGGGAGTCCAACGTACGTCACTCCCCAGAGGGGAGGCGAGAGTAGCTTTACATGGTTTCATTGCACAACAAGCCCCACCCCTTGTACACATTTGACCTCATTTGTCCAATCTCTAATCATTGCGAAAACACATTTTTGGTGACCTTTGAACTACATTCTCTAAAATGGGATAGTTTCTGGATCACCTCACACCTTTACTGAAAATTTCATAGAAATTAGTCCAGGAGTTTTGCCCTAAACCCTAAAAAAAGCCCTCAGAGGGTGCAGACTCATTCAAGGCAAACTTTTCTCTTCACAAATGTAAATATTTTCATGTAATTTTACTGTATTGACAATAAAAATAAATGACCATTTCACAAAATAACCTGAAAAATACCAACATTTTGAAATGTCTGAAGTTCAAGTTTACCAATACTCTGACAAATGTGAATGTGTTGATTTGTCCACCGTACATTGTACATTCTGGGCAAAAATGACAAACTGGGAGAGAATATTGTTAACGTTGTACTTAAGTTTTCTTTATACATTTCTGTTTATTCATGTTATTCACATTATCTTAAAGGATAGTTGGTAGTTTGAATCACATAAATGTACTTTTTTCCCCACTCTTAAACATATAGGAAAGTTTGGAGGTGACATTAGTGATACATTATTATGTTATTATTCCACTGGTCTGGCTTATTTCAGATCTAGCATGAGTTTCACATCCTTGTTTGAGAGGCTGTTCACATTGACTTTTGGCTTAGCTGATGTTGCATCTAAAACTTAGAATGATAGGGAAGTTTCTGCACGACAATAGACATTAGATTTAAATACACAAATACAGTGAAATGTTTCTATATTTAAGTCAGTAGTGTGACTGATCTAATTATTCTCATGCAAATAAATTGCAACGCAGAATTGATGATTGGAAAATCAGGTGGAAAAAAGACATAAGATGAGTGTAGTAGGTGTATTGTCTGTATCTGTCATAAAGTAACACTATCACCTTTACAACAGCTGTAAAACTTTAGAGCTTGTTAGCTACTGTTAGCTGTTTTCTCCTGTTTGAAGCTACGTAGCTTAGCGTCTACCAGGCCAACTCTGTATGGCAGGCTAACGACTATATATAGTATACATCTGAAAAACAAATTACAAAAAAAAAAAACAATTAAAACGTGACCGTTTAAGTGTCGCTTTACTTTCACTGTTAGCCAAACTCAGCTAAACAGCTTAGCGCGAGAATAATTAACAGACTCCATATGAACAGCGTGCAATTTAACACATGTCATTTAATTATGAACAAAAACCTTTTTAGAAAATGGTATTTAAAGCTAGTCTTTACATAGGCACATTTCGTTACTCAATTCGGCGTGCATTAGAAACGTGTATTCCTTTTTAATATGAGTTTTAATTATCGTTTTTGTGCAAGTTCTTGCTGCTGCTACCGCCCAACGGGACGCGCAATATCGCGAGGCTATCAACCGGACTTCGCATAAAAGGACTCAAATTTAATACTATTCATTCAATATCGGACACAAATACACAGAACACCAGTATCTAAGGGCGGAGCGTACAACTACACACATTGCTACCAAATTCGGTTTATATTAATATCACGTACTTCCTTTTATTTTCACACAGTTATGTTTTTGTGCAGGTTTTACTGTCCAACGGGACGAAAAGGACTGTTGGAACCGCGGCTCCCTGGACCTCCACTGGGTTAGAGTAAGTTTGTATGGAGTCTGGGTGCCAGCCGAATGAAAGAATGGGTTTTAACTATCCTTAAAAATATTCTACGTGGTATTCTAACTGACGGACATCTTCCCAGATGAGTAAAATAACTTCATATTGGAGCTAATGACATAGGAATACGTGATGTAACGTTGTGGAAGAAGAGAGAACTGACCTTTTCTAGACTGAGTCTTATTGTTTTTTCTCTGCGCCATGATCCGTATCTTCACTAATGCCGCTTTTAACGTTATTCCTTGTTATCTTTGGTGTGAATTCACTGTGACTCGACGTTAAAACCACGTATCTGCGCCGCTGCGTTCATTCATGAGGCTGCCCTCCTCTTGGAAACCAGCAAAGCCAAAGCCCATGGTAACCGCGACTGTCCGCACGGCTGACCAATCACTGCTCCGTAAAAGACTGGTGGGCGGGACTAGAGGCGGGTTCTTCTGGATCCTGACCAATCCGTTAACGGCCCAGCTTCCTTATGCCCGCCTTCCCTTTGGAAAGGAGCAAAAACGTGGCAAAAAAAGAAGAGTTGAAAACATCTGGGGCGGGGAACAGACGGACAAAAGCAAGAAGAAAGAATGAAAGAAGACACGCACAGGTTAGTCCAGCAACAAGAAAAAGAAACGGGGATGTACAAATGACTACAGGTGAGGTCAAAGGTCACGAAAAGCCGCAATGTTTTCTTTTCTTTTTTTTTTACCTTTAACCCATAAAGACCCAGTGTGACATTTGTGTCAGTTCCTAAAATGTATTTTTCTCTACATGTAATCATCCTTATCTGATTTATCACCATGCATTCCAACATCATCTCCTGTATGTTTAATTTTTTATTTTCAGTGAAATGAGATATTTTCTCAGCCTACCCACAATCCCTATTCATCCATGTATAGGTCTAGGGCTGAGCTAACAACACCCGTTTTTCCCGGGAGTCTCCCGTATTTCAGGCAGTGGCAGCTGGTGATAAAAAATGTAGAGAGGGCACATTTGGGAGGGCATGGTCTGGAAAACATCTGAAGGCAACATAACTTATAAAACTTGCACTTTTATTGTGCTGTCAATGGAAATATTAGATTTAGCTCTTAATTTTTAAAAGCCGTTAATAAAACAGTTAAGGCTTAATTTTAAATGTATTAAAGCCTTTTTTTTTTACAAAAACAACAATATTGATAATACAGATTACTTGTAGAGGAATTTAGCCCTCCTTTCTTTCAATTGAGCACATTTTCTGTGACTTTCAGGTGAAGTCAGTCATCTCCAGAGGTGGAAGTAACTAAGTAGTAAGTACTTTCTTTACTGCACTTAAGTACAGTTTTTAGGTATCTGTACTTTACTTGAGTATTTCTTTTTTCTGGAAACTTTAAAAAAAAATTAGTTGTAAATCGGAAAAATAAGTCATAAATCAGACATTGTAACTTACTATATCATTATTTAGATATTTTATGTCATAATTATCCATTTCTTATCTCATAATTCTGACTTTTTCCCCATAATGTTGACTTTATGTCATGATTTAGATTTTTTTTCAATCTCATAATAATGCTTTTTAAAAATCTCCTATTTATCACTTTTAATGACTTATGATTTTTCCTAAATGTCCTGTCCATACCCACTAAACTGAGTGCAATGACCCAATAAAAACATCATCTACACAGTAACTCACTTTTAAAGGCTTTATTTTAGGATATTTTTGCCAGCTTAAATAAGTATTATTTCATCTATAGCAAAAAAAGCAGATTTACTTTTTACTTTATTACAGTTGATAAGTTATACTTTTTTACTTTTACTTCAGTAAAAAAGTTGAATCAGTACTTCTACTTTTACCAGAGTATTGTTACATCCATGTAGCTGTACTTCTACATAAGTAGAGAATGTGAGACCACCTCTGGTCATCTCTGTCACCCTTCTCCTTCCCATGCCCAGGGTGGCCCAGGCATTAAGCCTGTCCCGGGTCATTGTGTTTGTCAGAAAGCTTTTCACCCATTTCAGGGTTAAAAAACAAACACCTCTCATCTTCTGCAGTGGTCATGGGTGTGGTGATGATGATTTTGAGGAGTTTTGTTGTCTCTGTACCAGATAACTGAAGGAAGGGCACAGAACCAGTACAGGATCTGAATTGATCGTTGCTGTAGATGAGACTCAGGTGTGTCTTCAGCTTCTGTTGAACAGTGGATCTGCTGTGAAGGTGATCTGCGGAGCCTCACCAGGGAATTCCTTCTCACTATCCCCAAACCGTTCCCACTACAACAAGGCTGCACAGACCACCTTGGTCTGTGAATGCAAACCTTTCTTTCCCTGGTGTGTCCAAGTAAATGGTAAATGGTCTGCACTTATATAGTTCTTTTCTACCTTCATGGTGCTCAAAGCGCTTTACATTAGCCTCACATTCACACACACACTCATACACCAGTAGGTTTCTAAGGTCTATGGTAAGTCCTACTGGGGGCCTAAGCCAGGGTTCAGTGTCTTGCCCAAGGACACTTCGACATGTGGACAGCCAGAGCTGGGATGCGAACCGCCAACCTCTCGGTCATTGGGCGACCCACTCTACCAACACAGACGTACAGAACAAATAAATGAATAAAGCTATCCAGCAGGTCACTTGTATCAAATGTACATATTCAGGAGCAATAGTCAAGTTTAGCCTTGACCAGGGGTGACTCTAGCATGTAACCTTTAGGGGGCCTCAGCCCCCAGTGCTGACACACTTTCAACACACTTGTTCCAGACAGACTGATGTCCAAACTGCACAGTCTGGGTATTGGAGAGCACACCTGCACTGGCCGTCTGCAGTCAGTCAGGCTGGGGGGCCACCACTCCTCAACTCTGGCTGTGAGCACTGGGGCTCCCCAGGGCTGTGTGCTCAGTCCAATGCTGTACACTTTGTACACCCATGACTGTGCACCAATTCACAGCAGCAACATCTTTGTCAAATTTGCAGATGACACGACTGTGGTTGGGCTGATCCACAACAACGATGAGACGGCCTACAGGGAGGAGGTCCTGAACCTCACTACCTGGTGCTCCCTCAATAACCTGGCACTCAACTCCTCAAAAACCAAGGAGCTGGTGCTGGACTTCAGGAGGAAGAGGGAAGACCCCCTCCTCTCTTCTTATACGAGGGGACCAGGTAGAGCGGTCGGTGACTTCAGGTTCCTGGGAACGTACCTGTCACAGGACCTTACATGGAGCACAAACACCAATGCCCTCGTTAAAAAGGCACAGCAGCGCCTGTACTTTTTAAGGTCACTGAGAAGGGTCAACGTGTCCCAGGACCTGCTGTTGTCCTTCTATAGATGTTCTGTAGAGAGCATCCTCACCTACAACATCTTGGTGTGGTTCAGGAGCAGCTCTCAGGCTGACAAGAAGGTTCTGGAAAGGGTCAGGAAGTCAGCACAGAGCATCATAGGAGTCCAGCTGTCCTCTCTGTCAGACATCTACAACACCAGATGTCGGCGCAGGGCCACCAGCATCGCCCGTGACGGTTCACACTCCGGGCACAGCCTGTTCTCACTGCTGCCCTCAGAGAAGAGGTACAGGTCCATCAAGGCCCGCACTTCAAGATTCCTGAACACTTTTTATCTCCGTGCAATCAGGGTACTGAACACTAGCGGGACACAATAGCTACCTCAGCCATTGCCCACTGTGCAATATATTTATATATATGTTTATATATTTATTCACGCTACCATGTTCTCTAATGCACTTTTACATTGCCTCCTGTAAATGTTTTTATACATCATACTTTTATTCTATTTTAATCTCCTTCCAGAGTTGTCTTTTAAATTTCATTATGCATGTGTATGTGTATGATGACAATAAAAGGATTCTATTCTGACAGTGAACGAAAGAGTTGAATCCATTTCTAAACTTTTTTTCTTTTAATTGATCAATAAACGATCATCTACCATCCACAAGCACTGAAATAAAGACTTATCTTACAAACTTACCAGTTCCATGTAAATGTAGAAACTTATTGGATGAGAAACAAATGTTCTGGTTCTGGGATGTTCTGGTGAAGTGTGGTGGTGATAAGGTGGCAAGAAAAACAAATCCCCATAGACCACTAGGCTGTTTGTCGTTAGCTGCTACTGTGTTAGCTCACTGCAGGTCAACTCCTGGTCTACTCACACACATAGGTACTTAAATGCAATAATTCCTCTAAAGCAGGCAGGAGGAAATTTAACATTTAATTTCCTCACAATTTAATAATAACAGGTGTCTGGATAAAATTCATACAAGAAAAATGTACAGATGAAGAGTATACTGTTCAAATATAAATAAACATCCATATTAACTCTTAAAGGTCTTTAATTTGGTCTAATTATGATTCAAACTAGCCAGACACTATGAAGACCAGGTCTTAGCCCAGAGGGGGGTCTGGGGGGTCTCCCCCAGAGAAAAACAGATTTATTAAATGTAATGTTCTGTATTTTAGTGCATGTTCAGGTGACCTGTTTGACAAATGCTAATGTCATGACATAGATATAGAACACTATACAGTATATAAGTATGTTAGCATGTTAGCATGTTAGCATGTTAGCATGTCCACCCTCAGGTGCCACAGCCGCCATCTTAGTACAAGGTCCCTATGTTTGTCACACTATCAGGGAAGATATTGTCAAGTGATGATCAGGTAAGAAGTGTTACCCCCATATAAAGATGGCACTGATTAAACTGAAACATTCATTCTAATTGACAGAGATAGTTAATGTAATGTGTTCTATATCTGTGACCCTGTGACATGAAGAGAACCATTTTTAAATGAAGACATTGAAAAGTTTCCATTAAACAAAAGTTTCCTTGTGGGAAAAAAGGAAACTTTATTTAATCGGAAGAAAAAGTAAATGAGTCCATATTTAATGAACATATTTAACACTGAGTAAATATTAACACTATATTATAAATAAAATAAGAGAATGTAGAAATGTAAACTAAGGATCAGGGTTAGAATAGTTTGGATTTTTTATTATAGTTTTGTTTTAGTTAGTTTGGACTTTTTTCCTCTAATTCACTTAGTTTTAATGTGTCTTTTGAGCAGGTTTGATAGTTTTTTTTCTGAATGTTTGGTTTTAGTTTTTTCATATATTTTATCTTCCTCACCATCCTCTTCAAAGTAAAGTGAGGTGTGGGTCAACTAGGTCAGGTGGAGGTGGGTTATTGACTGAGCAGAGACATAAACATATAGACAGTATGATGGAGAAACTCCCTATAGCAGGTTGGGGGGGGGGGGGGGGGGGGGTCGAGTCAAATAAGAACATTTTAAAAATGAGGCCAATCTGGGTTTTGATGTAGGATTTCTGCCCAAATATCAGTTGTAATATGTGTTGTTTGGAGCGAAGTACACGAGTGACTTTTTTTTTTTTACAAAATAAAAAAACAAAAAGATCCGGGGCATGTATCCCCAAAGCCACGCCCCCTCTTACTGTCACTCATCTGCAGTGGAACCACCATCAAATGTCCATTTGTCAAAACAATCAGAAAAGGCTGTAAGTAGAAGGATTTGATTGGTTTAGACCAGGGGTGTCCAAATCCAGTCCTCGAGGGCCGGTGTCCTACATGTTTTAGATATTTCCCTCTTCCACATGATTCAGTTTAACCATTTAACTCCTGAAACTTTAGCAGTTACACAGTAAAAAATAAATAAATAAATAAAATTAAACAAGCAACAACATGAACAAAAATGGCCAAAGTCATCAATAAAATGAATAATAAAATGACAAAATGATTAGTAACATAAGTAAGACACACATGGAGCAAAATGAAAGAAAAAAATAATAAAATAAAAAGTAAAATGTAGAAAAATAAACAAGGAGCAACAAAATGAACAAAAAACTACTTTGTGTCTTAATTTGTTCATGTTACTAATTATTTTGTCAGTTTATTATTCATTTTTGTTCATTTTTGATCGTTTTGTTCGGTGAAAAGAGGTGGAAGTCGTCTTTGTCTTTGCTCAGCAATACCTGAACTTTTGTCACCGCTTAAATAATTGACTCAATAAACACCTTTATTGATTGGATTTCAATGTAATGACCACAGGAAGTGAACATAGAGGTGTTAAGGTACCGTTTTTTGATAAGGTGTAAACACTAATAACAAATCACCTTCCAGCCTAAATTTGGCTGTAGCTCTGAACGGCTCAGCGCGACTTATGCCTGGTTTCGTGGTGGGGGGTCACATATAATTTGACACAGAAAACATGATTGAAACAAAGGCTTATATTTGAAGTTTCTACGAACAGCCACTAGATGGTGGCAATTACATTAGCAGACTGATTTGAAAGCATAGAATAACTTTCAAACATATTCAGTGTTCTTGTTTATTTGTCTACTTATAGCAGAGGTGTCCAAATCCAGTCCTCAAGGGCCGGTGTCCTACATGGTTTAGATATTTCCCTCGTTCACAGGATTCAGTTTAACCCTTTGACTCCTGAAAATGTTGCATTTTCACAGTAAAAATAATTAAAATAAGCAACAAAATGAACAAAAATGGCCAAAGTCATCAATAAAATGAAGAAAAATGAATAAATTGACCAAATAATTAGTTAACATGAAGAAAGTAGGACAAAAATGGAGCAAAATTAAAGAAAAAAGAATAAAATAAAAGGTCAAATGTAGAAAAATAAACAATGAGCAACATGATGAATAAAAAACTTTGTGTCGTACTTTCTTCATGTTACTAATTATTTTGTCAGTTTATTATTAATTTATGTTCATTTTATTGCTCATTTTAATTCTTTTTTCTGTGGAACTGATAGTGTTTCAGGAGTTAAAGGGTTAAACTGAATCACATGGAAGAAGGAAATATGTAAAACATGGAGGACACCGGCCCTACAGGACTGACTTCTATGATAGATTATTATAGGATATCTTATTTTGTTATTGAAGATGATCCAAGAAATGTTTAGAAAAAGATAGACATTAATAATAATATATTAATAATAATATTATTAAAAATAATGAGTGACAATTATCTTTTATTGAACCCTGAAAAAAACTGAAGTCATTATAATTGGTCCTAAAAATGCCACAGACTCCCTAACTGACCAGATAGTTACTGTAGACAACTTAAGTGGAACACCCAGTGACACAGTTAAACATTTAGGAGTTTTATTTGATCCACATCTTTCATTCAAAGGGTCAGGGGTCAGAGGTCAGGGTACATTAACCAAACATGTAGAACAGCCTTCTTTCACCTGTGCAACATTAGCCAAAATTAGGAATATTCTGTCTAAAACGACTGCAGAAAAATTAATTCATGCATTTGTTACATCACGATTAGATTATTGTAACTCCTTACTTGTAGCGTGTCCTAAATATTCCCTAAAAAGCTTCAACTGGTTCAAAATGCAGCAGCAAGATTATTAACAGGATCAAATAGAAGAGAACACATCACCCTTGTGCTCCAAACCCTGACCCCTGACCCCTAACCCTATCACCCCTGTGCTCCAAACCCTGACCCCTGACCCCTAACCCCATCACCCCTGTGCTCCAAACCCTTCACTGGCTACCAGTTGAGTTTAGAATTAAATTTAAAATCCTCCTCCTTACATATAAAACCATTAATGGTATGGGTTAGGGTTAGGGGTCAGAGGTCAGGGGTTAATGGTATGGGCCCCACTTGTCTTAAAGATGATCTGGTTCCGTACCAGCCCAATAGAACCCTTCGTTCTCAGAATGCAGGTTTATTGAAAATTCCTACACTGTTGATTTTGCAGTGTTAATTTGGAGACAATGGGACCAAATACACTCTAGAAGAAGTTAAATAAACTCTCTAAGTGTTGATTTAACACTGCAAAATTTACTTACAAACTCTCCTGTAATAACATGTGAACAACCTGAAATTTCTAAAGAAAATTCAACACAATGTTAACAGTTTTAGTCTTTGTAGTAGATCTGATCCATAATGCATGTGTGTAAATGATAAATGGAGGCAGAATATAGTTAGAATTGCAGGTATTTTTCTTCAGACATTTCAGTTTTTTCAGGTTATTCACACCTTTCTTGTTGGATAGTTTATTTTAAAAAAAAAGGTAATGGGGTTTGTTTGCACTAAAACAAAGACCACTAGTATATACACTAATGCCTAACCTCGTCCTTATTTTGTGCCAATCTCAAGTTTCTATGACAACCTGTTTTCGAATTAGACCCGTTTGCCCGCCCCCCCCCGTGAAGACGGCCCAAGTGATAACATTAATTATTAGTAATAATTATTATTATCATTCTGCATCGTTTGGTACCAATCTGAAAGTTCTGTGACCCTCTGTTCTGGAGTTATAACCAATAATGTGACCTTGACCTTTGACCTTTACTCAATTGACTCCTTGCATCTGATACGCATTAGCTATATGTATATGTCCATGATAATATCTACAGTATTCATTAATTTCTCCCAGACAATGTTGGGAGAAATTAACTAATACTGTAGATATTATCATGGAATTAATGAGAGAATATTAAAAAGAAGAATATTACAGAAAAGAAAAAGTGTAGATGGGAATATTTGTGGAGTGTAGAAACCAAATGAAGCAGGTGAAAAGCTTAACATTTGTCCAAACTGCAGATTCACACAGACACAAACACCAGCAGACGTTCCAATAGAAACGATTTTACACTCATGACCTGATCCCCAAAACTGACAGGTCTGTGTCGTTAGGGGGTCTGGGTGACCCTAACCCTCTGGGTCTGGTCTGGTCTGGGTGACCCTAACCCTCTGGGTCTGGATCTGGTCTGGGTGACCCTAACCCTCTGGGTCTGGATCTGGTCTGGGTGACCCTAACCCTCTGGGTCTGGATCTGGTCTGGGTGACCCTTACCCTCTGGATCTGGTCTGGGTGACCCTTACCCTCTGGATCTGGTCTGGTCTGGGTGACCCTAACCCTCTGGGTCTGGATCTGGTCTGGGTGACCCTAACCCTCTGGGTCTGGTCTGGGTGACCCTTACCCTCTGGATCTGGTCTGGGTGACCCTAACCCTCTGGATCTGGATCTGGTCTGGGTGACCCTAACCCTCTGGATCTGGTCTGGTCTGGGTGACCCTTACCCTCTGGATCTGGTCTGGTCTGGGTGACCCTAACCCTCTGGATCTGGTTCTGGTCTGGGTGACCCTAACCCTCTGGATCTGCTTCTGGTCTGGGTGACCCTAACCCTCTGGGTCCGGATCAGAAATTAACACGTTTGAATCATGACAACCTGAAAAAGTCATTTATTTAAAAAAAAAAGAAGAAAAAAGTTCATGTCAAAACATATTTGAACATTTTTAAATATTCTTGTTAAAAACACATTCATTATTATTGAAGAACATTATTTACAAATGTTTCAAACTGTAGCATTTACGCACATTTTTTACATTTCAATCTTTTCTTCTCTTTATCGTCATTAACACAAACTGTTTTTTCTGTCACTGATGTTTGTGTTGTTTTATAAATAAGTCGTTTCTTTTCTTTACAAATTAAAGTTTTCATCAGTTTCTGATGTAAAATAAAACTTTACTAAAACAACCACATGCTGATAAATCTGACCCAATCAGCTGACAGAACCAGTCTGTTTATGGAACCCATAAACAGACCAGTTATCGGGTTAGTCCTGATAACTGGGACTGATCTGATAACTGGGACGAACCCGATAACTGGGACTGATCTGATAACTGGGACGAACCCAATAACTGGGACTGATCTGATAACTGGGACGAACCCAATAACTGGGACTGATCTGATAACTGGGACTAACCCGATAACTGGGACGAACCCGATAACTGGGACTGATCTGATAACTGGGACGAACCCGATAACTGGGACGAACCCGATAACTGGGACTGATCTGATAACTGGGACGAACCCGATAACTGGGACTGATCTGATAACTGGGACGAACCCGATAACTGGGACTGATCTGATAACTGGGACTAACCCGATAACTGGGACGAACCCGATAACTGGGACTGATCTGATAACTGGGACGAACCCGATAACTGGGACTGATCTGATAACTGGGACGAACCCAATAACTGGGACTGATCTGATAACTGGGACTAACCCGATAACTGGGACGAACCCGATAACTGGGACTGATCTGATAACTGGGACGAACCCGATAACTGGGACTGATCTGATAACTGGGACTAACCCGATAACTGGGACTGATCTGATAACTGGGACGAACCCGATAACTGGGACTGATCTGATAACTGGGACGAACCCGATAACTGGGACTGATCTGATAACTGGGACTAACCCGATAACTGGGACGAACCCGATAACTGGGACTGACCCGATAACTGGGACGAACCCAATAACTGGGACGAACCCGATAACTGGGACTGATCTGATAACTGGGACTAACCCGATAACTGGGACTAACCCGATAACTGGGACTGATCTGATAACTGGGACTAACCCGATAACTGGGACTGATCTGATAACTGGGACTAACCCGATAACTGGGACGAACCCGATAACTGGGACTGATCTGATAACTGGGACGAACCCGATAACTGGGACTGATCTGATAACTGGGACTAACCCGATAACTGGGACGAACCCGATAACTGGGACTGATCTGATAACTGGGACGAACCCGATAACTGGGACGAACCCGATAACTGGGACTGATCTGATAACTGGGACTAACCCGATAACTGGGACGAGCCCAATAACTGGGACTGATCTGATAACTGGGACTAACCCGATAACTGGGACTAACCCGATAACTGGGACTGATCTGATAACTGGGACAAACCCGATAACTGGGACTGATCTGATAACTGGGACGAACCCGATAACTAGGACTGATCTGATAACTAGGGCGAACCCGATAACTGGGACTGATCTGATAACTGGGACTAACCCGATAACTGGGACGAACCCGATAACTGGGACTGATCTGATAACTGGGACGAACCCGATAACTGGGACTGATCTGATAACTGGGACTAACCCGATAACTTGGACGAACCCGATAACTGGGACTGATCTGATAACTGGGACTAACCCGATAACTGGGACTAACTCGATAACTGGGACTGATCTGATAACTGGGACTAACCCGATAACTGGGACTGATCTGATAACTGGGACTAACCCGATAACTGGGACTAACCTGATAACTGGGACTGATCTGATAACTGGGACTGTGGAATCCATTGTCGACTATTTCTATTATCGACTTTTGTCGACGCCTTACCCATCTGTTAGCCTGTTTGAGGTAAGGAGAAGGATAAAGACCTTCGTTGTCCCTGATGTTTACACAGAATAGTTCTGTAGATAAGCTGAACCTGGACCGCATGGACCTGAGGATTAAAAAAAACAACAGGAGCGACGTCTCTGGTTTGTGTTCGTTTATCTACTGCTGTTGCATTTCTTGTTGGGCATTTGGGCTACTGGCCAAAAGTGGTTCAAGGAACTGCAACTGGACCTCAACCTTTTAGTATCTATGGGAGCATGATACTATTCCCACCTGCCTAATATTGTGGAGCTCCCTTTTTACCCACAAAAACAGCTCTGACCCTGGACCCGGTATCAGACACCGAGGTGTTAGCAGTAGATCCTCTAGGTCCTAGATGTTTCAAAGTGGTGGGAGGGATTGAATTTTTGTATTCAGCACCTCCCGCAGATGTTCTATTGGACTTCCATCTGGTCTTCCTTCCTTGGTCCATTTTTTGTTCTCATCACCACACACCGAGAAAACCAAACCAAACCCAAAAGGTTGTGGAGATGGTCTGACCCAGTGACCGTTGTAATAATCAGCCTCTTGTTGTAGTTGTTCATAATCAAACGCGACACATTTTAATTGGGCCTCACCCTCCAGAAACCAGAGGAACCAGGGAGAACTTGTCAGAGGTTGGAACTCAAGTAGAGAAACATGACGCTGATTCAGATCATGGACTCTGGTTGTACCTCAAATGGTCCTCATCTGGACACTTAGACCTAAAGACTTGGACACCATCACATTTCTCTGCCTGTGACTGACCTTCTGAACTTTAGGGCAGGTTTCTCAGCTTGTTTCTCAGATGGTTCATGTCCATGTTCTTTAAAATCCTCTTGGTCACCTTCACTGCTCCAGACTCTTCAAATCTCTGTACCATCAGATCAACTACACACAGTGTCGTTGCTTTTTCCAGCTTTTGCCATCCAATTGATGGAATTCTATGCAGTTTTTTCTGGTTAAGGAACCACTTGAACTTTGCAAAGTCGTCATTTCCCAGATCTTCCAGAACATGGAGGAGCTGCCTTTTTGTCGTCCTCTAATAAAACACAAACAATCAATCTTTATGTAGATACTTTATGAATCCTTTCCCAAGGAAATTGCTTTTGTTACAGCAGCAGAAAAAAAAACACAGATAGCTCATCATCACAGATCTTTCACACACACACAAGGAAATCATTGCACATAAAAAGATCACGATTACCCATAAGAAATGATGATTTAACATAAAAAGATCACTAAAATACACTATTGCCCATTAAAACGGTCACTGTTGAACATAAAAAGATCATTATTGCACATTGAAGAGTCTAACTGCTGGTAACGTTCAGTCGCACATTTTGGGGGAATCAGTCTGTGGCGGAAAGTGCTCTGTCAAAACACCCCGAGAGTGAAGTGGGTGTGACGGGTTGTTAATGTTAAGTTGGTAATGGGGACATCTAGAAAGTATTCAATTTTGGTGGTGATCCAGGAGGGGGGGTCTGCACTTTCAGAGTGTTTTTCTAGTCAACTCTGTTTCTATCTGCTGAGTAAGAAGACCCCCTCCCAGCAGACCACCCCAAAGAACAAAGCACTGGCAACAACCGTCTTTTAAAACGTGCACAGGAAAGGTTTGTAAAAGTTCTCATGAAGTACACCCCACTCTGACCCCCTCTTGTGACACTTTTGATACAGTGTAACGTGGCACAAAGGGCTTTACATAGAAAGTCAGTACCACCCCCCACCACCAGCCACACAAACAAACAAATAAAAGAAACAGGCTGAGCATGGGGAGGGGGGGGGGGGGCATAAATCATAAGGAGGAGGTGTAATCGCAAACAGCCACAGCCAGCTTTATTCAGACATTGCTGTACCTTGTATTTTCCAGTGGTGTTTCTTCTTCTCATCAGTTGTTGTCTCCTTTGTCTCCTTAAAAACTGTGGAACATAAAAGATCCCATTATGGTCCAGTTCCAGTGGCTGAATCAGAATTGTCTTGAGAGCAACATCAGGTTTTTAATTTTATTTAACACTTGTCTGCTTATTAGAGTCTGAACCTGACCTTTAATTTTATCACATTCATCTTCTTGGTCATTAATTACAAACTGAATGCTTGATTCTGATTGGTCGCTACATACATTTTCAGTGAATGTTGATGATAAAGACATTTATTTATTTATTTTAGAAATTTGACATAAGCGTCCTCTTACTGTTCTGACTGAATGTGATTGGTAACTGATGATAATTACTAGGGGTGTGACGAGATCTCGTGTGACGAGATCTCACGAGATGTAATTTGATGAGATTTCTCGTCACGTTAAAATTCTGTCTCATGAGATTTGTTATCCAGTACGCAGCCGGAAGTCTGGAAGCCAGACGTGGGAAAATACTGGCATTACCTGGGTGCGATTTGCTGGGGAACACCCCCCCCCTATTAGGTTCGTTATGGTCCACTGACCATAACGTCCAGACCCCATGGGGCCTTAGCTGGCGCTCGCCAGGGACTGTGGGGTTTCTGGGAGACCCTCTGACTCGCGTGTGCATTAGACTCCTGTGTTTTCAAGATGGGTCGGTGGGTTGCCGACAACGCAGATGAGCCCTGGCACCTGTTATACGTGGGCCGGTCCCTGCCCTGGCGATGCAGTTGGTGCGCCGGGGGAGAAGGCGCAGCAAGTCTAGGAAGTTGCGAAGTCACAGAGGGTTCTATAAAGCCCGGAGCTGGTTGCAGCGCACTGGACCTCAACTTCCACAATTAAGGGCCAGATTTGATTTTGAAAAAAGGAGAAATACATAATTTTATTTTACCCTTTATAACATTTTATTTTAGTTTCAATTTGTAGAGGAAGAAGTGACATGTCAGTGACAGACTGGGTCAGACTGGGTTTTGTTTTTCACATATTGTCTGCAATTGAAAAAAAGAGAAATATTTTATTTATTTTATTTTAAGTTTAATAACATTTTATTTGAGTTTTAATTTGTAGAGGATGACATTCATTAAGAAGTTCATTAAAAGTTAATGTTTACAGAGTTAGAAAATCCATGTGCAACTCAGTTAAATAAAAGTCTGTTGTCCATTCATATAATTTGTAAATTTTTTATTATTTTTTTTAAATCTCTTCTTGATCTCATGAACCTAATCTTGTGTCTTGTCCCGTCTTGTCACACCCCTAATAATTACAGATGTCAATCATGTATTTAACCTCAAAAGTCTGAATCATAGGGATGCAACAGTCCAGGTTATCCACAGTTTGGTACTTATTGTGGTTCTTGAGTCACAATTGGCAGGACCATGAGGTTCAGATGCAGAGGTTAGCTTTAGCCAAAATGTAACTGGGATCTGATGGAAATTCTTATGGTACATTTATCTTCGTGTTATACATCAATTGGTAATGTTGTAAATGGACTGAACTTAATGCAAAGCAGTGCGGCACGGGACAAATTTTGAAAGCTCATGGGTGGTGGTGGTGGTGGGGGGGGCGGCAGGACCGGTGATAAGCTGCAGTCTCGCTATCTAAAACATGTTTGAAATAAAAGCAATAAATTACTGATTTTGATTATCATATATACGTGACACGGGGGAAGGTCCGACCCTGACACACCGAGGTTGAATCCCCCGGGTGGACTGAGCATGTGCGGACCCCACCCATTTACCTCTCAACAGTTTCACGCCCACTTGAACTCTCTCTTCAAAGTTCTTTTCAACTTTCCCTTAAGGTACTTGTCGACTATGGGTCTCGTATCAGTATTTAACCCTAGATGGAGTTCACCACCCGCTTTAGGTCGCATTCACAAACAACCCAACTCTGAAAAGACCAGAGCGCAGTGTGACAGGGGATCAGTTACCGGCCTCACACCATCCATGGGCTGAGCCTCAATCAGAAGGACTCAGACCCCTAAGCGACACCAGGCAAGCAGTCTTCCGTATGTCCCATTTCAACTCACATCTGAATCTGAATCCCGCGGACAGGAACGGGACTAGAAATTCTGTCCCACACAGACCTCTAATCAGAGTTCAGTTGGTCTCCACATCCGGCTCCAACCAATGACAGAACCATTAGTCAGTAATCTTGTAAAGGGCTAATATAAATGTGAGTTATATAATTTAAAACTGAGCCATACCGCGATACACGCTCATGCTGAACTGCGAGGGGTGAAGCGTTTGGTACAACATGTACCGTTACATCCCTACTGAATAACATGAGAGATTCTCTTTAGTCTGAAAACTGAGTCCAGAGAAGTGGTCATAGTCATGTTTCCTCTCAGACACTTGAATGATGATCTGTTGAAAGGAAATGGTAGAATTGTGCTCAACTGTGCCAAAAATGATCCCAAACACCAGCTTTTAAAGGGACAGTTCAGTGTTTTTCAGATGAATGTGTTTGTTGTCAGTGTCTTTACTCTGGTGCACCCACACTGACTTACCACCAACAGTGTCCTGTGAGCCCAGTTCTGGTCCGGTTTTGGTCAACGCTAAAGTAGTCCCGGTAGGTTTCCTGGGGTCAACAA
Source organism: Siphamia tubifer (assembly GCA_020466265.1). Taxonomy (NCBI): domain Eukaryota; kingdom Metazoa; phylum Chordata; class Actinopteri; order Kurtiformes; family Apogonidae; genus Siphamia; species Siphamia tubifer. Next base: position 3,659,600 of record CM035802.1, on the reverse strand, counting down.
AATAAAATGTGTGTTTCTTCTCAAAACAGTATGTGTTGGAATGAGTGATTTATTTACATAACAAAACCGTCAAAGAACAAAAACTCACACCTCGTAATTGCTTGGAGCTACTTTCTTGCAATATAGCGATCAATGTGGGTTGCTGCTGCTAACAGCTGTGTGCCTGCATGTAGCAGCCACAAACACTGCTGACCAACTAATAAAAGTTGTTTGCTAAGGTGCACAGATGTTAGCAGTGACAACACTAGCACATTGATCACTATTGAGAGAAAGCTCCGAGCAATTACAAGGTGTGAGTTTTTGTTCTGTGACAGTTTTGTTATGTAAATAAATCACTCATTCCAACACATACTGTTTCGAGAAGAAACACGTTTTATTTTGTTGACCCCAGGAAACCTGCCGGGACTACTTTAGCTTTGACCAAAACTGGACCAGAACTGGGCTCACAGGACACTGTCAGGGGTAAGTCACTGTGGGTGCACCAGAGTAAAGACACTGACGACAAACATCTGAAAATAAAAGAACTGTCCATTTAATCTATTCATGTTCTGTCTGTTTGTTTCCAGTTGGAATAATTTCAATGAAACACAAAACGGTGAAAAAGCTTTTCGCTTATAAACACAAAGTTGTGATAAAAAAAACCCCCTCCAAGGTAAAGTAATCAGGATGACGTACAAAGAACTGGTCGTTGTCCTGAAAAAAATGGAAGCTTTCACTAATGACCTGAACACGCTCAGAAACATGATGAACAGAGTCAAACCCAACTGAAAACACCTTCTTCTTTGGTGGCAGATTCTTCTGAGGCGTCTGAAATGCAGCAGGAGCTGAATGACAAACAAACACAAAGACACACTGTCAGAATTCGACTTCTGGAAGAGTCTTCTTTAGATCCACGGTTCTCAAACTGGGGTCCGCGGACCCCCAGGGGGACGTGGCGCATGTCCAGGGGGTACGCGAAATTATTCACGCATTTCAAAATAAAACAGCAAAAAAAAAAAAAAAAAAAATTTTTTGTTTTTTGTTTTGTTTTTTTGCTGTTTTATTTTGAAATGCGGAAGCTTTATTTTGTAGCGAGCGGGCGGAAGTAACAGCACTGTTTGGACGCCAGCTTGACTAAATTGAGACGGAGCGAGTCACAGGCTATTTTTAGCCACCCTACAGCGAACATGGATTGATTTTTGTGTCCACCAAGTTCCTCAAGAAGTGGTAAAAGAAATGACAATGAAAATGACAATGACAAAAACAAACGCCCTAACCCTAAAAAGAGAAAGTACATTGATAGTTATATTAGTTTATTATTTTAAAAATTATTTAAAATTGTTGTTTCTGAAGTGTTCATTTATATTATAATACCTGAAAATGTGGCTGGTTTGCACAAAAGCACTATTAAAAAAGGTTTTCATTGTTTCATAATAATCATTGTTGAAGTGGTTTTTTATCATTTTCAGTATCGCGAGGATGAGGGGGGACATGGAAAAATTTCACCCCTCCAAGGGGGACCTGGGCCAAAAAGGTTTGAGAACCCCTGCTTTAGATGACTTCATAAATGTTGACACCCAACACATGAAATGCAGAAGCATCAGTGACAAAAGACCAAAAAGTTAGTTAAAAGATGTAATACGACAAAAATAAAAGTTCATACAACAAGATGACAACAATGGAAACATTACATTTACAAGCACAAAATGTGATTTATTCCTGTAGTTTCTAAGCCATATATATATATATATATATATATATATATATATATATATATATATACATTCATACACGCCTTAAACTGTAGTCTGACTGAGCTGGAGTTTTTGTAATTGGACTATTGGTGCCAGATAATGCGGTTCTAAATCCAGTTTTTGCAGCATGTATATGCAAAGCACGGTTCGCCGGACAATTGACTGGCCCGGACACGTCACCTTCAGGAAGTGAGAAGTCACAGCAGGACAACACCACAATAGAAGAAGAAGATGAGAAGGAACAACACAGATGACAAGGCAAAGGATGTGTAGCCTAGTAAACTACACCGCCTCTAGTGGCAAAACCTTTTTTTGGCCTGAATCGTTGGTCTAGCCACACTCCATGGAGCAGGGGTGTCCAAATCTAGTCCTCGAGGGCCAGTGTCCTATATGTTTTAGATATTTCCCTCTTCCACATGATTCAGTTTAACCCTTTAACTCCTGAAACTTGATCAGTTCCACAGTAAAAAAGAATTAAAATAAGCAACAACATGAACAAAATGGCTAAAGTCATCAATAAAATGAACAAAAATGAATAATAAACTGACAAAATAATTAGTAACATTAAGAAAGTAAGACACAAACGGAGCAAAATTAAAGAAAGAATAATAAAATAAAAAGTAAAATATAGAAAAATAAACAATGAGCAACAAAATGAGTTAACAGTTAATCGATCTAATCACACTGCTCCATCTGTGTGGCGAGATTGTAGAGCGGGCTTAGCACAATGACGACAGGCTTGAAGAAGTAGGAACTTTTATTCAGTCTGTGGTCGGATAAGCAGCATGTAAATGGACCCGGTTGGATATTTTTACTCCACTGTTACCGGTGTGTTAACATTAATTAGTCTAGCCTATAAGACAAGCATGGGCAAACTATTCCACAAAGGTGCAGCTTTTTGTTCCAACCAACCAAGACTACACAGGTTGACCAATCAACTCTCTGAAGACTGAGATCAGTTGATTAATTGGATCCAGTCTGGTGTGGTACTGTCTGGTTGGATCAAAAACCTGCCGCCAAACCAGCCCTTTGTGGAATAGTTTGTTCATGTCTGCTATAGAATGTTAAAACAACCAGTTAGACACTAGTTCAGACTTGTTTTTGTCGCTTTGTATATGTCACATAGTTCGTTGCTCTGATTGGTTATAGTGCTGGCCTATTACATGCAGAGCAGTTTGAAAGACAACTGTTGATCCGACCCATATGCTTAAGGTCAGTCTATGGATCGTATCCAGACTGTGTATTCATATCATAGTCGGGCTTGCCAGGCTAGCAGTTCTGGAACAACGAGTAGCTAGTTGGAAGAACAAGAAGAACGCCAATGCGAAAGGTCGTATAGCACCTCTTAGAGTTTGGGAGTCAAACAGACCTCATTCTCAATAATTTGATTCTCTTGCCGCGCACATATACTGGGATTTCTGGGAAACTTCAGTTAAATCCGTCGCTGGGATGTTGCCAATAGCTTGGCTTAGATGTACATGTAAATGTACTGAGTTTAAATGAAGGTTTGGATGGTGACACACCCAGATGTGACTGAAATGTGGAGTTCAACTGAAATATTGCAAAAACCACTTAAGAATTGCAACTATTTTAATTAGTCCTTTGGTCACATGATCCGCTGACAACACTTAGTTCTACCAAAGCACAGAAACATCCGCTCAACCTCCCCAAACCCAGGTCAATCTGCTTACTCAGACCCATTCTTCATAAAACAGAACTCATGGTTTTGGATCCCCAGACACGGTTTCAGTAAGTTAGAAGTGTCCCTCTTGAACTGGATGGCTCCATCTGCCTCTCCTGTGACTTCCACAACCTGTTGTCTTTGACTCTGGACTCTTTGCTCTTCCCAGTCCTGTACTAACTCCTCCTATTTTAAACATCTCCAGACTCCATAACCTTCATAACCTCTGTTTGGACTTCGGTAATGCTGTCCTGTCTAGGGTCTGAGGATAACCCTGGACAGACTCCAAACCTCAGACACCAGGGTCTTCATCTGAACCAGACCCTGAAAAGACCTCGACTCAACCTTCATCCACTAGCAAAGGTTCAGTTCTGCATCCAACACACAATTCTTCTTTTCACTACAACTCCCTCTATGGCCTAACCTCTAAGGCCCTCACACAGCCATACAGGAACATCCCGCTTTCAGACACTAACCCACTTTCTTTTGTCTTAAGTGTTAGGTTTTAAACTGTGGACATTCTAAAGCTTCATGTAATGAAAATGTCAATTTTGTCTTTGTGACAATTTTGTCAAAATAAACATACAGACAAGTCTGAAGAAAGTGGTTCAGCGTATTTTATGATACCGTTACTTTTTCATGACTTTTCAGTAAAAGTCCATGACTATGTACTCCTAAAAACATTGACTTTGAGTCCATACCCACTTCACCACATGTGGCATGATACATCCTAAGAAGTGAGTGAACAGGAAATGAACTGGAAGTTCATTTCCTGTTCACTGAATAGAAGTTAAGGTTAAGATGACGTGAAATAAACTTTTTATTCACTCATTCAATCATTTTTTTAAGATTATTATTATTCACAAATTATGTTGTGTAAAAAAAAAAAAATCCATAACTTTTCCAAAACTTTTCCAAGCCCGGAATTTGCAATTTTGAAATTCCAAAATGTTTCCATTTTTTTTCAAAACCTATAAACCCTGTTATGTTTATGTAAATAGAATTGCTGGTGGATATGTTGTATTTTGGTAGTGGTGCACAGTTTGTGAGTCTCACACTTTCACATGTTTACATTCTACTCAGGTGCTAGTATCTGACCAACACTGTAGTCTCGGGTTTACTGACAAAATAATAAAGATGTGAGATGGTATCTCCTACACTATTGATGTGTGATTCTGAAAGGCAGTCTTACCAGGTAATGTTATGTCCCTCAGACCCCAGACTTTTCTGTTGTTTTGGTCGTTCATTGTTAAAGAAACTTGTGTTGTTGTCGTTGGAAGCCGGATTTTAAACATCATGTGATAATTTGGTCCAAAGTTCAGGTCAAACTCTTTTTCCTGTAAATGAGCAGTACTTTCATCATTGTTATAGTAACTGCAGTGAACTGAACAAGGAGTTTAATTGACTCATGATAGTAGAAATGTAAAATTCTACTCACTTCACAGTTTATTTGCTGGTCTTCATAACAACAGTCGACGCTGTACTTGTGTTCTGTGATGAGTTTACATGTGGAAGGCTCCCTGAGGTACACCGCTCTAGGCTCATCTTTTTTCACCTGATGAACAATTAAAATATTCAAGTCTGAATTATTAAAACAACAGGATGATGTCATGTGATCATGGTCTCAGATCTACACAGGTTTAGGATGATTCACAGTTGAAAATGAAAGCAGTGGTTCATTACTTCATGGAAAATGTTGCAGCAGCTAAAAACTTACAAAAGCTTTTACATCATCTATGTTGACGTTGTTTGACAGGAGATAAATCTCCAGGGTGTTGGGTGGTGTCAGGAACAGCAGAACTTGGCCACTAACTGGTCTGATGTATTTAGAAGTTCCTCTTCGACGCCTTGAACTGACGCCAAATTTACACAAATGTGGGAAATCAATGACCACGTGAGTGTCTGTGATTTCCAGCACATCAATGAAGCTCATTCCATGATTAGTGATGTGGGCGATGGACAGCAGGTTTTCTTCATAAAGTGGAGCTGCGAAAACACGGTTACTTAAATACAAAAAACATACAAACTACAAAACCAGTCAACTACAGAAAATATGAGGAAAAAAAATTATTATACCACAGCTACGTATGAACTCCTTTCACTAATCAATGCTCACCTGAAATAAAATAAAAAGACCTAGAAAAATATTTCTACACTCAAAAAAATATGTAGCTAAAGTACAGACACGTTGAAAGAAGCACAGTTAGAGAGTTGCAGCAGCTGAGACGCCGCGGCGTCGCGTCTGGTGAGTGTTTTGTTTTCCTCTTTAACTTCGCTAGCCTAGCTTCCCTTAGCATGGCTAGTTCTTCTTCTTCTCGTATTTTCTGCTCAGTGTGCTGTATGTACAGTGAGTCCCCTGCCTCCTTTACTGAGGATAGAAGTAGCTGTTGGAAGTGTAGCTTAGTGTCAGGGTTGGAGGCCAGGGTTTCTGAGTTAGAAGCACGGCTCTGCAGCTTGGAGGCTAATGCTAGGCCTAGCTATAGTGAGGTAGCTGCAGGGATCGCAGGCCGTGCTAACAGCAACAGGAGCACGGCTAGCCCCCCAGCAAGTCCCGTGCAGCCGGGAGAGTCGAGAGACGGATTTGTGACAGTACGGAGGAAGCGTGGTGCTAAACGCACAAACTTAGCGCACCAAGAGCTTCACGTCTGTAGCAGACCCCATGGCAGAACACTGGCCAAACCAGACACTCTCCTCATTGGAAGTTCTATTCTTAGAGACGTGAAGCACCCAGCGGTGTCTGTCAGGTGTTATCCAGGGGCCAGAGTCGGTGACATCGAAGGAAACCTTAGGCTTTTACAGCAGAGCAGGGCTAGCTTCCGCCGCATCGTGATCCACGCTGGTGGTAACGATGTCTGACGGAAACAATCAGAGGTTCTTAAACTGAACGTAGCATCGGTGTGTAAACTTGCTAAGTCGATGTGTAACACCGTAGCATTCTCTGGACCCCTGCCCAATTTGGCCAGTGATGAGATGTACTCTAGGTTCTCATCATTTAACCGCTGGTTGTCTAGATGGTGCTCAGAAAACGATGTTGTTTTTATAGATAATTGGCGTGCATTCTGGGGAAAGCCTGGGCTCATTCGCAGAGATAGCATACATCCCACTTGGGAAGGTGCCTCTCTCTTAGCACAAAATGTGGCTTCCAAATTTAGCCTGTCAAAATGACAATCCAGAGTGCGGGCCCAGGCGCAGAGTCGTAGTGTAAAACACTTCTCTGTGCATCCACTTTACTCTGAGCTGTCACAAACCCACCTTGTAGCAAATAATAGAAAGACTGCGTCTATTCCTTGTGTAGTTAATAATAAACCCCATATAGTTAAAAATAAACCTAATATTAAAAAACCTATAGGAGTGAGATCAAATAATTTAATAAAAATAGTTTTAAGTAACAATCAGATTAAAAGAACACCTAACAATTTTATCCAATGTGGACTGATCAATATTAGGTCTATTTCTTCCAAATCGTTGTTAATAAACGATCTAATTAGTGATTACAAAATTGATATTTTAGCTCTGACTGAAACCTGGCTTCAGCAGGATGAATATGTCGCATTAAATGAATCCACGCCACCAACTCATGTGAACTATCACACAGCCAGAACCAGTGGCCGTGGTGGTGGAGTGGCAGTAATATCCCACTCCAGTTTAGGTCTCAACCCTAAAATTAATCATAAAACTAATCCCACTTACCACTCCTTTGAAAGTCTAGTTTCATCCATTACTTTCCCCAACTGCAGAAACCAAAAACCAGTCCTTTTTGTCATAGTCTACCGCCCTCCTGGCCCTTATTCACAGTTTTTATTAGAAGTCTCTGACTTTTTATCCAGTGTAGTGTTGAACTAGGATAGGATTATAATAGTTGGTGATTTTAACATACATGTCGATAACAAAGCTGACTCTCTTAGTAATGCATTTGGTGACCTACTAGACGGATTAGGCTTTATCCAAAATGTTAATAAACCAACCCACATTCACAGACATACTCTCGATCTGATCTTAACACTTGGTGTTGAAATTAATGACCTCGTCGTTTTTCCCCATAATCCCATACTCTCAGATCACTTCTTAATAACCTTCCATGTTTTGTTTGAGGATATTTCTACCTCAGTGATTAAAACACAAATGAAAAGGATACTATGTGACCGAGCTGTCTCAAAGTATAAAGAGTTAATCCAGTCACTATTTGTGTCCATGTCATGTGATTATGTAAAGGACACATTTAGTCCCAGTATAAGTGATGAGTTAGTCGATAGTACCATGCTCACATTAAAAAGTATGTTAGATATAGTTGCCCCCCTTCAGTTAAAAACTACTAAGATTAGATTAACCTCCCCATGGTACAACGCTGACACTCGCTCCATTAAACAAGCAACACGTAAATTAGAGAGGCAATGGAGGCAATCCAACTCAGAAGATTCTCTCAATGCCTGGAAAAATAGCTTAATAAAGTATAAGCAAGCTTTGCGTACAGCCAAAACTAGATATTACTCATCCATAATAGAAGAAAACAAGAATAATCCTAGATTCCTGTTCAGTACTGTAGCCAAACTGATAAACAGCCACACCTCCGTGGAACCAGTTATTCCATCCACGCTCCATCCTGATGATTTCCTGCAGTTCTTTAACAATAAAATATCAACTATTAGAGAGAAAATAGACACATTTCTCCCAAATATTAGATCAGAAAATGTAGTGCCTTCAAACCTGGGCCTTTTTATAAATCCCTCTGTAACACTAAATAATTTCACCACTGTAGACCAAACTGATCTCATATCTATTATCATGTCTTCCAAATCAGCCACCTGCCTCTTAGATCCAATCCCAACAAAACTCTTTAAAGAGATTCTGCCCCTAATTATTAGCACTGTCCTAAATATAATTAACACTTCATTAATTACTGGATATGTGCCACAGTCATTTAAATATGCTGTTATTAAACCAATTCTGAAAAAGGCTACCCTAGATCCTGACATTTTAGCCAATTATAGGCCTATATCCAATTTGCCCTTCCTGTCAAAGGTTTTAGAACGAGTAATAGTTAAACAGCTGTGCCAATTCCTGCAGGATAATAGTTTATTTGAACAGTTTCAGTCTGGCTTTCGTGCCCATCATAGCACTGAAACGGCGTTAGTTAAAGTTACTAATGACTTATTATTAGCCGCTGACATCGGATTAATATCGGTCCTGGTGTTATTAGACCTGAGTGCAGCCTTTGACACCATTGACCACAGTATCTTAGTGCACAGATTAGAATATGATATAGGTATTAGAGGAGCAGCCCTCTGCTGGTTTAAATCATATTTATCTAATCGCTACCAATTTGTTCACATCAACCAACAATCATCGCAGTCCTCCAGAGTTAATTATGGCGTTCCTCAAGGATCAGTCCTTGGGCCTATTTTGTTTACACTATATATGCTCCCCTTAGGTAACATCATTACAAATCATGGCATTAAGTTTCATTGTTATGCGGATGACACACAGCTATATTTATCGATTAAACCTGGTCAGACCAGGCAAATAGATAAACTAAGTACTTGTGTACAAGACATAAAAATTTGGATGAGTGCCAATTATCTCTTACTGAACCCTGAAAAAACTGAAGTCGTTATAATTGGTCCTAAAAATGCGAGAGACTCCCTAACTGACCAGATAGTTACTCTGGACAATTTAAGTGTAACACCCAGTGCCACAGTTAAAAATTTAGGAGTTTTATTTGATCCAGATCTTTCATTCAAAATGCATATCAAACAAACATGTAGAACAGCCTTCTTTCACCTGCGCAACATAGCCAAAATTAGGAATATTCTGTCTAAAACGACTGCAGAAAAATTAATTCATGCATTTGTTACATCACGTCTAGATTATTGTAACTCCTTACTTGTAGCGTGTCCTAAATATTCCCTAAAAAGCTTGCAACTGGTTCAAAATGCAGCAGCAAGATTATTAACAGGATCAAATAGAAGAGAACACATCACCCCTGTGCTCCAAACCCTTCATTGGCTACCAGTTGAGTCTAGAATTAAATTTAAAATCCTCCTCCTTACATATGAAACCATTAATGGTATGGGCCCCTCTTATCTCAAAGATGATCTGGTTCCGTACCTACCCAATAGAACCCTTCGCTCTCAGAATGTAGGTTTACTGAAAGTTCCTAGGGTTTCTAAAAGTACAGTAGGAGCTAGAGCTTTTAGTTATCAGGCCCCTGTCTTATGGAATCATCTTCCCTTTAATATTAAAAACGCCGAAACAGTCTCTACATTTAAAATTAGGCTTAAAACATTCCTGTTTGAGAAAGCCTATGGTCAGGTTAGTTAAAAATTATGTGACTCATATATCATGTATACATGATGTATGAGTCACAGTTCAGTCTAGGCTGCCCTAGGAGTTAGAATGCTGGGGGAAGTACAGACACTGAGTTCTTCCTTCTCTTTCTCTTCCTCACACCTGTTTCTGTAATTTTCATAACATATCTTTCATACTAAGTCTGTTCATGACTAGTCACCTGGTGTCCCCTTTCCCCCCTCCCCCCCTGGGGGGAGTGGTGGCTCTCCTGACAGTGTCTGCACGGGAGCCATGGACGACAGGATCTGGAGTATCTCGCCTGTGCTGACCTGTGACCCCGGACCACCGCCCCTGCCTGTCTGGACCAGCCCCCCCTTCCTGCTTTTTACATGGACGTTCATCTATAGCCTGTCCGTCCATGGGAGTGGATCTCTCCTTCAATGTGGTTCTCCTCAAGATTTCTTCTTTTTCCCACTGGGTTTTGAAGTTTTTTCTTGCCGAGAAGGAGGGTCTAAGGACAGGGGATGCCTGGGACTTTTTCATGTATTTCTGTAGCTTGATTATGTTTTTGTAAAGCCCTCTGAGACGACTTTGTTGTGATTTAGGGCTTTATAAATAAAATTGAATTGAATTGAATTGAGTTAACCAAAACAAAATAACTTTCTTACCAGGTTCTATCTCACAGTGTGGGAAGTACAGCTGAAGAACGGCTTTGTCCGGACATTCAATACTGAACAGCGGCCCTGCAGGTGTCCTACTAGCTGCATCCATGAGGTCCTCATCCCATTGGACAGTCCTGTATTGAAGGGCCGCCTCCTTATTTACGACAAACACCAATCCAGTTCGAGTACAATGGAACGAACCTGAACGGGGACACCTGAACCTGAAAAACACCAACAAGTCATATGAACCCAGTAAATGCACCTGTTTCAGCTGTCGTTTAAAATCCACTGGAAGGGAAGTGGACCTTCAGTTGCTCAATAACTCTGCTTTAGCTCAACATTGTCAACGAGATCTGACCGCGATAGTGAAGGCGAAGCTACATGACCACGGAGGATTGAAAAACAGCAAGGAGGTGCTCAGACTGGGGCAAGGAGGTGATGTGTTCTTTTGCTACCATCTGGGGAGACCCTTTAACCGGACTCATGCCATTTGGCTGCGTTTCGCTAAACTACATGCTAGACTCATGCAACCATCCGAGTATTGTGGAGTTCAGGCTTTGTCACCAGGGGGGACTCCTCATGACTGGGTGGCATTAAGGCTGATGTCTCTGTGGTCCGTTGGGCACTGGGTTCCTCTTCAGCTTTTTGTTATTCCCTCATAGTGTCCAGAGTACTCTGGTATCTCCCTACCAAGCCAAGGCATTTCACACATATGCCAGAGGATTTGTCTGGAACATCTGACACGTTAAAGGCCTCTGTATGGTCTTGCGACAAAGTGGCCAGTCACATTTTCGCCGTCATTTCCCATTTATGCTCAAGTTGTATCTGGAGAAGTGCGCAGTGTAATTTGCTGCCACAACGCAAGGGGCAGTCTCATGAAATGGTTAAACTGATGCAAAACTGAACTATACAAAATGTAAACAAACTGAACATATGAAGTGCAGGTAAATGAATGTTCAGTGGACCAAAGGTGTGTAAAATGTAAACAAACTGAACATGAGTAGTGAAAACAGTGAATACAATATCAGATGGTGTGTAGTGTAGTGTGTGTATAAATGGTTAGTCCTGTGCCTGTGCTGCTGCCCACACACCATCTATCTGTTCATACATGTCAAAGATGAGACACTGGAGACACCGTCCCTGAAGTCAACCGGAACCTTCCTCAGCATGACCGCCAAGAACAAGCCAAAAGAAGAGCAGTCATCCTGCACCAGACTGCACTGAAGCATCTGTCATCTTTCCACCAGTTGCTCCAGGTGTGACTATAAATCTGTTTCATTCGTGCGCCTCCGCTTGTCTCGCTCGCACTCGCTGGGTTGCTGGCCGCACAGAGGGTGTAGAATGGACCAATCAGAGATCTCTTTTCTTGTCTTCACCGCGACGCTGTCTGCTACATTTCTGCGATGTTGTTACATTTATGGAGAGGTGTACAAAATTCTCTGCAAAGGGGGAAAAAAGAGTATGCAATGTACCGGCAACACGTCGCAAACAACTTGGCTTCGGAGTATAAATAGGCCTTAAGACTAAGTTCTGCAAGCTGCTGGTCTACCCGTTTTCCATAGGGAAGTTCAAGGAATATCCGCTGGCTGTTGTCTTTTATCGTCAGATTTTCCTTGCACATACAACAATGGTAATTTCCAGACAACGCAACGGTGCATTTAGGTGCAGCCATACTGTGGTCTTTGTTTTGATGGTGGTCTGCTGCAGTATGGCTCTTCTTCCTGCTTTCGCTCTGAGTTATGGCTTGAGTTCAACATGAGTGACTGAAGCGGCGCATCAGTCAAGATGACGGACAGATTCTTCATCTAATTACATGAGAGGATTTTAAATAAGGCCCCTCCTTCCACAACCAAACGGATTGGTTGTGGAAGGGACCCAGATGGGTCCCATATTAGAACGCTTACCTGTACCAAGTTGTTCCACCTTCTGCTGAATCTTGAGGTGTGAACTCCTAAAATCGACAAAGACCCACATTAGTTGTTCAGCATTTATGACTTGACTGACTCAGTTGGACATCTATTTCCATACCTCCCAGTCTGGCCCAGGTCCAGCTGGAGCCTCTGTCCAGACAGACGGCCAATTCTCTGAACGTTGGGTGGAAATCTCTGATGTTGATGTGGTGGGCATGTCTGATACGATTAGACCTGGTTCTAATGTGGTTTGATCTGGGATGGATGGTTCTGATGTAGATGGGTCCAATGATAAGGGGTTACGGTCAAGGTGAGAGTTAGGGTGTAGGTTATGGTCAGGGTTAGTGTGAGGGTTAGGGTCAGGGTGTGGGTTAGGGTCAGGGTTAGTGTGAGGGTTAGGGTCAGGGTGTGGGTTAAGGTGTGGATTAGGGTCAGGGTTAGTGTGAGGGTTAGGGTCAGGGTCAGATTTAGTGTGAGGGTTAGAGTCAGGGTGTGGGTTAGGGTGTGGATTAGGGTCAGGGTTAATATGAGGGTTAGGGTCAGGGTGTGGGTTAGGGTCAGGGTTAATATGAGGGTTAGGGTCAGGGTGTGGGTTAGGGTGTGGGTTAGTGGAGGGACCTGAAGTAAATGGGTCTAATGTCAATGAATGAATGAACTGGATTTGTGGGAACTGACTTGAGATAATGTGGGCCTCACTATGTGGTGTCAAAATTGGGGCAGATGTTTCTGGAGTGGATTGACCTGGGGCAGATGTTTCTGGAGTGGATGGACCTGGGACAGATGTTTCTGGAGTGGATGGACCTGGGGCAGATGTTTCTGGAGTGGATGGATCTGGGGCAGATGTTTCTGGAGTGGATGGACCTGGGGCAGATGTTTCTGGAGTGGATGGATCTGGGGCAGATGTTTCTGGAGTGGATGGACCTGGGGCAATAAGTCAAAACTCAACTCAAAACATTTTCAGAGCAGTGTAGTGTTAGGATTTTCATGTTCGTTTATTGGAAACTCCAAAGATGAGTTCAAGTTACAGTTGGTCTCAGTTTAATATTATTAGAGCAGGGGGCAAGTGTTGGAGTGAGTTTGCCTCACCTTTGCCGTCTCACCTTTGTGAAGGGCAATCTTTGGTGCTCTAAAAACTCACTTTTCCTTCCCTCAGAACAATTGGTGCAGCCGTAAACTACACAAAACATAAGCATTTTCCAAACGGAAAACTCACTCGGCTTCACTTCCCGCCCTCCGTCTGAAAATCACATGCTGATGATATAGCAATGTGACACCATCTGAAATCAACCTATTGTCCCCACTGTCACTGAAGATCAACAGGAAGTGGAAACTCCACTCTTTGTTTATTCAATTGATGGTTCACACATTCATCCATCTTTTTTTAATCCATGTTAATATTTTCATATAGAACAAAACATGCTTACTTTGCTGGAATAGTCCACTGACGAACTCCAAACCTACACCTGTCGACACAATAACAAGTTGATCAAATAACATGTCACAGAGAAAGGGTCAAAAACATTGCACAAACAGGCAGTGGTTTTTCAGGGATGAAAAAAATAAATAGACAAGTCACATTTAGCTTGGTGGGGGTTGGGGGCACCAGGGGAATCACTAAGACAGATGAACGAATGATGTGGTGGATGCCCACCCCTCCCCCGCTCACAGACCTCAATCCAGACCTGTATACATAATTCTACAGGTAATGTGACGGACCTGTATGTGGAACAGGTTGATAAGACTGTGAGAAGGTTAGGGTTAAGGTTACTTCATTAACTAGAAAAGCAGTCAGAGAGCGCAGACTCCACCAAGGCAGATCAGCCCCCCCTCCACTGATCACCACCAAACTATTATCACTAGTTCCTTGCGTCAGTATCAACATTTACTGAAAAGTTCAGCCACATCTGTCCAGAACATTTTCAGTTATCTTGCGAGCTAGCTAGCTAGCTAACTGACTAACAAAAACACAAATGCAGGTGAAAACATAACTCCACCAATTTGTTGACAGATTAATCGTGTAAAGCAGGGGTCCCCAAACTTTTTCCTGTGAGGGCCATATAACTTTTCCCTTCTCTGATGAGGGGCCAGGGTCAGTTTGTAACAGAAAAAGTGTGACGACTGCAGGAGTGACAGTTGTTTAGTTCCATTCCTCTGCTCTATTGTTTCCACTGTCACTGAAGATCAGCAGGAAGTGGAAACTCCACTGTTTGTTTATTCAAATGATGGTTCACAGACATTTTCATTCATCCATCTTTTTCCTTACTCATGTTAATATTTTCATATAGAACAAAACATACTTACGTTTCAGACCCACCCAGATCCCAGAAGAACGTCTAGCTGTTGACACAATAACAACAGGTTGATCAGACTGTGAGAAGGTTAGGGTATATATAGTACAAAACATACTTACATAGGGGGACTGGTTCATTCAGGGAGTCAGAACCTGTTGACACAATAACAAGTTGATCAAATCACATGACATGTCACAGAGAAAGGGTCAAAAACATTGCACAAACAGACAGTGGTTTTCAGGGTTCAGGTGATGAAAATCCACCTGACCCCGCCCCCTCAATGTGTTCACATACTGACCATAAGATTACTTCTAAATGATGGAACAGTACCCTGGGCTTAAGCCTCCATACAATAACACTGGTCTATAGTCAGAAGCTTCTGGAATCTGAATCAAATGAATGGATATTTTAAAATCTTGTCTTATAAATAGGTCATATACTACATGTCTACCTGCTTCTGCAATAAAACCACTGCAGATGGTTGTGGTTGGTAATCACTTAACCTAAGCAGACCTATATTTTTACTCTGTACATTTATCACAACACCACTTCTGGAACATACAGCTGAACTAAAGGACATTACAGACAAAACAACAATACAGTACTAGAAGGCCACGCAGAGCATGGCAACTTCGCGAATCATATGAAATCTGAGATCTTGTCCAATCTTGAATCCATCATTATCAGTCATCATGTTAAATCACCAATACATTTTGAAAATGACAAATGTCTGCTGTTGATGTGAACATTGACGTGAAAATTCAACATGTTGTCCGACTGGAAGTAGTGATTCGATTGGGCTAAAATTTGGTCTGTTTAATCTTGTACCCGTCTCCTTGCACAAGTCATAATTCAGAACAATCTGTCAAGAGTTGATGACGCGAGAGTGTGAACAGAGGAAATGTGCACACACACACACACACAGACAAACAAACAAAAGCAACATACTGACCATAAGACGTTACCATTGCACCAGATAGACCTAGAGTGGAAAACTCTAAATACAGTCTTTGGTATCAGCAGTTCTACCAAAGATACATTTGTATAAAATAAATAGACGAGTCACATTTAGCCTGGTGGGGGGTGGGGGCCAGGGGAGTCAGATGGACGAATGATGTGGTGGATGCCCACCCCTCCCCCACTCACAGACCTCAATCCAGACCTCTATACATAATTCTACAAGTAATGTGACGGATCTGGATGTGGAACAGGTTGATAAGACTGTGAGAAGGTTAGGGTATATATAATAAATGGTAAATGGACTGCATTTATATAGTTCTTTTCCACCTTCATGGTGCTCAAAGCGCTTTACATTAGCCTCTCATTCACCCATTCACACACACACCAGTAGGTTTCTAAGGTCTACGGTAAGTCCCACTGTCAGGCCTAAGTCAGGGTTCAGTGTCTTGCCCAAGGACACTTCGACATGTGGACAGCCAGAGCCGGGACGCGAACCGCCAACCTCTCGGTCATAGGGCGACCCACTCTACCAACTGAACCACAGCCGCCCATACAAATACAAAACATACTTACATTGGCGGAGTAGTTCAGTCAGCTGGGCATAATTGACAGAACCTGTCGACACAATAACAAGTTGATCAAATCACATGACATGTCACAGAGAAAGGGTCAAAAACATTGCACAGACAGTGGTTTTCAGGGTTCAGGTGATGAAAATCCACCTGACCCCGCCCCCCCAACGTGTTCACATACTGACCATAACTTAACTTTACTTCTAAATGATGGAACAGTACCCTGGGCTTAAGCCTCCATACAATAACACTGGTCTATAGTCAGAAGCTTCTGGAATCACACTAATGAAATGTTCCCACGTGTGTGTTAATGATAAAACAATGGAGTCTGAAATGACTCAAACTGTGACATTCTTACAATGAACAAAAGAATATATTTCAGTCCAAAGGAATATTGGTCTCAAGTGGACGGACCTGGGGCAGATGGTTCTGAAGTGGACGGACCTGGGGCAAATGGTTCTGAAGTGGACGGACCTGGGGCAGATGGTTCTGAAGTGGGCGGACCTGGGGCAGATGGTTCTGAAGTGGGCGGACCTGGGGCAGATGGTTCTGAAGTGGACAGACCTGGGGCAGGTGGTTCTGAAGTGGACGGACCTCGGGCAGGTGGTTCTGAAGTGGGCGGACCTGGGGCAGATGGTTCTGAAGTGGGCGGACCTGGGGCAGATGGTTCTGAAGTGGACAGACCTGGGGGAAGTGGTTCTGAAGTGGACGGACCTCGGGCAGGTGGTTCTGAAGTGGGCGGACCTGGGGCAGATGGTATCATGAATTGTAAAAGAGATCAAATGGTGAAAATATTTGACACATCCTCAAACTGGTGTGAGCTTCTTTCCAACAGCATCAACAAACAGACTAAAGACTAGAGTCGGACCTACAGCTGACTGATCCACCTGGAAAAATACAGAATGAAAACAATGACTGGAGTGTTTGTCAGACTGTGACTGACCTTCTACTGCTGAGCAGAACTCTGTCAGCCTCTGGTCCAGAGCAGAACTTCCCATCTTCTTTAAAACCCACTTTGTCTCCTCCATGGCTCCAGATGGACCACATATCTGGAACATTCTCTGCACTGTGTTTCTTCTGGATACAGTTTCCAGGTCGGACATCTTCATAAACAGACCTCCATCCCTGAGGTGACCTTTGAACTCATCAAACTGATCCGGTGTCAGTGAATCCACAAAGTCCTGGAGGATCCTCTCCATCTTCTATTTTTAATAAAAGAACAGTCTTTAGAACACTGATGAACACCGACAGAACCTCAGTAAAGAACCCCATGGATCCATTACTTTAGACCACATCTGTCTGAACCACATCAGGATGTGATCTGGATCATACTGTGTATGGATTTGAGGATGGTTTAATGCTATCCATACCATATACGAAATATTAGAAACAATATTCTACTGTACTTTATTGTTCATACTTTTAAACCTTGTTCTTCAACCAACAAACAGAAAACTATTGAAAGTAAATGTTCATTAAAACTGAAGGAAGGTGGTTGTGAACGGACAGTATAGAGCAGACATGTCCAAACCATTCCCAAAGGGCCGGTGTGGCTGCAGGTCTTTGTTCCAACCAAGCAGCAGCACACCAGACTGGACTCAATTAATCAACTGATCTCAGTCTTCGGAGAGTTGATTGGTCAAACTGTTTACTCTTGGTTGGTTGGAACAAAAACCTGCAGCCACACCGGCCCTTTGTGGAATAGTTTGGACATGCCTGGTATAGAGTGTTTGTAAACTGTAAAGACAGTACGTTCTGTCATTAAAGTCATTAGAGTGGTATTGATGACGTACATGCCTGACCAATGACCTGGATGGTGAGAAAATCTGAAGACTTCGCAGACTGTGGGTGAGAGACTCCATGATCGTCATTCCCCCTTTACTCTGGAAGGAAAAAAATTAAGTAAAAAACTGAATAAAGTTAAAACCTTCCAGAATAAAAGCAGTGAGTTTCAGTCACTGTTTAGTGAAAACATGTGAAGTGACTTAGAACGATTTTACTTCAAATATTTTGGGATTCTGGTACGTCTTATAATTGTCTGTTCATAACAGATATTAGACAAAATAGAGTTTTTCACACTCGGTCCATGAATCACCTCCTCTGGAGTCTGGCTCTGTGCTCCACCTTCACCTGAGGAATTCAAGAGAAAAACAAAGTGACACCTAAAACACAAATATGAGACACGGATCAGTTCTCACAGAAAAAAAAATAAAGACATGGAAACACAAAAACTTAAACCTGATTCTCCAGAAGTGAAGAGAAAACACAGAAAACTCATTTTATGTTGTAACTTCCATCATTTTTCTAGAATATATAGACCTAATGAATGTGTAAATGTCACATTTTCTGTGTCTGTGACTGACCTCCTGGTTCTGAGTAGACCCGTCTCAGCTTCTGGACCAGATCAGACCTGTTCATCTGCATCAAAACCATCCTGGTCTCTATCATGGCTCCAGATTCACCATATCTGTCCATCATCAGATCAACTACATCTGTCCTTTTTGCATTTTTCAGCTGATACCATCTGAACATAGAGCTTACATGCAGTATCCACTTGAACTCCTCAAATTCTCCATCTGTCAGTTCTTCCAGAACACTGAGGAGGTTCATCTTGTGTCTCTAATAAAACAGAACAGTTTCAGTCTTGGTTGGTGATAAAAAAAAACATTCATGTTTTACACAGTGAAGCTGACAAATGCAGCTGATTTAGATCCACTTAAAGGCCACTGGGGCAGTATATGTGGTCTGGCTCAGCTGACCTGGGGTCAGCCCAGGGTTTTTAACCTGCTACATCCAAAACACAGCTGTTGTTGATTTGGAGTTTGAAGGCAACATTTTTTCGATTGCGCCTTCACACGTATTATGTTTTTTGTGATTTCATATGCATTTGTTTTGTTATTTTGGTTCCATTTATTATCAGTTAAAGAAAATAAACTTGTGATATTAGGATTTACTGGACTCTCTGGTTTTTCATGAGCGAGCGCATGTCAAACTAAGTTTAACAACCAGTAACATTGTTTAGGACTTCATTGGTACATTGTGGTTTTTCAGCTCAAACTGTGAAGATGCACCTGTTTCCTCCTCATCAGCGCCCTCTACTGGTCACAACAGATGCTGTGTTTCTGACTCAGTTTTCATGTCATTTTTGAACTGAAACTAAAGTCAGTTTGACATTAACTGCTCATCATCCACCTACAGACGACACAAACCACAGCTGGTGGTTGAATAAAAACAGTGTGCTGTCCATCAGTGACCAACACTTACTTCACTGGTGAAAGAACTGATCATTCAACACTTTTTGGTTTGAGCTTTAAACTCACAATGTTTTATGATTGAACCCTTTACATAAAAGGTGGTGCCCGGCAGAACAAGCCCCGCCCCTGACACACATTTGACCTAATTGGCCCCATCTCTTATCACTGCGAAAACACATTTGTAGTGAATGTGAACTTTGACCTACATTCACCAAAATGCCATGGGATCTATGCTGGACGACCTCACACCGTTACTGAAAATTTCACAGAAATTTGTCTGGAAGTTTTTGCATGAACCTGCTGACAAACAAACAAATGAAAAGTCGTACATAGCACGATACTTGGCCAAATCAAATCATATTCAAATGACAGACATTAATGACTGATTTTACAACAGTCTGTGCTGTGGATATTACTAACTACCTGGTCCGGCAGACATCCTACTATACCAGCAGCAGATGAAAACGTATAAAGGTTTGGAGGCATAAAACTTTTTTGTCAGCAGGTGGGTCCACAACCTCGGTACCAAAAGGCTCAGCGATAATTATCATTAGGTCTTCAGCAGGGTGAGTGTTTTATTGCATCATGCATCAACAAACATGCAACGACAATAAACATGTTTGTTGACATTAGTTGCTGCTAGCAGTAGCAACTAATGCAACTTATTCATCTGAATAACTTATTCATCTGAATAATGATTCATCCAGAACCTCTGTCCTGGTACTATTGGACCTCAGTGCCGCATTTGATACAGTTGACCACGACATACTGCTTGACAGACTGGAAAAGTGGGTGGGGCTTACGGGCACTGTGTTAAACTGGTTCAAATCTTGTTTACAAGATAGGAACTACTTCGTTTCAGTTGGTAATCACAGGTCAGTGAGTACAAAGATGTTGTGTGGGGTTCCCCAAGGGTCAATTTTGGGACCTCTTCTGTTCAACATGTATATGCTGCCCCTGGCTCAGATCATAGAGCATTTCAACATTTCTTACCACACATACGCAGATGACACACAACTTTATATTTCCGTGTCATCACTTGATTACAGTCCCTTACTGACACTGAGTAAATGCATTCATCAAATCACTGAGTGGATGTTCCAGAACTTCCTCCAGCTTAATGCGGACAAAACAGAAGTGATTGTTTTTGGCCCCAAAAAACAAAGGTCAAAGGTCAGTGCTCACCTTTTAAACAGGTCTCTGTGGTACAGGACTGGTGCCAGGCCAGTTATCTGGAAATGAATGTAGCCAAAACAAAGGAACTTATATTACAAACGAAGGGAGCGACTGTTTTTACTGTTTTTAATCCTGTTGTTCTTAATAACAAGCCTGTGGAGGTTGTTGATCATTTTAAATATTTGGGTACAATCATCGACTCCACCTTGAGTTTCAGTGAGCATGCAGAGAGTGTTTTTAAGCGAGCTAATCAGCGTCTGTTTTTAATTAGGAAACTCAAGAGTTTTGGGGTGAGTCCACATGTATTAGACATGGCGTATAGAGGACTTGTAGAAAGCATCTTGCAATTTAATATCGCTGCTTGGTATGGAAGCCTCAATGTGATGCGGAAAAACAGGCTTTCTTCCATTGTTAAGCTTGCAGGGAAGGTGGTTGGAAAGCCACAACGACCACTGTGTGAAGGGTTTCGGTGTGCTGTAGTCAGGAAAGCCAGACAGATATCTGGGGACTCGTCACATCCTTTACACTCTCAGTTTGAAATGCTACCATCTGGTCGTAGATTTAGAGTCCCAAGGGCGAGCTGCAATATATATAAAAAATCTTTTATTCCACATGCCATACAAGCTCTGAACGCCATATGACTGTACAAGGTGATCCCCTCAGAAGGCTACTGTCTTTTTGCCTGTTTGCACAACGGTTTTTGTTTTTTGTTTTTTGTTTTTTGTTTTTTGTATGTTTGTATGTTTGTGTATGTTGTGGAGTGTCCAAATCTGTTTTTATGTAAATTGACGTCCTGAGAGGCCGAAGGCAAATTTCCACCATGGTGGATAATAAAGTTTTTCTTATCTTATCTTATCTTACCTTGAGTCCATGTCACTAAACCCCACAAACCAAGCCAGAAATCTGGGTGTAATTATTGACTCTGACCTGAAATTTAACAACCATTTAAAAGCCATTACCAAATCTGCCTATTACCACCTAAAGAACATTCGCTAAAATCAAGGGTCTTCTGTCCAAACCAGACACAGAAAAACTCATTCATTCATTCATTTTCAGTAAGTTAGATTATTGTAATGGTGTCTTCACTGGTCTAAACAAAAAATCAATCAGGCAGCTACAGCTGATCCAAAACGCTGCTGCCACAGTCCTGACCAGTACCAGGAAACTGGACCACATCACACCCCAGTACCAGGAAACTGGACCACATCACACCCAGTACCAGGAAACTGGACCACATCACACCCATCCTCAAATCCTTACATGTTCTTCCTGTGGGTCAAAGGATAGAATTCAAAATCTTACTCCTGGTTCATAAAGAACTAAACGGCCTTGGACCCAAATACATCCTAGACCTACTGGTTCCCTATGAAGCATCCAGAGCCCTGAGGTCATAGGTCATCAGGAACAGGTTTACTGTGTGTTCCAAAGATAAGAACGAAACAAAGTGAAGCATCATTCTGTTACTCTGCTCCTCAACTGTGGAACAAACTACCTGGATACCTGAGGTCTGAGAACAACTGTTAACTACTGTTAACTAGTGTTAACTAGTGTTAACTAGTGTTAACTAGCATTAATACCTGAGGTCTGAGAACAACTGTTAACTAGTGTTAACTACTGTTAACTAGTGTTAATACCTGAGGTCTGAGAACAACTGTTAACTAGTGTTAACTAGTGTTAACTAGTGTTAACTAGTGTTAATACCTGAGGTCTGAGAACAACTGTTAACTAGTGTTAACTAGTGTTAACTAGTGTTAATACCTGAGGTCTGAGAACAACTGTTAACTACTGTTAACTAGTGTTAATACCTGAGGTCTGAGAACAACTGTCAGTTCATTTAAATCAGATGAAAACATTATTGTTCACTGGAGCTTTTACTTAAATTATTATTTGCTTTAAAATGTTTTTATGTCTTGATTTTAATTGTCTTTTAATGCATCTTTATCATTTTAATTTCCTTCTGTTTCTATTTTTGTGTAAAGCACCTTGAGTTGTCCTGTACATGAAATGTGCTATACAAATAAATTTGCCTTGCCTAATGTCAACATACATCCCATCTGGACGTGTCTAGATTAACCATATTACAACAATGTAAATGAGCATTGAACAACAACTTAATGATATATAGCACATCCACAAAAAAGTTAGCTTTCGAACATTCCTCTGATGATGTGGAAGCTGCAGACACGGCATTAGCATTAGCATTAGCATTAGCAGACTCTGCTCCAAACAACCACAAACAGATTTAAAATCCATTCTTTGTTGTATTTTTCTGTGAGCTTTTTCCATTTCTCACCTTTGTGAATAGCAATATTTGGTACTCTAAAAAAATGCTTTTCCTTCTCTTGGTTAGAACGATTGGCACAGCTGTAAACTACAAAAACATAGACATTTTCTCAACAGAAAACTTACTCGGCTTCACTTCCTGCCTTCCATTTGAAAATCGCGCCAACTATATAGTAATGTGACGTCACGTGAAGTCAACCTATTACTGTTCTTTGTAACATGGATCAAGATGAATTGGACCCTTTGGCGGACCGGTTTTGGTTCGCGGACCGTATATTTCACTTCCCAATTTTGCGTCTTTAAAGGTAAAAAAAAATGAACGCGTGTCGACGGGGTTTTGTCTCTAACTTCAAAATATCCGGGACATTCAAGCCCCAAGTTTTGGCTAATGTCCGTCATAATAGATCACAGTAGTTACATTTCCTCCTTCCTCTGAGCTCGCGGACGCATAACGAGCACGCGCTTGATTTTTCGACACCGCGCAGTTTTTTATGACAAAGTCAAAAGTCGAAGAAGAAAAAACAAAATCTAAATGAATAGTAAAGAAGTGAATCTAATTCTTACCGTAGAACTACAGCTCCTTCACTTCCGCAAACGGACACAAACTAACGGTGGGACATCGATCCGGATAAATCAATGATATGGATAAAAATTCATAGTATTTAAGGTTCAGCCAGTTTGATGCTCTCTCTCTCTCTCTCTCTCTCTCTCTCTCTCTCTCTCTCTCTCTCTCTCTCTCTGTGTGTGTGTGTGAAGCTAAACTGAGCAGTTCATGACCAGTGTTGCCAGATAAGGTTGACAGATTTCCGCTTAATCACATTCCAAAACTTTAGGAAGAAAACGCCCAACAATGTTTTCCACACGAAAGCATTGAATAAACGTAACATTTAAATGCTTTACAGTAACTTAATAAACGTATAAGCCCAAATGGAAAATAATATTTTAAAGTCAGGGGCCAAACCTCATATTGTAACTCATGTTTTTTTTATTTATTGGAACTTTAGAACATACAATATACAAACTTTAAAGAGGACAATTGAATCACTGCGCCCCCCCCCCCCCCCCCCCCAATGAACACATTTAGTAATAATTACAAAGGAACAGGGAGCATGTAAGGCAATAATATAAAATAAATAAAATAAATACAAAAATACAGAAGCAAATGAAAAAGGAGCTGTAAAACAAGTACATTTTACAAACACTTAAGTAAATAACGGAGCAACTTCATTAAGTCAAAACAAAAGATACCACTTAATTTCACTGTGTAATTTTTTGGCTGATTTTAGTGACTTAGTTTTATTAAATGATGAATAGAATAATTTAAAGTCATTTATAAAACAATTTAAGGAGGGCTTCGAATTTTTCCATTTACTACAATTTATATGATATTTACACAAAATAATAATTATATTAATAAGATCAGATATCGATTTATTTAAATTTTCCTTAAAATAAAGAATATCACCAATGTCGAGCAGTGATATATTATCAATTTTAAGAGATAGGCAGTTTTTAATATCAAACCAAAATTTTTGGAGTAACTGGACATAAAACAAAGAGATGTTCCAAAGTTTCCTCAGAATTGTCACAAAATGAACAAGCATCTACTTCAAATTTAAAACATTTTTTTGAGAAACTCTGCCACTGGGTAGATATTATGAATGATTTTAAAAAGGGTTTCCTTGACTTTTGGAGAAATGGAGAAAACCATTTAATAAATAGTGAGTTAGCTTTTATCATCGTGGACAGTGACAAGGACTCAGGAACCTTTAATCGTCTGCTATAATCTGTAAATATTTTATATTTCAAAGCACTACCAATTATTTTATCATCACATTTCCTATCTTTTTAATTTATACCAACAATCATAAGTGTAGGAAGGGAAGGATCAATGCTATAGTATCTTAAGATATTGCAGATCAACTGTAATAGGTGTAAGGGAATAGCTTTACATATTGTTTTATATTCTCTTTGTGTACAACACACATTATATTTTGCTATAAAGTCCACATAATCCAAAAAATTCAAAATGTTGATTGAAAATATCAGTGACAAATAAAATACCTTTCTCAAACCAGTGTTTCTTAAAAATGGATTTCCTATTAACTGTGATAACTCGATTGTTCCAAAGTGTTGTTGTATGAGGGGTAAAATTATGTGTAAATATATTTTCCAGGAATTAAGAATCTGACCAGCAAGACTAAAAAACAAAAACTAAACTTTTCTCCATTAAATCAAATGTATAAATAAATACATGAATCAATCAATCAAAACATAAATAAATGAATAATTAATAAGTATTATTTTTCTAGCAAATGCTTTTGTTCAATAGTGTGTGGGTCATGTGACCTCTGGACTCCAATAGGCCTTTCATTTTTAGCCCTGGTCTGGGCACAAATCACACCTTGTATATTTAATTTATATCACTTCATTGATTTTCTAGCAATTTTTTACTCATGAATTGCACATTTTCGTTCAATCGTTTAGAAAGGGGGGATTGTTTGAAAAGGGGGTGGGGGTGTTGGAAGGGCCCATAAGCATCCCCCTGAAATGAGCTTTTGGAACCTGGGATGTCTGTGGATTGGTGAGTAGTACAGGTAGCAATGCATGCTAGCTTTTATGTGTCATGCATGTTAGCTTATGTGTTCCCTCATGGCTGTGGGACGAGGTGTCACCTCTGGGAGGCAGTTCCAGTGTTCCATATGTACTGGTGTAAATATTAACTTTATTGTAACTGTACACTTTTACCATGATTTAAATCTGTTTGCTCACTGTCACATGGCACTAATGTGTGTTTTTCTTGTGTCTGCAGACCTGCCCCTTTTAGACTTATTTTTATAACCTTTGTATTTTTATTTAGCCTCTTTCAGTGGCAGCTCCTGAAAATGTTCACAGGAGGAGAAAATTATCCGATAATGTCTGAGGTGACTCATTTAACTGGTGCATTAATAGGTAGTTCATTATTATAACATTATTGATCTTATTTCTTTCTCTGTGAAACAGGCAAAGATATCTTTATAAAAGCTATGTTCAAAAACAACATAAGAAAGGGAACAGTTTTAAAAGGACATATATATATATATATATATATATATATATATATGTCAGGATCGGGGTGAGGTGAATGAGGACTCCATTGCACAATGCTGAAGGGAAAAATAATTTAATAACAAAACTAAGAAACATAAAGACGAGACAGAGACGAAACCAAACCAAAACCTGGGAACAAACGGCCAGAGTACATGGTGATGATGAAGGTTCGGGTTATGTTGACTGAGGAGATGGTAAAGTATCCAGGTTATGGAGGTGACATTGTTGAATGGTCCCGCACTGGCAACTGCAGCCTCACTGCTTTTATAGTCACAGATGAGGAACGGCTGCAGCTGCGCAGTGTGGGACCAGGTGAGTGTGGAGAGCACTGGGGGAAAGGTCACTGGAGCAGAGGTCATGACAATATATATATATATATATATATATATATATATATATATATATATATATATATATATATATATATATATATATATATATATATATATATCAGTCTTTCAATATTATTTTCAGGGCTCTAAATTAACTTTTTTCATCACCAGCCAATGTGGCCAGTAGATTTTTTATCTTACAAGCCAATCTAGCCATTTTTCCCCTGACCAAAATGAGACATACTTCTTCAAATTTCTTTAAATTATTTTATTTAACCTTTTCCTCTTGAAATAATTCATTTCTTCAAACATATGATCACATTTTTTTTTTGCATTTTCACATTAACTCTTAACTTCTTTACTTTTATCACCTATATTATTTATATAATACATAACATCACATCTTGTTGCTCAATTTTCCTCCAGTTTTCTCTAACCCTAAATTCGACAGTCGCTGCAATACATTATGTCTCTGTGTCGAACACCAGCCACTCACGACCCCCCAAACCACTTTGGGTTAAATGTCGTCTTCTTTTTCTTTAGCGTTACCTCAGACTCGACAACATCCCCTCCAGCCTTTGACCTTTTCTCACCCCCACACTCTGAACCTCCCAACCATCGCCACATTCTTTTTTTTTTGTTCTCACTGACACAACACATGCTTCAGAAAATATTCTCCTTCTTCTATCTCTTAACGTCTTCTTCTTCACCTCAGAGTCAACCGCGTGAAAATGCTCGAAATCGAATGCGATGAGGACGCAGCCTGACGCAGCCAATGGATGCATGCGACGTCATCACGGTAGAGTTCATGGGAAATGGACGAACTTTCGTCTTGTCGGTGTTCGGGACTAGAGAAGGTTTTCTAATCAGGACACTTTTCTAAAAAAAATTCTATCATTCGCCACCAGCCAAAGTGGCTAGTAAGTTGTTTTTTTTACCCGCCAAAATGGATTTTCACCCGCATTTGGCGGGTGTTAATTTTGAGCCCTGATTATTCTACTACAGAACGTCAGATTTTCTAAATGTGCAGCCTCTACAACTCAACTTCAGTGTCTTCAAGTAGGACAGTTCACTTACTAAAACCATTTTAAAAATAAATAGCCTAGTTGAGAGGATTTAGACCTTGACATTTTGCATATTTATCAGAATCAGAATAGCCTTTATTGTCGTTGCAACAAAATAGAACAAAATGGTACCATCTCCCTTCACATGCATAAGTTAAAAATTCAAGTATAAAATAAAGACTTAAAGTATAAGGCAGGGGTCTCAAACATGTGGCCTGTGGGCCAAATGCGGCCCACCAAAGGTTCCAATGCGGTCCATGGGATGAATCTGCAAAGATGGTTTTTAGTGGACTGCACTTACATAGTTCTTTTCCACCTTCATGGTGCTCAAAGTGCTTTACATTAGCCTCTCATTCACCCATTCACACACACACTCATACACCAGTAGGTTTCTAAGGTCTACAGTAAGTCCTACTGGGGGCCTAAGTCAGGGTTCAGTGTCTTGCCCAAGGACACTTTGACATGTGGACAGCCAGAGCCGGGACGCGAACCGCCAACCTCTCGGTCATTGGGCGACCCACTCTACCAACTGAGGCACAGGTTCCACATACAGACCAATATGATCTACAGTCAAATTCTAATAGAATAACCTACAAAAATATTACTCCATATTTTCTTCTCATTTTGATGTGAAAATAATTTACATTATGTCCTTAAATAATGACAGCTTTAAATTTCTGTCTTTGTTATAGTGCAAAAAAAATAACATTAAATTAGGAAAATATTTACACTTACGAATTATCCTGTAAGAATAAAATGTGAAAAACCTGAACAAATATGAACAAACTAAAATCTCTAAAGTTAATTATTATTAAGCTAAATTTTAACAATTTAGTGTCTTTGTAGTAGATCTGATCTATAATGTAAGGTAAATGGACTGTGCTTATATTGTTCTTTTCCACCTTCATGGTTCAAAGCTGTTTACGTTAGCCTCACATTCACCAGTAGGTTTCTAAGGTCAAAGGTCAGTCCTACTGGGGGCCTAAGTCAGGGTTCAGTGTCTTGCCCAAGAACACTTTGACATGTGGACAGCCAGAGCCGGGACGTGAACCACCAACCTCTCAGTCATTGGGTGACCCACTCTACCAACTGAGCCACAGCTTTAACCTTTGACCCTAACGACCCACTCTACCAACTGAGCCACAGCTTTAACCTTTGACCCTAACGACCCACTCTACCAACTGAGCCACAGCTTTAACCTTTGACCCTAACGTCCCACTCTACCAACTGAGCCACAGCTTTAACCTTTGACCCTAACGACCCACTCTACCACCTGAGCCACAGCTTTAACCTTTGACCCTAACGACCCACTCTACCAACTGAGCCACAGCCGCCCAATGTGTATGTGTGTAAATGCTTGACTGAGGTGTAATATTGTTAGAATTGCGCATATTTTTCTTGAGATATTTCATTTTTCAGGTTATTCACACCTTTCTTTTAAGTATTTTCATAAGGTACTTGGGTTTAGGTGGTGCAGTGGTTAGCACTCGTGCCTCACAACAAGAAGGACCCTGGTTCTATTCCCACACCAGACCTTTTTGTGTAGAGTTTACATGTTCTCCTCGTGTCTGCATGGGTTTTCTCCAGGTACTCTGGCTCCTCCCACCATCCAAACACATGCACTGATAGGTTAACTAGTTAACCGGTTAATCTAAATCACCCATAGGTGTGAATGTGACAGTGATTGTTTGTCTATATATGTTCACTCCTGAGATGAACTGGAGACTCATACAGGGTGACCTCTGACCCCGCCTTCACCCATTGTAGCTGGATTAGGCCCCCTGTGACCCCTTTGACCCTAGTGAGGATAAAATGGGTTCAGATGATGAGTGAGTGCAAGTAATTGGGTTTGTTTGCACTCAGACAAAAATTTGGAATTGTCTTTTTTTTTCAGTTATCAAGCTATTATTTTACTGGTCTGTCCCACTTGAGATCAAATTGGGCTGAATGTGGCCCCTGAAAGTCATGAGTTTAAGACCCCTGGTATAAGGGATATTAGCACATTGTTAACAGTAGCGTGTCAATAACTACACTGACAGTCAATGAAAACGTCCAGGTAACATTTATGTAAATAATTGGATCATGTAGAAACTTTCCAAATCAATAAACTGATATTTAACAAGCGGTGAACAAAAAAAAAAAATCACAATTCTTTTGAGCTTTGATAATGTACAGTTCAAACAAAATGTCTTTGCAAAGTTCCAGTTTAGTAACGGGTGTTATCCCCCCAACAGCAATACAAGCCGTCAACCTCCGACGCACACCGTGTATCAAAGATCAAATCTGGTCTAGTGGAAAAGCCTGTCACTCGTCTTGAAGAGCCTGGATCAGCTGACCTCTGTTCATGGGACGAGGAACACGGTTCTGAATCTGTACACCGAGGTGATCCCATATGTGCTGAATGGGATTGAGATCAGGTGAATACGCAGGCCATGGGAGTGTTTGGACGTTCTGACCTTCCAGGAACCTTCTGGTGACACCGGCGGCATGTGTACGTACATCATCCTGTTGGAAGATACCCACATGCTGATGTTGCTGGAGGAAGGGAACAACATGGGGCTCCAGAATATCCCGGATGTAGCGCTGAGCTGTCAGTGTACCTTCAACAACCACTAGAGGGGTCTTGTGGTGTAGGGATCATACCAGACCATAACACTTGGCCCACCCCAGCGATTCACCTGACGGGTGCAACACGGAGCACCACGTCTGCGCCAAACTCTTTCCCGTCCATCGCTGTGGTCGACACAAAATCTGCTCTCATCAGTGAAGAGAACACCTCCCCACTGACATTGATTCCATCTCAGACGTTCCTGACACCACTGTAGGCGATTGTGACGTCGCTGGTGAGTCATAACGTTGCCCCTTAAAGGTCTCTGTGCATTGAGGTTTGTTGCTCTGAGACGTTGTCTGACAGTAGGGTTGCTGGTTCCAGGGTTATGTCTCCCTGGTGTCTCCCTAGCTGTACGACTACCTGTACGAAATCGATACCGTAAGTGTTGATTCAGGATGTAATGATCCTGATCCAGTCGTCACCCTTTCACGTCCAGGACGTGGTCGGTCTGCCACAGACAGTCTCTCCATGTCGTTGAACAAGACGTCGGATGGTGTGATGAGAACAGTTAAATTGACGCCCAACTTGACAATAATTTAGGCTGGCTTGCACCATGCCAAGGGCACCCCATCTTTCATCTGGATTTAACCGTGGCATCTTGAACGTACGGAATAAAAAAATTGGGCCTTTTCATTGCCTTTAAAGAGGCTTCCCAACCCATCCTTTAAACCGTACACAAATGTTTGTTTTTGTCCCCTACAGCACTTTGACCTGATTTCCAAAGACCACTCCCTGTGGACTCGTGAAAAATGTTTGGGAAGTGTAAGACTCAGAAATGAGTTCTATGGACGCTATTCTATTCACCTTATTCCGCCCCGCCCCTTTTAACTGTTGATTTTCGTCCACTTTGTGTTGGAACTTCCGGTTAGCTAGTTCCGGTTAGCTAGTTTAAGGCATTTAAAGATGGATGTTACCTGGATAGAAACTAGTGATGTCGTTCGTAGTAGCGCCGCTGAAGTAACCCCTCACCCAAAACTAATTGCAGAGTGGGCTGATGATATGAAGAGATAGCCTCCTGTTACATATGGTGATATTTTTAACTATATGGTTTTGTCTGTGGACGTAGATGGTGCCTCCATGAAAAACTTTAAGAGCACCGACGCATTTCGGTACATTCTGAGTTTAAATGTGGCATGTTTCATGGTTCTTAGATGGAAGATATGCTGCTGTGAGCTACTGTCCAACACTGGTTATTAGTATTTATACGTTGTAAAGTCTTTTAAACCGTGTGTTAAGCAATCAGTAATGCAGTAAATGTAGCTAGCATTGACTTAGCAGAGTCGCGCTAGGGCAGAGTAGCAGCTAAACTTTTTTACCTGTTCGCCTCACAAGCTGTTGTCGCAGACGTCGCTCCGGAGCCTCATAGCCAAGACATTTCTCTGGATATGGGTGCTGGTTTGTCGGTTTCCCATCCACAAACTGAAAGGAGCAGACGTAGGGCTTTTTCGATGGGTTTTTAAAGTTGAACGCCCTCAGCCAAAGTCGGCGGTCTTCTTCACCAGGAGGAGGCGGGTGCAGGTTAAAGGCTGTTCCACAACATTCACCCCTTCTTCTCCCGCGAGTAAAACACTCTTGTTGAAGCGACAATGTTTTTTTCCAATTATTGTGGCAACCGCAGACTGTACAAACGATGCTGGTCATTTTTTAAAGGATATTGGATAGTTTTTTGAACTGTCTCTGATTTCAGCCTCGCTGCTTTTCACCTGAGATCTGTACACTCGCCAATGACTTTCAATGACTTCCGCTACTCCTCTGGAAGTTCTAACACAAAGTAAGCAATACAGCACCGCCCTAGTAACCGCGGAGAATAAGGTGAATAGAAACTATTCAAACCCAACATTTACCAAAGTCTTTAATGCATTATATAATAACAGTTGAGAGGATAGACCTTGTCATTTCTAGTATTTATTATAGATATAATCACACTGTAAATAATAACATGACAATAATAATTAAAAACAGTTGAGTGGCTATTTACATATTTATTTGCGATTTTAATTGAGAATGTTACCTGTCAAAGCAAAATATGACAAATACAAAGAAAAAAAAACCACTGTACAGAGTGTGAGTGTTGGCTGAGGTGGTCCTGCTTGTTTCGTTGTCAGTTTAGTTTGATCTTATATTAAAGGTGTCATTCTGCTAAAACCACTTTTCCACTTCTGTCCTTTTGGAATTATTTCATGATTTCACCACTGACATCACTAAAAAAGTTTGAAAACCACTGCCCTAAAATTGAATAAAATGGAAAAAAAAAACTTTCCTGCAATTTTCTGTCAAAAAGAAAAGATCATTGACTGATCAAGAAGTTTGGAATCAAAGGACTTAAATTTAGCTTAGATATCAGGGGTCAAAGTTACCTCTACCAAACGGTTGAGCTGACCAACAAAGGGTAAATAAACCCATTTCTTATATTTTTACATAGTGCGAACCTGCTCCAGGTGGCGTTGTCACCTTGTTCCATCAACTAATGCATGACACTCAGGTCACATGACGTATTTGTCATATAAAACTGTCAGTATATTTATAGTGTAACACCATAATGACACTTCCTTCGTTAGTCTACACAAGGAAAATCCTTTTCCAGGTCAAATTAAGCCAAACATGTGAAAATGTCCTTTTTTGTTCTTTTCAGGTCAAGATAAGTATATGACATGTGTATTTGTTATTTATTATATTTAAGTTAAATATTCGTTTGTATTTTCATGTGAAACTCCACATTCCTCATTTACTTTCAGTTATAAAGTAAACTACCTAGGGTTTATAACCCTGAGGGTTCTGCGCAGGATCTTAGCTGTTCC
The DNA here is from genome assembly GCA_020466265.1 of Siphamia tubifer. Lineage (NCBI taxonomy): Eukaryota > Metazoa > Chordata > Actinopteri > Kurtiformes > Apogonidae > Siphamia > Siphamia tubifer. Next base: position 3,626,898 of record CM035802.1, on the reverse strand, counting down.
TAACAATGCGCTCTTTTGGACACAGATCTCTGATGTTGTTCCTGGTATCTGCTGGAGACATTCTCCCAGCTTGGGGGTCACTGCCCCTAGTACCCCCATCACTACTGGTACCACTGTTGTCTTCACACTCCACATTTTCTCTAACTCCTCTTTCAGCCCTTGGTATTTCTCTTCTCTTCTCGTGTTCTTTCTTTCTCATGTTGCTATCACTGGGGACTGCTACATCTATCACCACCACTGTCTTCTCATGTTTATCCACCATCACTATGTCAGGCTGATCGTCCATCACCATCTTGTCAGTCTGGATCTGGAAGTCCCACAGGATCTTGGCCTGTTTGTTCTCTGTCACCTTTGGGGGGTTCTCCCATCTTGACCCTTGACCTCCAGTCCATACTCTTTACAGATGTTCCTGTACAGTATGTCCTCTACCTGGTTATGCCTCTCCATCTATGCCTTACCTGCCACCATCTTACACCCTGCTGTGATGTGCTGGACTGTTTCAGGGGCTTCTCTACACAGCCTACACCTGGGGTCCTGTCTGATGTGGTAGACCCCGGCCTCTATTGCTCTGGTGTTCAGGGCTTGTTCTTGTGCAGCCATGAGTAGTGTCTCTGTGCTGTCCTTTAGTCCAGCCTTTTCCAGACACTGGTATGTCTTTTCCATATCAGCCACTTCCTCAATTTGTCGATGGTACACGCCATGCAAGGGTTTGTCCTTCCATGATAGCCCCTCTGGTTCCTCGACCTTACTGGGCTTTTGTTGCCTGATGCATTCACTTAGCAGTTGGTCATTGGGGGACATTTTCTTGATGTATATATATATATATATATATATATATATATATATATATATATATATATATACCTTTCCTCCAGTCATTTCCACACTCACCTAGTCCCGCACTGCGCAGCTGCAAGCCGTTCCTCATCTGTGGCTATATAAGCAGTAAGGCTTGCAGTTGCCAGTGCGGGACCATTCAGTAATGTCACCTCCATAATCCGGACAACTTTCACCATCTCCTCAATCACCATAACCCGGACATTCATCATCACCACGGACTCTGGTCGTTTGTTCCCAGGTTTTGTCTGTCTTGTCTTCATGTTTCTTAGTTTTGTTATTAAATTATTTTTCCCTTCAGTACTGTGCAATGGAGTCCTCCTTCACCTCACCCCGATCCTGACGGAATGGTCCCGCCAACCATCTGGACTCCGCCAGTGCTGAAGGGACCCTTTTTGTTTTAGTTTTCCCCGGTCTGTTCTGTCTAAAGTCTGTCCAGTCTTGCGTTCTGTCCCTGTCTGTGTCTCTGCCCAACGTTCTGTGTATCTGCCCAGCGTTCTGTGTATCTGCCCAGCGTTCTGTGTCTCTGCCCAACGTTCTGTGTATCTGCCCAACGTTCTGTGTCTCTGTCCAGCGTTCTGTGTCTCTGCCCAGCACTCTGTGTCTCTTCCTAGCGTTCTGTGTCTCTTCCTAGCGTTCTGTGTATCTTCCTAAGCGTTCTGTGTCTCTGGCTAAGCGTTCTGTGTCTCTGGCTAAGCGTTCTGTGTCTCTGGCTAAGCGTTCTGTGTCTCTGGCTAAGCGTTCTGTGTCTGGCTAAGCGTTCTGTGTCTCTGGCTAAGTGTTCTGTGTCTCTGGCTAAGCGTTCTGTGTCTCAGGCTTAGCGTTCTGTGTCTCGGGCTTAGCGTTCTGTGTCTCGGGCTTAGCGTTCTGTGTTTTTGGCTTAGCGTTCTGTGTTTTTGGCTAGCGTTCCGAGTTTCTGGCTAGCGTTCCGAGTTTCTGGCTAGCGTTCCGAGTTTCTGGCTAGCGTTCTTTCGTCTGGCTAGCGTTCTTTCGTCTGGCTATTGTCTTTTCGTCTGGCTATTGTCTTTTCGTCTGGCTATGGTCTTTTCGTCTGGCTATTGTCTTTTCGTCTGGCTATGGTCTTTTCGTCTGGCTATGGTCTTTTCGTCTGGCTATGGTCTTTTCGTCTGGCTTTGGTCTTTTCGTCTGGCTTTGGTCTTTTTCGTCTCTTTGGTCTTTTTCGTCTCTTTGGTCTTTTTCGTCTCTTTGGTCTTTTTCGTCTCTTTGGTCTTTTTCGTCTCTTTGGTCTTTTTCGTCTCTTTGGTCTTTTTCGTCTCTTTGGTCTTTTTCGTCTCTTTGGTCTTTTCGTCTCTTTGGTCTTTTCGTCTCTTTGGTCTTTTCGTCTCTTTGGTTTTTTTCGTCTCTTTGGTTTTTTCCGTCTCTTTGGTTTTTTTCGTCTCTTTGGTTTTTTTTCGTCTCTTTGGTCTTTTTCGTCTCTTTGGTCTTTTTCGTCTCTTTGGTCTTTTTCGTCTCTTTGGTCTTTTTCGTCTCTTTGGTCTTTTCGTCTGTCTTTGGTCTTGGTTTGTTTTAGTCTGTCGTTGGTCTTTTCTGTCTGTGGCTGTCCCTACCTGTTGCCCGCTGCCCGTTGCTGGCTTCTGTCCCCAGTCCCTGCCTGTTGCCCGTTGCTGGCTTCTGTCCCCTGTCCCTGCCTGTTGCCCATTGCTGGCTTCTGTCCCCTGTCCCTGCCTGTTGCCCATTGCTGGCTTCTGTCCCCTTTCCCTGCCTGTTGCCCGTTGCTGGCTTCTGTCCCCTTTCCCTGCCTGTTGCCTGTTTATGGCTGCCTGTTACCTGTCTCTTCCCGTCTCTGCCTGTTGCTTTTCTCCCCCTCGGATTTCCCCTCTTCCTTACCCCGGGCCTGTTCGTCGTGTCTGGTCGGGTTTCGCCCCGGACCTTTTTGCCGTGTCTGGCCGGGTTTCGCCCCGGACCTTTTTTGCCGTGTCTGGCCGGGTTTCGCCCCAGACCTTTTTTGCCATGTCTGGCCGGGTTTCGCCCCGGACCTTTTTTGCCGTGTCTGGCCGGGTTTCGCCCCGGACCTTTTTGCCGTGTTCGACCCGGTATCGCCCCGAACCTGCTTGCGGTGTTCGGGTTGGTATCGCCCCGGACCTGTTCCCTTGTTGCCCCCGTGTCGGCCCGGTCCTTTTGTTTCCTCGTTTTGTCCTGTCTGTGTTTAGTGCCTTGTCTCTGTTCCTTTTTGTTGCCCCTGCCAGAGTCCGTGGTGACCCCACGCAATCAGTTTTGCTCCTGCTACCACCCCAGACCACTCATTCCAGTCCGCCCTACCCAGAGGAATTCCACACCGCCCTGCCCACAGGGATTCCAAACCGCTCTGCCCAGAGGGTACTCCGCCCAGGGGGTTTCCACACCGTCCTGCCCAGAGGGATTCCACACCGCTCTGCCTAGAGGGTACTCCTCCCAGGGGGTTTCCACACCGCCCTGCCCAGAGGGATTCCACATCGCTCTGCCCAGAGGGTAGTCCGACCAGGGGGTTTCCATGCCGCCCTGCCTGGAGAAATACTACTTAAAATTTTTTTTGAGCTCTGAACAATGGGGGGGGTCTTTGTTTTTTAGGGGCGTCAGGAGCCGCCCCTTAGGGGGGGGGGTACTGTCATGACCTCCACTCCGGTGACCTTTCCCCCAGTCATTTCCACACTCACCTGGTCCCGCACTGTGCAGCTGCAAGCCGTTCCTCATCTGTGGCTATAAAAGCAGTAAGGCTTGCAGTTGCCAGTGCGGGACCATTCAGTAATGTCACCTCCATAACCCGGACAACTTTCACCATCTCCTCAATCACCATAACCCGGACATTCATCATCACCACGGACTCTGGTCGTTTGTTCCCAGGTTTTGTCTGTCTTGTCTTTATGTTTCTTAGTTTTGTTATTAAATTATTTTTTCCCTTCAGTACTGTGCAATGGAGTCCTCCTTCACCTCACCCCGATCCTGACAATATACATACACACACACACAAAAAAAATCCATAGGCGTAAACAGCTGTGTGGCGCTGACACAGTCAAACAGATTAATGGACAATACAGAACATATGTTTCACTATCATCCTTCTGTAACTTAAATAATTAAATAAAATTAATATTTATAAATAAGTAACTAAAAATATCATAAAAATAAAACATAAATAAATGAATAATTACAGAAAAAAGCCAAAACAAAACAAAACCTAAAAATACATTTAAAAATTAAATACAATTAAATAAATAATAAAGAAAAAATAGAAATATAAACAAACAAATTATATATATATATTATATATATACATTTATAATAATAATATATATATATATATATATATATATATTATATATTATTATAAAAAAATCTTGTGTTGGACTGAGGACAAAGTATATATATATATATATATATATATATATATATATATATATATATATATATATATATATATATATATATATACACACTTTGTCCTCAGACAAAGACAAGATTTTTCAAATGAAGTTTCTCATTCCAACAAAAAACAAAACATTGTTACACATTATGGAGCAAATCTTTATTATTATTATTATTATGATTTATTAACACAGTTACAGTCATAAAAATATGGTAAAATAAGGTAGAAAACATATGTGCAGTAACATAACCTTATCTAGACAGTGATTAGACATATTTTTGCAGAATCAGTTAACACAGGACGTGATGTTAAACCTATCCATTGTGCCAATAAATGGTGTGCTTCACATGAGGTATACCTTGATGTTCAGAATAGCCTGGGAATTGTACCTAATATGGTTTAAATTTGGGACACATCATCAGTAGTGTGCCTTTGAATCATTGGGTGTTTCGGCCTTTCAAACACTAGACACCCTCCTCAAAGGTGGCCAGCTACAGGGTGAACACTGTTGTTCTTTGACCCCAACATGGGTCTTTACGCTTACTCCAAATCCACTGGCTGCATCTATCAGCCGCTTCAGAGAGTGATTTTATTGTCTGTCGCAGCGCCTGCCCTTGGATTCCCAGGTCTTTCAGCATCCTGATGGTAGAGGAAGCAACAAATCCCCTGCATCCCACCTCCACCGGATAGATTTTCACCTTCCATCCTCGTTGTTGTGCGTCTGTGGCCAACTCCGTATAGCGTAGTTTTTTTCGCTCAAAGGCCTCTTCAACTGAACTCTCCCAGGGAACCGTGAGTTCAATGATGTATACAGATTTAAGGGCTGGAGACCAAAGTACGAGGTCTGGCCTGAGGGTCGTGTTTGCAATTTCTATTGGAAAAACTAGTTGCTGGCCAATATCAACTAGCATCCTCCAATCCCGGGCCTTTGAGAGCTGTCCGTGTTCTGCTCTGTCGCAACAGCGGCCAGGCTTTTCCTGACCCTCTTGGATAAATGTCAGTGTCTGACTGGAAATGGTCGGACTCGGAGTTAAAGAGTTGATGGAAATCCTCTTACTCTTCAGAGATGCTGCAAGACTCTTAAGACTCTTGTGTCTCCAAGTGTAGTGGCCTTGTGTGAGGCTGGTCTTACAGCCAGTCAGAATGTGCTTGAGAGTTGCTGGAATTGGGCAAAGGGCACAGGTGGGGTCCTCACCATACCACAGGTGGAGATTTTTTGGAGATGGTAATACATCATAAGTAGCTCTAATGATGAAGCTGATGTTATTTGCCTCCATTTTCCAGAGCTCCTTCCAGTTGAGCTTTCTTCTCTCTAGCCCTTCCCAACTCATCCATTGCCCTTGCTTAGCAAGGGAGACCGCCTTAGCACTTCTCTCTGCCTCCTCCTGACGGTGCACCTCCTCGAACACCATTTTCCTCCTCTCTGATGCTGAGGCTTTGCGCCAAGAGGGTCGACTTGCTGTAAGGCCAAAACCTTCTTTTCCAAGTTGGACATGCCCTATGATGTCACTGTGCCTCAAGGATGACACTGCATGCTGCACTGCGTTAGATGGTGTCCATTTACGTCCAGTTGACAGGGATGGTACAGCCTTGCTAATGGTCCGATCTTTAGAGTCCTTCAAGGTCATCTGGAGTCTGACTTTGGCACACTTGTACTCCTCAGTGAGGCTTGTGATGGGCAGTTCAAGTGCTCCTTTGCCAAAGAGGCTGATATTGGTCAAACAGCGTGGGACACCAAGCCATCTCTTCACATATGAGGTAACAGTACGTTCCATCTTCTCTACCGTTGTTATTGGGACCTCGTACATGGTGAGTGGCCACATCACCCGAGGGAGAAAACCGAACTGCAAGCACCAGAGCTTAAGCTTCCCTGGCAGAAAGGTCTTATTGATGTTTTCTAAGCCGTTGATAATGTCCTGCTTAAGCTGCTGCACTTGGTCTTTGTCCCTGAGGCTTGCATTGTACCATCTGCCAAGACTTTTTACAGGTTGCTCAGACACCGTTGGTATTGGGTCATCTCCGATGTAGAAGCTTATCTTTTTGAGCTGCCCCTTGACTATTGAGATGCTTCGTGACTTGCTCGGCTTGATTTTCATTCGAGCCCACTGAATGTTCTCCTGTAGCTTTCCCAGTAGCCGCCTGGCGCATGCTGCAGTAGTAGTCAGCATGGTCATATCGTCCATATAGGCACGGATAGGTGGAAGACGGAGCCCGGTTTTATTTCGCTCACCTCCAACCACCCATTTTGAAGCTCTTATGATAACTTCCATGGCCATTGTGAAAGCCAGGGGTGATATGGTGCAACCTGCCATGATGCCTACTTCCAGGCGCTGCCATGATGTTGTAAAATCAGCGGTTGTAAAACAAAATTGCAGGTCATCAAAGTAGGCTTTCACCAGTGATGTAATAGATGATGGGACATGGAAGAATTTGAAGGATGCCCAAAGGAGATTATGGGGGACAGACCCAAAAGCATTGGCCAGGACAAGGAAGATGACATGGAGGTCTCTTATCTTTCTTTGCAGCTTGTATTTGGTGCCAGATCATACTGGTGTGTTCCAAACAACCAGAGAATGCAGGAATGCCAGCCTTTTGTACAGATGTATCAATGTACTTGTTCTTCTCAAGGTAGGTGGACAGTCTTTGCGCTATCATGCTGAAAAAGACTTTTCCCTCAACATTGAGAAGAGAGATCGGACAGAATTGATTAATGGCTGTTGCGTCCTTCTCTTTGGGAATTAAAACCCCACCAGCTCTGCGCCATGATTTAGGTATTATCCCCTTCTGCCACACTATTCTTATGAGCTTCCAAAGATGCCGCAGGACATCTGGTGCATTTTTGTAGAACTTGTACGGCACTCTGTTAGACCCAGGTGCTGATGCAGATCTTGCACGCCGCACCGTATTTTCCACTTCCTTCCATTTTGGAGGACAAGTTTCCATACTGACTTCCGGAGGTCGAATAGGTGGGATGTCATGTGGGATAATGAGTTGCTCATGCCGTTTTGCATCTTGGTGGACCTGTCCCAGATGTTCTTCCAGCTCTTGCCTTGTGGTTTTCAGCACTCCACTTTTCTCCTTAGTGAAGAGGTCTTTAGCAAATTTGAAAGGGTTTTTATAGAAACACATTCTTGTGCGTTCCTTCTTCTTGCGAAGCTTTCTCAAATTCTCCGCTCTTCGCAGGGTTGCCAACCGGCATTTGATGTCCTCTTGGAGAAGCGTGAGACCTTCTCTCCCCACCTCAGAGGCCTTCTTCCATTGCCTTCTCAACATTCTTCTCTCTATGACCAGCTGTCTGATCTCCTGTTGCCTCCTAGATTTGACAGGTGCTGACATTGCTTTGTTACTCCTCTTTTCATGAACTCCAAAGCGCTCCTTCCCGTAATGGTAGATGACATCTCCCATCCGATCAAGCTTTTCCTCTGCAGTACCCCTTTGTTGTTCCAGGATCTTTAATAGGTCGTTAACAGCTTCCCACTCTCCCTTTTCCACAGCTTTGGGCCACTTCACACGCGGTCTGTACCCGCTGAGCTTTTCCTTCGGAGGTCGCTGTGGTTGGGTCAGTTCTTCCACCGGCATTACTATGCTTGTATCTTCCTCTATGACAGGGGTGTTGATGCTCTGCGAACTTTGGTTTTTGTCCTGTCGCTGCGATTCACTCGACTTATTTGACTGGTTACTTCGTAAGAAGTACTGGTCAATGCGAGGCCCTTGCCTCTGCTCTCTCAAGCACCCTCTCTTTCCTTGGTGGATCTTCAGCCCTCGCAGTGATGTTATTTTCGTCCATCCACAGGTGCATACCTGAAGTGAGTGTCCTGCTGTTGCTATGGTTGCCTTATGTGTTGCGATCTTACTCTTAGTCATATCCATTCCAGGGTCGGTAACCGTGTAGTCAAACGATGAGCCATCTTGCGCCCCTGCTCTCGCAGGCTCTAGGGGTATGTTCCTTTGTTGACTTTCTGTAGCCTTTGGCGGGTGTAACCGACCACCTTAAGTGTCAGCGACTGCCGCCATGGGTAGCTAGCCCATGACAGCCCCAGCGGGGTCTATTCCCTCCCATCAGCTGTCTCTCCAAGCTGTCACACAGACTTTCCTGTGTTGTCAGCTGCCCTTTCACAGCAGTCACTGGACTAGTCCAGATACTCAGAATCAGTTAACACAGGACGTGATGTTAAACCTATCCATTGTGCCAATAAATGGTGTGCTTCACATGAGGTATACCTTGATGTTCAGAATAATAAACACACGCAGCTTCCATTTTAAACTCATAGTTTGTTTTTATTGCATTAGTTTTATTCAAATGTTCATAGAAACAAAGCACATGAATAAAGTTTTGTATAGAGTGGATACATTAAACCCTTCATGTGTTACAGTGGTATACTGCTACTGTATATTATATACATATTTACATCATATAAAACATTATTAATTAACCATTTATTTTTGTTTAGTTTTCAGTAGAACATAACCATGTTCTAAAAGAATAAACTGTTCATCAGTCCCTAAACATAATAATGAGCTAAAAACTACAAACACACGTCTAGTCCTCAATAAATAAGTGTATGTTTAATTTAAAACTCCTTCATGATTCATAATTCTGTCAAGAAATACTGAAATAGAATAAGATACAACTAATGCATTTTAATAAAAGTGTTGAAATCACACATGTGTTGTTGTTCAGGACAGAAGGACACGAGGACACAAGGACACAAGGACAGAGGGGCAGAAGGACAGAAGGATACAAGGACAGAAGGACACAAGGACAGAAGGGCACAAGGACAGAAGGACACAAGGGCATGAGGACAGAAGGGCAGAAGGGCAGAAGGACAGAAGGACACAAGGACAGAAGGGCAGAAGAACAGAAGGACACAAGGGCATGAGGACAGAAGGACAGAAGGACACAAGAACACAAGGACACAAGAACAGAAGGACAGAAGGACACAAGAACACAAGGACAGAAGAACAGAAGGACACAAGGACACAAGAACAGAAGGACACAAGAACACAAGGACAGAAGAACAGAAGGACAGAAGGACACAAGGACAGAAGGACCAGTGAATGTTCAGTGAGTTTTTGAGTTTATTATTTGTCTGCTACTGTTAAACAACATTTTTATTTGGCTCTGCCTTGGCTATGTCACTGTTCAGTATATTCGATAAATATTTGTATTTAAGTTTGGCTATCTGACATTTTCTTCCAGGTTTGGGTCGGATATCGGGTTCATTTATAGTGGGTCGGTTCGGGTGCGGATTTATTTATTTTTTTCGTCTGAAAACGGGTCAGATACGGCTTTGAACATGACGGGTACGGGCGGTATGTCAAAATCAGAACCGTGCAGGACTCTGACGACGACAACAATCCTGATAACAGAGGTGGAAAGTAACTCCGTAAAAGTACTTCTTTACTGTACTTAAGTAGATGTATTTTAGGTATCTGTACTTTACTTGAGTATTTATTTTTCTGGATACTTTTTACTTTTACTTCCTACATTTATTTTTTCCAAGGACGGCTGTGGCTCAGGTGGTAAAGTGGGTCGTCTAATGACCGAGAGGTTGGTGGTTCAGGTTCCAACTCTGTCTGTCCACATGTACAAGTGTCCTTGGACAAAGACACTGAACCCTTAGTCTCCCAGTAGGACTGACCTTTGACCTTAGAAACCTACTGCTGTATGAGTGTGTATGAATGGGTGAATGTGAGGCTAATGTAAAGAAGGTGGAACAACTATAGAAGTGAAGAACATTTATATAAATATCTGTACTTTATACTCTTTATATTTATATAAATATTTGTTCTTTATATTTATATAAATATTTGTACTTTATACTCTTTATATTTATATAAATATTTGTTCTTTATATTTATATAAATATTTGTACTTTATACTCTTTATATTTATATAAATATTTGTACTTTATACTCTTTATATTTATATAAATATTTGTACTTTATACTCTATATTTATATAAATATTTGTACTTTATACTTTATATTTATATAAATATTTGTATTTATATAAATGCAAAAAAAATTGCAGTTTTACTTTAGTTTTTTACAACTGTGAAGTTGTACTTTTTTACTTTTAGGAGTTGAATAAGTACTTCTACTTTTACCAGAGTATTTTTTCACACCAGTAGCTGTACTTGTACTTCAGTACAGAATGTGAGTACTTTGACCAGCTCTGCCTGATCATTAACTGTCAAATAATAATAATGATTGTTGTGTATATTTTTGGGACATTTATTAATCATTTTTTCTTTCTGTTTTCTTTTTCTCATGTGATGTTGCACCTATTTTTTAAACACATTTACACCATTACTTTGTGGACTTTTACTGTTGATTTATTTTTTTAACTAGTATTCACTACTGACAGTTTTTAAATCAAATAAATTTAACCACCACTGATACAATAATACTAATACTAATAATAATAATAATAATAATAACAATAATAATAATAATAATAATAATAATAATAATAATAATAATAATAATAATAATAATAATAATAATAATAACAATAACAATAATAATAATAATAATAATAATAATAATAGTAATAATAGTAATAATAATAGTAATAATAATAATCTTTATTTGTACAGCACCTTTCATACAAACACTGTAGCCAAACGTGCTTCACATTGATTAAAAATTAAAGTAGGGTAAAATAAAAAATATATTATAATTAGATTGCACAAAATTATAATAAAACATAAAACATTTGCAATCTGTTAACGCTGCTTCACATCCAAATACGATAGAAACCCAAGACCACAGTGAGACAGGTAAATATTGAACCTAAAAAAACAGAAATAAAACATCATTGATCAGTTATTGATCTGCCTGGTTCAACATGTAACAGTTTATTCCAGGGGTGTCAAACTGTGGTCCTCGAGGGCCGGTGTCCTGCATGTTTTAGATATTCCCGTCTTCCATTACACCTGGAGGTCATTACATCATTATCAGTCTGATGAGGAGCTGATTATTAACTCTTTAAGTGTCAGCGCTGATGCATTGTGAATGGATGATTTAGTTTAAATATTCAGAAAAATTCAACCATTTTCCTTTTCGTTTTGTGCATGGACAAGGTGCCAAAAAGCAAGAGTTTTTTTTTTAATGTATTTATTTTATTTAAACATTTTTAAAGGCAAAATAAAAATTGCTGGGACCAAATTTCAATAGTAGTTTTGTTTCCACATTATTTGTCATTTTGTAAAAAAATTTTTGTTGTTGCTCATTTTGTTTATTTTTCTAAAATTTTTTTTATTGTAGTATTTGTCTTTGCTTTTTCTGCCATTTGTGTCTTACTTTGCTCATGTTACCAATTATTTTGTTAGTTCCCAGGAGTTAAAGGGTTAAACTGAATCACATGGAAGAGGGAAATATCTAAAACATGCAGGACACCGGCCCTCGAGGACTGGAGTTTGACACCTGTGGTTTATTCTATCAACTCAAATGAAAGCTGCACAAACATCAGTATAATTAATTAAACACCAAACAACATTAGAGCTGCACAATATATTGTTTGAGAATCGACATCGCAATGTACGTGTTCACAATAGTCACATGACCTGGTCCTGCAATTTTCATTTTATATTTATTTGTATAGACACACATTTTTTAATTATTTAATTAATTAAATTTTTTATTACTTATTTATTGATTTTTATTAATTTATTTTTAATTTATTCATCTTTATTTTTAAATGTATTTGTCTTTTTTTAATTTATTTATGTATTTAATTAAATGTTATTACTTTAAAAAATGTTTTATTTTTATTTGGTTATTTAAAAAAAAATATTAATTTTTAATTTATTTCTTTTTTATTTTAATCTTTATTTTTATTCATTTATTTATTTGTTATGTATTTTTTTTTCATGTATTTATTTTATTTAATTACTTGTTTTTAAATTATTAATTTTATTTCATTATTTGGGCTACAGAAAGATGACACTTAAACGTTTGTTCTATGTCGACCACTAATCTGACCGTTTGTGTCGGCACCACACAGCTGTCATTTACACATGACGATTGTTTTCATATCGCAGTATATATCGCAGGGTTAAAAAACAATCAAATCCCAATGTCAATTTTTTTCTAATATTGTGCAGCCCTAAACTAGATGGATTTTTATGAATATCAAAGTAAATGTGTAAATGTTCAGTGTTATGTGTTAAATCCTACCTGCCAGGTATTTTATAGTGTCTAGTTTGTGAGACTCTAACATGGTTTTCAAACCGGCCACTTCAGTATCGATCCTCATGTTAGTCTGAGTTATATGACGATCGTGTTCCGCAGTCTGTGGAAATGGAAACAGACACAGATTAAATCAGGGGTGTCAAACTGGGTTCAGTTCACGGGCCACATTCAGCCCAATATGATCTGAAATGGGCCCAATTAGCGCGAAAGTAAAATTATATGGTGACAATGTTTACATCTACTTAAAAATCTGAATAACGAGACAAACTTGAAACATCTTTAAATACATACATTATAATTACAAATACACAAAACCATTTCATAACAGGAAGAATATTGGTCAAATTACATTTACTTCTCTTATGACCTTTGAGGTTGTTCATATTAATTAAAGTTATAGAATAGAATAGAATAGAATAGAATAGAATAGACTTTATTGTCACTTGTCATACTACAACGACACGTCAAATGAAATGATGTATGTTTCATCTTCACAGTTTTTGGAAAACGATAGCTGTTAATATGAAGATTTTCATGTAATTTTACTATTTTTACATTAAAACAGATAAAATCTGTAGTTTTCATTATGTCTAGGTAATTCTGGTCAGATTTTACTGCTCTGATCCAATGGAGATGTAATTATTCTGTATGTAGAACCTGAAATCAAATCATTTTTACATCATTGATTATCAATATCTTCATTGTTATTCATCCTAGGGGCCAGAATGGACCCTTTGGTGGACCAGATTTGGTCCCCGGGCCTTATGTTTGACACCTGTGGATTAAATCATAAATGCTATTTTCTAATGCGTAATCACCAGTCATTCCTGCTGTGGCTGTACGCATCCACACATGTATATAGATATGTCAAAACAAATATACAAACCATTTCCAAAATCTCACTCCGTGTTTCTAGAAGCTTCTTCTCATGGTCTGCTTTCTGAAAATACATATATCTTTCATTAAGATATAACAAATAACATATGGATTAAGATGAGGAATAATGTGTAAAGTTCACAGTGTGTTTATTTGTGTTTTAATATTTCTGGTCAAGCTCTGTATGACCTGTGTATGACCTCTGTATGACCTCTGTATGACCTGTGTATGACCTCTGTATGACCTGTGTATGACCTCTGTATGACCTGTGTATGACCTGCGTATGACCTGTGTATGACCTGCGTATGACCTGTGTATGACCTCTGTATGACCTGTGTATGACCTGCGTATGACCTGTGTATGACCTCTGTATGACCTGTGTATGACCTGTGTATGACCTGTGTATGACCTGCGTATGACCTGCGTATGACCTGCGTATGACCTCTGTATGACCTGTGTATGACCTGTGTATGACCTGTGTATGACCTGTGTATGACCTGTGTATGACCTGTGTATGACCTCTGTATGACCTGTGTATGACCTCTGTAATGACCTGTGTATGACCTGTGTTTGACCTGTGTATGACCTCTGTATGACCTGTGTATGACCTGTGTATGACCTGTGTTTGACCTGTGTATGACCTCTGTATGACCTCTGTATGGCCACACTCAGCCTATTTTGACCTCAGATGGGCTGGACTAGTAAAATAACAGCTATAATAACCTATAAATAATGACAACTTCCAAAGTTAGTCTTTGTTTTAGTACAACACCCCTCCATTAAATAATGAAAATACTTTTATAAACAAACAAAAACGATCTGAATAAACTGAGAAAAGTAATTTCTTTAAAAAAAAACCCTCACAATATTTAGCCTCAACCTCCCATTAATGATCAGACAGAACAGACACACCACTTTTATAATGGTACTATATTCACTTATTGTTTAAGTATACTTTGTAAAGGTAAATATTTTCACTATTTACTGTTAGTTTTGGACTAAAACAAAGACAAAAATGTGAAGTTGTCATTATTTATAGGCATAATATGTCTAGATTTTTTCCACGTCATTATTTTTTGTAAAATACTCTTAACTGCTGAATTGTTGCACTTTTCAAATCCATCCTGCATTGGAACGTTTGGCGGGCCGTATTTGGCCCCCAGGCCACATGTTTGAGACCCATGTCCTCTATTAAAGTACAGTGGTCCCTCGACTTATGACAAACCCCTGACGAATGATCCACGCAACGAAAAACCTTTACCTCAAATTTTCGCCTCTGAATACGAAAGAAAATTAAAATTACGAAACTAAACCGAAGCCCACGAGACATAAATATGTACATGACTGCCATGTTTCCCAACCCTGGTCCTCAAGGCACACTGTCCTGTAGGTTTCAGATGCTTCCGTCTTTAACCACAGATCACATGATCGGCCTATCATCCAGCTCTGCAGAAGACCATGACCGTCAGGTGTGTTGACATCTAAGGACAGTGGGCCTCGAGGACCAGGGTGAGAAAACACTGCATTACTGTACGTACTGGACGTAGCATCACACTGGTTATGAGGGAACTACCCATGATGCTTTTGGTGACCTTTGACCCTCATTCATCACAGAGTTACTGTTGTTTGGTGAGTTTTTCCCAGTGTGTTCATTTAAACTTTATTACAGAACATATTGATTATTTAAAGTAATGAGAATGAACAGAACATGTGACTGAGTTATTAATAGACGTGAAACAGGAGATGATTAAAAAATATATAAAAATGTCACATGGTTCAGATTATGACAAATTAATATGTCATAAACCATCTACCATCAGTACAATATGGAAGCAGAAGGAAGCAGCGAGCCCTTCCAAAGGCGGTGTGATATGGAACAAGAGGTCAAAGGTCATCACTGAATGACTATATGGGGAGACTGTTACTCATTTGGATAAAGGACAAAAAAACAGCAGGAGATACAGCAGCTGAGGAGAGTGTTTCAGAAAAAGCCTCCACTATGTTCACTGATGATGATGGAGGAACAGAAACACCCACGGACTTTAAAGCATCATGTGGGTGGGCGGCTGTGGGTCAGTTGGTAGAGTGGGTCGCCCAATGACAGAGAGGTTGGCGGTTCGCGTCCCAGCTCTTGCTGTCTACATGTTGAAGTGTCCTTGGGCAAGACACTGAACCCTGACTTAGGCCCCCAGTAGGACTGACCTTTGACCTTAAAAACCTACTGGTGTATGAGTGTGTTTGTGAATGGGTGAATGTGAAGCTAACGTAAAGAGCTTTGAACCATGAAGTCCATTTACCATTTAACAAACCCCACTGAAGGTGACAGTGACAAAACAAACCCAATGGGATGAAAATGACCCACATGTCTGGGATGAAAATGACCCACGTGTCTGGGATGAAAATGACCCACGTGTCTGGGATGAAAATGACCCACGTGTCTGGTTCATTTGAATGGTTAAACATTTACCCACTGACACCAATACATTACATTTAAAATATACATCTACATTTTCTTTTACTTTTAACACACATTTCATACAAAATCTGGATTTTTTTTTTACTATTTTTTACAGGGTTTAGGGGGTAGTATTGGGGGTTTAGGGGGTAGTATTGGGGGCCTTGTAATGAATCAGGTCTTTTACATGTAAAATGTGACTATGAAAACTCCATGGTACGAAAACAATTCTGGAACGAATTAATTTCGTAAGTAGAGATACCACTGTATAAACATTATTAATCAAATTCATTTAATGTACAATCCAGCTTTTATATATTTATGCTCATTTTTTTTTTTATATTAAAATGATCAAATCAAATATGCAGGTACCTGACAGACAAATTATATTTATTGTCACCCTGGTTTTATTACACTTACCAATTCTTTTACTCTGCTTTTCTCCAAATTCATATCCAAAAGACTGTCTGAGCGCACTTTGTTGATTATGTCCTACCGGATGGAAACAAAAATACTGTTGAAAAATGATAACAAACCAATACCAATCTATTCCATCAAAACCAAGCACAACTGAATAAGAAAAATTAACTCTCATAGATTAAGTACTGAAATAGTTTTTTTTTCCAAGTGAATACAGTAGTTATAAACCATACACACATGGATTTAAAAACATTATAATGAGCAACTTACAGCCAGTTGAACCTTGAGCTGCAATAACTGGATCTTGAGTTTCTGTCAGAAATGATCAAATATTGCAAAAGTCAAGTTGTATAAATTAAAAATAAAACTGCGGACAGAAGCCTGAGGAAATACTTCATAAATACTTCTAAAATACACATATATGTCTTGCTACTGTTTTTGTAAATTCAAGTTGAATAGATGATTTAGGGGAAGTACAGACACTGAGTTCTTTCTTCTCTTTCTCTCTCTCACACCTGTTTCTGTCATTTTTATAACATATCTTTCATACCAAGTCTGTTCATGACTAGTCACCTGGTGTCCCCTTTCCCCCCTCCCCCCCTGGGGGGAGTGGTGGCTCTCCTGACAGTGTCTGCACGGGAGCCATGGACGACAGGATCTGCAGTATCTCGCCTGTGCTGACCTGTGACCCCGGACCACCGCCCCTGCCTGTCTGGACCAGCCCCCCCCTCCTGCATTTATACATGGACGTTCATCTATAGTCTGTCCGTCCATGGGAGTGGATCTGTCCTTCAATGTGGTTCTCCTCAAGATTTCTTCTTTTTCCCACTGGGTTTGGAAGTTTTTTCTTGCAGAGAAGGAGGGTCTAAGGACAGGGGGAGTGTCTAAGGACAGGGGATGCTTGGGACTGTTCATGTATCTCTATAGTTGATTGTGTTTTTGTAATGCCCTCTGAGACGACTTTGTTGTGATTTAGGGCTTTATAAATAAAATTGAATTGAATTGAATTGATTTAACTGCAGTGAAAATAGTGTTGAAAGAAGGCAACAAAAGGTACAGAGGAGGAGAGGACAGGGGGGTGTGGGGGGGGGTGTGTGTGTGTGGGGGGGGGTTGAAGCAGAACTCGTGCAATATTGAATTTATGTGACAATTATTTGACCAAATAAACACAAATGTAAACTTACTTCATTTTCTGCCAGCAAAGTGGAGAACTCACTTTTCTCAAGAATGATCATGTCCTTTTTTACAGCTGCTATTTGAGACATGACACGTTGCAACATTATCTCCTGCCAAGAAAAATAAATGACACAAATGAAAAGGAAAAAAAGTCATCAGTAAAAACACAAAAAGTCATGTTGAACCAGTGAACACAACAGCCTTTGAATGATTTACAGAAAACTAACAAGGTGACATGGTTGAAGTACAGAATCAGTGTCAGGTACAGGCCACACGTTTGAATAGCTTTTATTTTCATGACTATTTCCATTTTAGATTCTCACTGAAAGCAATAAAACTATGAATGAAAAGTCACAGTCGACTGGTGCAGTCGCAACAATCATCAAGCACTACAACGGAACTGTCTGACATGAGGACCAGCCTAGGAAAGGAAGACCAGGAGTCACCCTAACCCTAACCTTTTAAATTGATTTTTTTTTTGTTCAAAAATCTATTTTTTCCCCCATATTTAAATTCATTTTCAGTCGGGTGGAAAAAAATGACTGCTTGTAAAGTCTGTAGACGACTGTATGAGTCAGTCAGATGTATAATATATGTCATAGAATACACAGAAATTACCTCAGTGAAGGCACACAGATGACAGCTAGCTTATTATTCCTGAATAAATAGTGTTAAACAATTAACAGCAGTTAAAGTGTGTGGTGTTTGTAACAGAAGGAAGAGCAGAGCTGGACATGGACACTTTAAACTTCACTTTATTATGAAGTATGTTCATTTAAAGGCTCCTGTTTGTGTTGTGTGCAGATAAATGGAGCAAATATATTACTGCTGAATAAATCTGAACTGACTCACATATGATGTGCATTTTTTGGGGAAATATGTCTCCTCATATGATCTGTAGGATAATCATTAAGCTCTTTCATCTGGTCTGGTGATAAAAAGGCAAGAGAAAAATCTGTAATATTTAAGAATCACAATTTATATCAAATCGGCACCCAAAAAAAGAATCTAATTGACATAAACGCATATTGTCCTAGTCCTACTATATATATATATATATATATATATATATATATATATATATATATATATATATATATATATACACACACACACACATAAGGAGCAAAGAAGAATCATCACACACATGAGGAAACAAGGTTAAAGGTCGGACTAGAGAGAAACCAAAATAAAAATAAACAGGAAGTGACAGACAAACATAGAAACAAAGAACTAAATACATTATCATTCCTTGGACATGACAGCAGGTGCTGCCTGTCCATCGTCTCACCTGCTGTACTTTGGTCACCATGTCCCCATAGATGGCGTCCATGTTAGAGTTTGTCATCTTGACGAGCACCTGAACTATCACCTCAGCCTGTTGGGTAGTAAAACCTGTTCATGGGGGAAATTTTTTTAAAAAAAAAGGAAAACTTGCACGGGTTGTTAGAAACAAAGCATATTTTGGGGAAGAAAATGAATAATAGAAGCAGCCAAACCGTTATCTTCAAAAAGTCGCACAACAGCATGGGTGTCAAAAAACAGTTTCCGCCCCTCAGACTTTGGAACGTTTGTGTTTAGATTGTACTGGAAGAATACGGTGGAGGTACTCAACGCTGAAATCAATAATCAGAAGACACACAAAAATGATTCAAATAGTCATGATGGTTTCAAACATGAACTTTAACCCTAGAACAGCGGTTCTTAACCTTGTTGGAGGAACTCAACCCCACCTGTTTCATATGCACATTCACCAAACTCTTCTTTATTGACAATTACTTTTTTTTTTTTTAATTCAAGACACATGTTTCTTCACTGGTGTACAAAAGTAACCATGCATTAACATGAGTGTGTTGAAAGAACAAAACTAATACAATGCATGAACTGAATGAATTACATACCTTACTTATTATTTATTATATTGGTCATGCATTTTCTGAACCTGCTTTATCCTCACTAGGATCACAAAATAAGTAAAAGAAATTATATATACACACACACATATATATATACTGTAAATATATTGTTTGTTTTGTTTTCAAATGTAAGACATAGGTATATGTTTTATTGGCATTGCAGACTCTGACTCCCATCATTGTTCTGTTTTATATATGAATCCATATTGTACATAGTCGTCCAACCCCTTTTTTTTTTTTTTTTGCTTGACATAGTATGGAATAATATATTAACCCTTTAATGTACACTTGTCAGTCCAGTGGTCAGTTGTTCTACAGTTGTTCTCTTGTATATTCATGGCTTTTGTTGTTTTAGTTCCTATCATTACTGTAACTGGTTTGTTCTTAATACGTGATCTGCACTAACATGTTTACCTGTAAATCAATTACTTGTTATTAGTCTGTAATTAACAGTAACTAACAGTCACTTCTTAAACCAACACTGCATTACAAATGTTTTATTTCATAGTGTTCTGATATTGTATTTTACAGGTGTCATTCCACTGAAAACCTCTTTTTCTTTCACGCTCCTTTTGGAATCTGATGGGTCACCCCGAGTTACCAACACATGCTGTGTTTGAAAGTGGTGTGTCCCCTCCCCCTGGATGGATTTACCGTTCATAGAAAACAACACAGAGAAACGAGACACTTAAAAACAAAGCCTGTCCACAATACGTCCCGTGGACATTAGCGTCACACCTGTGGGGTTAAGCCCGCCCACAGAATGAAGGTGTTTCCGTCCTTCACCAAACATGTTTTAAACACTGCTGTCTCTGTATTTGTCATTTCACTTTCCCCATTTATGGTCAAACCAAAACACTTCCATATTGCACTTGTTGCTCGTGGTTCGTCAGCGAGGATAGGATTGGATCCTGTTCCACTCAGTTGTACCCTAGTTACAACACTACGTTACCTGCTGAGTTTACTGCACTGTTGCAAGTATTGGTACTTTTCAAACGCAGTATAGTACCTTTTTAAATGCCTCAGTACCACAGTATGGTAGTAGTACTGGTATTCGTGACAACACTAATCTTAAATCACACATATAATTTGTTATTATACATAGTGTTATGAAATGTTGGCATCTTAAAACACAACAAAAACACTGTACAGGAGATACACCTGGATGGTTGTGAGGCTCTGTATATTTTGTATACACTGTGTAAGATCTTGGCCAAGGTTTCAACAGAAAACATCAGGGTATAGTGTTGTGGAGTCACTACGAGGAGAGTAAATGTTCAAATCCAAAATATAACATTTATTTATCAGACAGTAATGTGATAAAACTGTCTATTAAAACTGTTGTTTTCACTGCGCGTTACAGTGAAAACACAGAACAAGCTGATGTCAGCCGTTCTGAACACAGAGTAAAAAGACAGGGATTATATAACAGACTGGAAACCTTTCACTTAGTTGCTAAACATCATAGAACACTCACAGGTGGAAACAACGTCTCTGGAGCCATAATGTTTACAGAAACAAACACCATCTGCACACTCTGACTCAAAACAACCGGTTAAACACTCTCTACCATTATGTAAGGGATAATGTATTGCCTACGTGTTACTATCAGGAAAATATTCCCCAACGGGGCCAAGGTGTTGTTCCGCCCCAAAGGTTAATATTTTTCAAAAGTAAAGTGTGGGCAATACATTATCCTGCTTATTCTAGGGTTATTACAGCTTATTACTGCCACTACTCTAACAGACTGGATAAAATAGCTGGTACAACGTCGAGAATATTTACTTTAAAAGTGGCCAAACTACCTGCGGAGTGATACGGTAACGTGAATCTGAAGTGACAAAACCCGTTGCCGTTGGCAGCGAGCGTTAACAGCGAGCGTTAACAGTGCAGCGGGTGGTTATCGAAAAAAAATCTGCCTGCTGAAGGCTGGGAACGTCCATTCAAAGTGAACGGGAGCTGCCGCAACGTTCTAGAGGGACATAGAATAACAAACAAAAATATGTATTATTATATAATATTATTACTATACTAAAATACTACATTATTCAGTATAATGTCATATATCTATGTGTGATGAGGGTATTAAGATGATATATTTTTGATTCAGTTTATAACACATGATAAACTTAATGTTTATGGTTCTTGGTGACCAGTGACATTTAAATGTCTATTAATGACAAGGTCAAGGTACATTTCCATCACAATAGTCTTAAACACCACCCTGAAATATTTAAGATGAAAGATAGAATATATTTAATCTGACTGAAGATTATTAGTGCAAAATCATCTATGGTTGATGAAATCTTGGTGATGTTCAGTTTTACTTCCAGGTAAAATTATTAACTGTTACTGCTAATTTGTTTCATTTATAGCAAAGAACACAGAAGCAAAGAGGGAAATAATTTTTCACAACAATGTTCTGTCCAATACTTTTTATTATATATGTATTGCATTATAGTGAAAATTTGTATTGTATATATATATATATATATATATATATATATATATATATATATATATATATACACATACACAGGTCAGCTTGGGGGTGGTTTCACCACCACCCCCAAATATCGAGATTGGGTACCAAGCCCCAGAAAGACTAAACACAAGGGCAGCTGACCTGAGAAAGAGAATCATGAAATCCTGGGGGAACACAACTACCTGCTTGCCAAGGCTAAAGAACAAAGTACCAGACCAGTCTCTACTGGAGGACCTGAACACTGCACTGCAAACTGTCCCTACCACTACCATCACTGAGACCAATCAGCTGATGTATGCAGCAGCAACCGTAATCCTTGAGATGCTTGGCTACAAGATGAACAGCCAGAACAGCCAGAAGGTTGCCCCATGGAGGAGAAGGCTAGAGGCAAAGATCATGGCAGCACGGAGAGAAGTCAGTGTTTTAACAGAACTAAGCAGAGGTGTGAATCTGAGGAAAGAACTGCCCAAGAAATACAACAAACTGTCCACAGCTGAGGCACTGGAGACTGCTAAGCAAAGGCTCACAGCACTAGCTACCCGCCTAAAGAGATACACAAGAGAGGTAGAGGCCAGGAGAATAAACCAGGTGTTCTCCACCAACCCAGCTAAGGTCTACTCTCAATGGCAGGGGGGCAAGGTGACAACAGACCCACCTAGGGCTGAAACTGAGCAATACTGGAAGAGCATCTGGGAGAAGGAGGCAACACATAACACCAATGCCCAATGGCTGACAGACTTACAGGCAGAGCACAGCCAACTCCCAGAACAAGACCCAGTAGTCATCACACTAGCAGACATCCAAACCAGAGTGTCCAAAATGAAGAGCTGGACAGCACCAGGGCCCGACATGATTCATACCTACTGGCTTAAGAAACTGACAGCACTCCATGAACGCCTAGCAGCACAGATGAACCAGCTGCTGATATCGGGAAACCACCCAGAGTGGCTAACCCAGGGCCGGACAGTCCTCATAATGAAGGACCCTCAGAAGGGAACAATACCATCTAACTACCGGCCTATAACCTGCCTCAGCACCACATGGAAGCTTCTATCAGGCATCGTAGCGACTAAGATGAGTAGGCACATGGAGCAATACATGAGCAGAGCACAGAAAGGAATAGGCAACAACACCAGGGGAGCCAAACACCAGCTACTGGTTGACAGGGCAATTGCCCGAGATTGCAAGACGAGGAACACCAACCTGTGCACTGCCTGGATTGATTACAAGAAAGCCTATGACTCAATGTCACAAACATGGATACTGGAATGCTTAAAACTGTATAACATCAACAGGACACTAAGAGAGTTCATCCAGAACTCAATGAGGCTGTGGAAGACAACTCTGGAGGCCAACTCAAAGCCAATTGCACAGGTGAACATCAGATGCGGCATTTACCAAGGAGATGCTCTGTCCCCCCTGCTGTTCTGCATAGGCCTAAACCCCCTCAGCCAGATCATCTCAAAGAGTGGCTTCGGATACCAGTTCCGAAGTGGAACATCCATCAACCACCTCCTCTACATGGATGACATCAAGCTGTATGCCAAGAATGAGCGTGACATTGATTCCCTAATTCACCTCACCCGGATCTACAGCAAAGACATTGGGATGTCATTCGGACTAGATAAATGTGGGCGGATGATATCTAGAAGAGGAAAGGTGATCACAACTGAAGCGGTTGACCTACGTGAAGGGAATATCACAGATGTGCAGGAAAGTTACAAATACCTAGGGATCCCACAGACAAATGGTAATCATGAGGAGGCAGCTCGGAAGTCAGCCACAGCCAAATACCTACAGAGGGTAAGACAGGTCCTGAAAAGTCAGCTGAACGGCAAAAATAAGATCCAGACCATTAACACCTATGCCCTGCCAGTAATCAGATACCCAGCTGGGATAATATCCTGGCCACTGGAAGAGATACAAGCCACTGATATCAAGACAAGGAAACTCCTTACCATGCATGGAGGGTTCCACCCCAAGTCCAGTATCCTGAGGCTGTACACTAAGCGAAAGGAAGGGGGCCGAGGACTAGTAAGTGTCAGAACTACTGTCCAGGAGGAAACGGCGAACCTCCAGGAATACATCAAGAAAATGGCCCCCAATGACCAACTGCTAAGTGAATGCCTCAGGCAACAAAAGCCCAGTAAGGTCGAGGAACCAGAGGGGCTATCATGGAGGGACAAACCCTTGCATGGCGTGTACCATGGACAAATTGAGGAAGTGGCTGATATGGAAAAGACATACCAGTGGCTGGAAAAGGCTGGACTAAAGGACAGCACAGAGGCGCTACTCATGGCTGCACAAGAACAAGCCCTGAACACCAGAGCAATAGAGGCCGGGGTCTACCACATCAGACAGGACCCCAGGTGTAGGCTGTGTAGAGAAGCCCCTGAAACAGTCCAGCACATCACAGCAGGGTGTAAGATGCTGGCAGGCAAGGCATACATGGAGAGGCATAACCAGGTAGCGGGCATACTGTACAGGAACATCTGTAAAGAGTATGGACTGGAGGTCCCAGGGTCAAGATGGGAGAACCCCCCAAAGGTGACAGAGAACAAACAGGCCAAGATCCTGTGGGACTTCCAGATCCAGACTGACAAGATGGTGATGGCCAATCAGCCTGACATAGTGGTGGTGGATAAACATGAGAAGACAGTGGTGGTGATAGATGTAGCAGTCCCCAGTGATAGCAACATCAGAGAGAAAGAACATGAGAAGCTTGAGAAATACCAAGGGCTGAAAGAGGAGTTAGAGAAAATGTGGAGTGTGAAGGGAACAGTGGTACCAGTAGTGATGGGGGCACTAGGGGCAGTGACCCCCAAGCTGGGAGAATGGCTCCAGCAGATACCAGGAACAACATCAGAGATCTCTGTACAAAAGAGCGCATTGCTAGGAACAGCTAAGATCCTGCGCAGAACTCTCAGGCTCCCAGACCTCTGGTAGAGGACCCAAGTCTGAAGGAGACACCGCCCACGTGGGGCGAGAGGAACCTTTTTTTCTTTTTATATATATATATATATATATATATATATATATATATATATATATATATATATATATATATATATATATATATATATATATATATATATATAAGTTCTTTGGAAACAATAAAGCACATGGAGAGAAAAAATAAAACCTCAGGTTCTGTCAGCAAAGCCAAGAGCCAGGCAGCCACGCCCACTAAGGGCCCCCCATAGAACTGCCCATAGGGAAATTTGTAGCTACATAAATACCACCCCCTCTGCCTCCAGCCTGCACCTGTACAGTGCAAAAAACATAAAAATTAGATTAACTTTTTTTTAGTTTTGAAAAAGCACAAAAAAGTTTAAATGCGATGTATCTTGTCCATTGTTGATATATTTACTTTGTTAAAAAAATTGTTTTATTATAATATATATATATATATATATATATATATATATATATATATATATATATATATATATATATTTTTTTTTTTTTTTTTTTTTTTTTTTTTTATTTTATTTTTTTTTTAATTTAATCATTTTATTATAAGGAGGGAGAAAATCTCATAATTTTTTTTTCAGTTTTCATCTCAAATGTCCTGTACATTTTTCAGTATTTTTTGTAGCATGCACAAAAGGGGTGGGGGCTCCAGGGATTTCTTGCTGAAGCCCCCACATACCCTAGCAACGCCCCTGGCTGTCGGTCCAAAGTGGCAAAAAAAGTAGTTCTAGAGCAAAACGATAATTTTATTTTCGTTGTATGTATCATATACTCTCTGCGATTACATTTATTGTATCCATGGTGATGACGTATTATACACGTGAAACAAACACAACGTTGACATTTGACGTATGAATGACCTCTAAAATGTATTTCTTTATCTCTCCGATTAAAGTACTTAAAGTATCATATTCCCATACAGACTGGAGCTCTGTTCATTTTATTTTTTATTCATGAGTTTTATGTTCAGTAGTTAAATATTAGTGTCTTTTTAGTAACGGTTACCTTTTACGGACTTCCGGGTCGTCTCGTGCCGGTCTATAAATCCTCCTTTTTCTGTCCATGATGACTCCGCACACAAACTAAAAAGTGTTTTCCTGGTGTTTTTCCGCTGGGAATACCCTGAAGCATTGGCGGCTGTCCGACCACAGGAGGATGACGTAGAAAGCAAACAAACTCTGCCTTGATAATGACTGAGGTCAAACAATTTTTCTGAATACTTGTAAACAAAAGAATTATCTCGTAGAACACACGGTTTCGTCAGCATTATTAAAAGAGTCCCGTAACTTTAAAGTCTGATAGCCTGTCCAACCGGTCCTGCTGTGTCATAACTTTGTCTACTGGGAGGTTTTCAAGCCCCATGAGAAGTTTCAAAAAGTTAACTGACATAAACCGCCTCAAGTTACTGACATAAACTGGAACTTCCGGTGGGGGTTTTCAAAATTAAAGTGACGGATCTGGTGATTTACACTGACAATAGTACTTATATGAATAATAAATAAGAGACATATCTCTCCATATGATTGTCTCTTCCACCACAGGAGTGGGTTGGGGTTAGGGTTAGACCCGTGACCTGACCCATAATTAAACATTCTCTACCCAGAAGCTCACTGTTGAGCTTTATTTTTTGTTACAACACACATCACTACATGTTCACACTTAGAAGAAAAGCGTCATCCTGTGTTTTGGAAATCTATAGGCGGATATAAACCTTCCTTCAAAATAAAATTATTTGGCTGTTTGGATCAACCACGGATCTATGGTTTAACACACAGGTGTCAAACTCCAGTCCTCGAGGGCCGGTGTCCTGCATGTTTTAGATATTTCCCTCTTCCATGTGATTCAGTTTAACCCTTTAACTCCTGGGAACTAACAAAATAATTGGTAACATGAGCAAAGTTAGACACAAATGGCAGAAAAAGCAAAGACAAATACTACAATAAAAAAATTTTTAGAAAAATAAACAAAATGAGCAACAACAAAATTTTTTTTACAAAATGACAAATAATGTGGAAACAAAACTACTATTGAAATTTGGTCCCAGCAATTTTTATTTTGCCTTTAAAAATGTTTAAATAAAATAAATACATTAAAAAAAAAACTCTTGCTTTTTGGCACCTTGTCCATGCACAAAACTAAAAGGAAAATGGTTGAATTTTTCTGAATATTTAAACTAAATCATCCATTCAGAATGCATCAGCGCTGACACTTAAAGAGTTAATAATCAGCTCCTCATCAGACTGATAATGATGTAATGGCCTCCAGGTGGAATGGAAGACGGGAATATCTAAAACATGCAGGACACCAGCCCTCGAGGACCACAGTTTGACACCCCTGGTTTAACACATGACTAATGCTTTTATTTTGTCACTTCCGTGTCCACTACCAACCCACATTTCCTCTAACTTTACTTCTGCCTGTACCTCCAAAAATCAGCAGATAAACCTATGGATAGAAGTTTTAATGTGTATAAATGTCTTTAAAATAAATGCTATGACATTGGCCACAGATATAAAGAACACAATTACAGATCAGTGGCTTTAAATCCGGGTCATTGGACCATTCGCAGTCAGATTTACTCATTCAGGGACTGATTCAATCAGATCTCATACGCTACAGACCGATAACCAATTCAGATCAGTTTATCTTTACATACCTAATATTTCTCCCTGTTTCCTCTCTCTACTCCCCTAAAGTTAATGGAGGAATATGGGTGTGATAAGACCCGCCCCATTTTGCTTCTGATTGATTAATGCTGTTAAATTCAGAACCGGAGAGTTGCGCTTTCCCAATGATGGCAAAGAATGACTCTGAATTTTTTGACATTAGACCTATTTTCCGGCTGAGCCAAAGTGAAGGAAATGTGTGAAGAAATTATTTATTTTTATTTCATGCAGTTTTTGTAAAATCAGAGGTGGCTGTTGCTAGGCTAGTGAAAGTGAAAGTGAATGTCCTTTATGCTAACCATCCACTTAAATAGCCATACGCAATAATAAGCCTCAAAGCACCCAAAGCAAATCAGTTAATCTGTCAGGCTCCATTCACTTCCACTAGCCTAGCAACATCCACCTCTGATGTTACGAAGACTGCATGAAACGCTTTAACGCTGTCATAATCTAGACTTAAGGTGTGTGTTTTGTCTTAGTTTTTCATGTGTCTCTGTGTATTTTTAGTCATTGTTAGTGTTTGGGTTTTATTTTGAGATCTATGTTTCATGTTCACACTTTGCCTCTCGTTAATTTCTCCCTGTTGTGTCTCACCTATCTGTACCAGTATTTAAGCCCCTTCTGTGTCTCTGTCCAGTGTGAATTCAGAATCAGAATCAGAATCAGAAAGAGTTTTATTGCCATCGTTCGTATAGTACACATGTAGTATACAACTAGGAATTTGTCTCGGTGTATCACTGCAACATTCAACATATAGTATATCAATAAAAAGAAAAAGAGAAAAAAAAGAATTTTATATATATATATATATATATATATATATATATATATATGGCGGCACGGTGGTGCAGTGGTTAGCACGGTGGTGCAGTGGTTAGCACGGTGGTGCAGTGGTTAGCACGGTGGTGCAGTGGTTAGCACGGTGGTGCAGTGGTTAGCACGGTGGTGCAGTGGTT
Organism: Siphamia tubifer; assembly: GCA_020466265.1. Classification (NCBI taxonomy): domain Eukaryota; kingdom Metazoa; phylum Chordata; class Actinopteri; order Kurtiformes; family Apogonidae; genus Siphamia; species Siphamia tubifer. The sequence goes on along the minus strand of CM035802.1, from coordinate 3,598,575 downwards.
AGCACTCGTGCCTCACAGCAAGAAGGACCCTGGTTTGAATCCCACACCAGACCTTTCTGTGTGGAGTTTGCATGTCCTCCCCGTGTCCGCGTGGGTTTTCGCCGGGCACTCCGGTTTCCTCCCACCATCCAAACACATGCACTGATAGGTTAATTGGTTAATCTAAAATTGTCCATAGGTGTGAATGTGACAGTGATTGTTTGTCTATATATGTTCAGCCCTGAGATGAACTGGCGTCTCATACAGGGTGTACCCCGCCTTCACCCATTGTAGCTGGATTAGGCCCCCAGTGACCCCCGCGACCCTAGTGAGGATAAAGCGGGTTCCGATAATGAATGAATGAATATATATATATATATATATATATATATATATATATATATATATATATATATATATATGCGCAGAACCCTCAGGCTCCCAGGCCTCTGGTAGAGGACCCGAGTCTGAAGGAGACACCGCCCAGGTGGGGCGAGAGGAACATTTTTTTTTTATATTGTATAAAAAATAATAAAAATGATAAGCATGCACCAAGATAGAATAAGATAAAAATAAATATAGTAAAAATATGTAATGTGCAAGTCAGTGCAAAGGAGACAGAGGTTTTATGTTGGTCATGTGTCCAGTGTTGGCTGCTGTACTTAGTGCTGGGGAGTCTGCTGTACTTAGTGCTGGGGAGTCTGATTAAGTCCCTTGGTGTTCAGCAGCCTGGTGGCCGAGGGGAAGAAACTGTTCGTGAAACGGGAAGTTTTGGTCCAAATGGACCGTAGTCTCCTGCCTGAGGGGAGGGGGGGAAAGAGGGCATGTCCAGGGTGAGATGGATCGGCCATGATCCGTCCCACACGCCCCCTGGTCCTCGAGGTGTAAAGGTCTTTGATGGATGGTAGTCCACAGCCAATCACCTTCTCAGCAGCGTGCACAACTCGCTGCAGCCTCAGCCTGTCCCTGGTGGTGGCTCCAGGGTACCACAGGGTGATGGAGGTGGTAAGGATGGACTGGATGATGGCCGTGTAAAACTGCACCAACATGTTGGAGGGCAGCTTGAGCTTTCTCAGCTGCCGCAGGAAGAACATCCTCTGCTGGGCCTTCTGGATGAGGGAGCTGATTGTCGTCTCCCATTTAAGGTCCTGGGTGATGGTGGTGCCGAGGAAGCAGAAGGAGTCCACAGTGGTAATGGGGGAATCTGTAAGGGCGGGGGGGGGGGGCAGAGGGGCTGTGCCTTTCCTGAAGTCCACGATCATGTCCACAGTCTTCTGAGCGTTCAGCTGCAGGTTGTTGTGGCTTAGTCGCTACTTATGAGCAGTATTCTCATCTTTGGTTTTGGGTTTGGTTTCTCAGTGTCTGTCTGTGCCCCTGTCTGTCTGTGCCCCTGTCTGTCTGTGCCCCTGTCTGTCTTGAATGAATTTTTGGTGTGTTTGATCTCTAGCCTGTCTCCGACCACAGGCCTGTTTATTCCCTGCTGGTGCTTCATTGTCTCTCGGACCCTGGACCTGACCCTTCTTCTGGACCCTGGTATGATTTTTGTGTTTTCCTGGTTACTAGTGTTTAGCCAGTTTTGGCCCCTGCCTGTCTGCCTCTTATCTGTCTGCCTCCGCCCTCAGTTAAGGACGTTCTCCACCTTCCTGATCTCTCGCGGAGCCTGAGGACTCATCTGCACAGTTTAATTTTATTGTGATCAATAAATAAATATCTGTAAACTCAGCCTTTTGTGTCAGAGTTCTACATTTGGGTCCATGACTTGTAACAAACGCATGGGTTTTATTAAAAGGTTTTTTTCCCACAAAAAAACACTGCAGGCCAGAGATCCGGTCTGGGTCCAGAACACTTTCATTCCTGCTCATTACATCAGTTACGTCTGGAGCTGAGGTTGCCAGATAAGCTCAGAAACGACGGCAAGAAGGACAAACGACATGTTCTACACCCACCACACTTACATAGCCGTTTGAGACGGTCTTTTCAGAAGGTTCTGATCCATTACAGACCCAACCAATCTTTTTTTGGGGCGGGGGTTACATATCACCTCACAGAACAGTGATTAATACTCCATTCAACCAGTCTATCACCTTTAAACACAGTCACACTTTTTATAGTGTATATGTGTCCAGTTAGTAGATTTAACTGGTCTGTCAGTAACTCTGTAGTGTAATGTATATAAATATTATATATTCTATTATATATATATAATAATAACACAGCAGTTGTTAGTCACACTTCAAACAAAACATGTTTTTCTGATGTTGTTTAAGATCACTCACCATTCTGGGACCGTTCTGTCTCTTGGTAAATAAACGTATAAAGGCTCCATGTGACTGAGTAATCATGTGTATAAAATCAGTTTGTTTGCCCTTATCACGAAAGCTGACAATTATTTATGACCGAGGCAACATCTATGAAATGTGTGCAGCTTCTCATGCACAATCTTTAGACTAAATCCAAGAAATTCCATTTATTTGAATGGATAATAAAGTCAAAATTATTCTGTAAGTCAAAATAATGATCCTAAAGTGGGTATGTAACAACAAAAATGAATCTGGGTTTTTATTTCTTGTTAATTAAGGTCAATTGTGGGTTGTTTTTTTTTGTCTTTTCTCAATCTGTTTCCTGTGTTATTTAATCCATATTATTGTTACAAACAGGACAGACAGATCAAACAAACTACACAAAGAAAATAAACATAAAATAAAGCACTTTTTTATACACATATGGTTTAACACTGATGATTTCCAAATTTCCTCATAGCAGAAATTATTATCTGACCAGGAAGTATTAAATATATTTTATTCATGAATATGTAGTTTAATTACAAGATTAATTGGAAATTAGTATGTTTTTATAGCCAAAACAATGAGAAGATGCATATTTATTAATGTAATACTCCAATAATTAATTAATTAATTCTTTCTTTCTTTCTTTCTTTCTTTCTTTCTTTCTTTCTTTCTTTCTTTCTTTCTTTCTTTCTTTCTTTCTTTCTTTCTTTCTTTCTTT